>CM045770.1:13371825-13771825 GCA_025200525.1 Camellia lanceoleosa
ACCTCACCGACTGACCGTTCACTGGTGGGGTGAATAAAGACCACTGATCTGGTAGCTTGCCGCGGTGATTTGTGCTCGGCCCTTTTCACCCTGCCTCTGGTAAAGAAACACTGATTACCCTTGAATTGAATCTCTGACCTCACAAAGTCTATCAACACAAGTCCAATGTACCCGGGGGATAGTGGAGCCTTCTGAAGCTGTGGTTCCAGGACTACCTAGCAAAAGAGAAAACATCTGACATCTCATTTGATTTCACCAGCGGATATGAGCAAAAGCGGAATGAGTGTGCTCTCTCTTGAATCTGCCCCAAAAATTACGCCTCCGTCGATACCCTCGGTAAAACCGATTCCACCAACTCGATGCCCGCAACTGATACCCAAAATCTTGAATTGGTGCCCATGAACCTCATGCTCAAACTTGTAAACTGATACATGCATTCCCTGTAGAGATGCACTCTAACAAGCACATAGCAGATAAGTGAGAGCCAAAAACACCCCTATATTGGGGTAGGGTTTCCCTGTCCTATTTTGTCAGGAGCTAGGGTTTCACTACACGCAATGCTTCAAACAACCTATAAACGGGTAAGCAACTTTGTCCTAGTTTGGAATGGTCACTATGGATCGAATATGCACTAGGTCGAATGGTCAAAAAGGGTGCCCGGTAAACCGGGTTTGTGTTCTATCTTCGAGCCCAGGCCCGTCGGCCTTATGGACATGACTTGACAAGACAAGCCTCCGACAAATCGTTCGGGAATGGCATATGGCAAACCACGGTGTCCTAAGCGCACCAATGCAAATGCAATGCAAAGAAACACACAAGTGTAGTCAAAACCAGATATCATGAGTTCGAGTCAAGTTCTCTAAATCCCAGAAGTCGCGTAACAACGCCCATGAGGACCTCTTCTGATTCGGACTCGATTTTGTTGTGGTTCTAAATCTGAACCAAAGAGTCCAAATCCGCAAATCGTTTTGAAGAAAGCAGATTTTTTGAAAGAAGTGCCAAACATGGACGCTTTGCGGATATGATCGCCACCTAAATATTTTTAAAATGGGAAATTTAGGAAACCCGACTCGGTGCCAAAAACCACGTGTCCGTCATCACCAAAGTTGGCTCGGGAACTTGGGTACGATTAGGAAGGTCACATCGTGAGCACCCCTCTCGCCGTCAAAGACCGGCCTCTACTAACCATGATATCTGTTTTTGAAAACATTGTGAGTTCTTATTCGATTATTAGCCTAGGTTACTATGTGATGCTCATGACAAACAAGTATAAATGGCCGTCTGAATTGGAACTAAACATCTCATGTTTGTTTGTGAAAGATGGTTTGCTACCCTTGGTAGGCTTAAAATACAGATTTTGCCACAATCTAGTGAGCTTAACAAACAATTGATGAATTGCTCCAATTCAGATAACTCAACCTCCACCCACAGGCATTCAAGGCAGATATATCACATAAGCACTTAGCCTCATGGCAAGCATGCTATCATGGCAGCACTCACACGCATGCAAGGATGCTAAAGCATAACAACTCACCGAGTACTCCGAGCCAAAACAGAAAACTTATTAGAAATCATGCATGATCCTAAAATATACAGAATGCCTAATGCAACACATGCAAAAATGCAACTATAGTAGGCTCGGCTATTCTAAATATGACATGTGAAATGTAACAGCTATCAAGTACTCAACTTGGAATTGAAATACGATGCAGTTTGTATGATCTAGAGCAGTGCGTGCAAAAAGCAGATGAATGAATGCAAACATGCTATCATCTTGTATGCTAATTGAAATATGCCTATATCTAACCAACAGCGGGTAAATAAAAGGGAGAAAGAAATGGGGGTTGGAAGACATACATCACACTCACACACCCTTATTACATTTATGCCCTCGCACGAGGGTCCGAATAAATATCTGATCCGAATAAAAGAATATCTGATCCAGGAAATAAATATACAAATTTCTAATTAATCGACAAATTAATTAATAAAAGCGGTAAAACTGGCGTGCAAGCCGAGGGGCCTTGCCGGATAGATGCTTTGTTGAAATTTGCGGAAATCCTTTGGGATGCCCCGATTAGCCTCTGTTTGCGATATTTCTCGAAATCTTGCGGACCTCGGAAAGTTGTTGATCCTCGATTTTCTTTAGAGAAGCGAGAAAAGGGCAAACAATGTATTTCACAAATATATGCATGCCTCGATCCTCGTGCCACCAATCACGCATACCGATGCATGATGGCGAGGAATCGATTTGCACAACTCAATATTGGGATGAATATAGATGGATGCCACATCAAAACCTAACTCCATCATGGATAATCCGGAGTGTCGGTGACTTGGGAATTGAGACCCGTTCCGTTACTCGGAGTACGAAACGTGCCTCGTTTCCCGTACAATATGCATGAAATGCAACTAACATATGATATAGCATGCACAATGCTATGAAAATGAGATGTCTCGAAATCGTGCTACCGCACATAAACCGAGAAAGTGGCATACAAGCATGAGATGATATGAAATCGATGTGTAATGAGGTGAAATAAAATGCCTCGAAATGCGTCTTGGAAGCATAATCCGGCGATGATGAAAGATGAAAACCGGATAAAATCGAAATGCCTCGAAGTGCGTGCCCACAGGCGCGCAAACCGAAGCGATGATGAAAGATGAAAATAGGATAAAACCGAAGTGCCTCGAAGTGCGTGCCCACAGGCGCGCAAACCAAAGCGATGATGAAAGATGAAAATCGGATAAAACCGAAGTGCCTCGAAGTGCGTGCCCACAGGCGCGCAAACCGAAGCGATGATGAAAGATAAAAAAATCGGATAAAACCGAAGTGCCTCGAAGTACGTGCCTACGGTGCATAAGCAAAGCGATGATGACAGATGAAAATCGGATAAAACCGAAGTACGTCGAAGTGCGTGCCCCCAGGTGCGCAATCCGAAGCGATGATGAAAGATGAAAATCGGATAAATCTGAAGTGCCTCGAAGTGCGTGCCTGTAGCGCATAAGCCGAAGCGATGATGAAAGATGAAAATCGGATAAAACCGAAGTGCCTCGAAGTGCGTGCCCACAGGCGCGCAAACCGAGGCGATGATGAAATGCAAAGAAATGGCATACGGAATGATATGTATGCATGCAAATGGAATTTCAGCACCTAAATAAAGGGGAAAACAGCCCCGAAACAATTGAAATAACACTAAGCATGCATTCATCCAAGATGTGAAATTAAGCCGAAATGGCCTATAGCCATGCTATACATGCAAAATATGATCATGGCAGCAAGAACAGTAGCAAGGCAGTCCCAAATATGGCATTTTTTAGTAACAAACATGGCCAAAATGCAAGCATAGGTAGATCAACAATAGCATGCAAAGTTAGTGGCCAAAAGAGGGGTATTGAGACAAGTGATATGTGCAAACCCCAAATGGACAAACTTTCTTCTAAAATATTGAAGATGAGATAAAAATAAGCACAATTTCAGAAGATGACATCCTCAAAATCAGAATACAAACATGCTATAAAATCCATGCAAAGTAGGCTTCCAAATAGGCTATATCATGAGACATGCAATGCACACACCAAATGACAAAACTTTCTTCATGAAATGTGTAAAGGGGGTCAAAATAAGACCAAAAACAGTAGGGGTCGAAGTCCCAAAAACAAACACAAATAGGTCAAAAATTGCATGCAAAAATGGCACACTTGATGGAATTTGAAGGAGGTGGTATGTACAATGACCAAATGAAGTTGAGCCCTTCTACAATGTTGTAGAGGGGCTAAAAATGAGCACAAAATCATTAGGGGTCGGACCCCTAAAAACAAAAGGAAATAGGCCTAAACTATCATGCAAGATAATGGCATAAAAGCTAGGTATTGAAACAAGTATATCATAGGAGCATCAAATGAAGTTGAGCCCTTCTACAAAGTTGTAGAGGGGCTCAAAACAAGCACAAAATCAGTAGGGGTCGGAGCCCCAATTCTCAACCAATTGGAGTATAGAAATGAATCAAGAAAAAAGCCCTAAAAGTTGGTTTGAAGACTTACCCTTGAGGACTTGTCTTTCTTTGATTCTTGGCTTTGATTTGTAGCTTCCCAACCTCTGAAATTCACTTCCTAGCTGCTGGAATGGTAGTAAGGATGGTGAGGCTAGGTGTTGATGAAGAGAAGACCTAGGGACTTAGAAGCTTTTTGAGGTTTTGAGCTATGAAAATGGAGGTTTTTGGAGAAGTCTTCTTGAAGACAAATTTTCCAACCTTGAAGAAGGAGAGGAGGGCCCTTCAAATAGGCAAGAAATGGGGTGTAAAAGGGGAGGGAAAGCACCCAATCTTTCCCTCGAAATATCCCCCGGATGCCCCGGGATATGTTGGAAAATATCCGGACAATTTGGGACAAATTTGAAGCGAAGCTGGCCCGGCGAGTAAATTTGTGGGAGGTGGCCGTGGCCACCCCACTGTCGGCCACCACCCAGCCTAAGCCGACCGCCACCCAAAAACCAACTTCAAAATTTTTACGGCCGACCACCATACAAGAGTGTCCTCCCAAGTGTGTAGAATAAGGCCCCGTGGTGGAATCGAATCTGGCGAAGTCACAACATAGAGCTTGAAGGAGAGGCCCAAAATGAAACCAACAATTCTTGGCCGACCACTATGCCAAAGTGTCCTCCGGATGTGTATAACAAGGATCTAAGGTCGGAATTTGGCAACACAGGCAGAGCCACAACATAGAGCTTGAAGGAGAGGCCCAAAAATGAAACCACAGATTTCTGGCCGACCACCAACCCCTTAGGGTCCTCCTAGATGCCCTCATCACGGATATGTAGCTTTGGTTGGAAGAAAATACCCTAGGGTGTTCAACATTGGCGGAAGTGAGAAAAGCGGGCTCGGAGGAAGCGAACCGGTTATCTGGGATAATTGCTGGCTTCTCACCCCCCGGTGATCTTCCTGATGTTGAAACAGAGGTACCTGCCAAGTTTGAACAAAAACTAATGAGAAATGAACACTCGGAGCCAAAACCGAGCAATTCGGGATCCTGAAAATGGGCTGCAGGTGCTGGAAGTGGCATCTGGCGAAAGTGGGTATCTGCAACCCAGTGTCCTTGGAATGACAAAACAGAGGTTCTGCCAAAAATCGAGAAAACCGATACAAAATGAATGCGCGGGCCCAAAACCGCGGTTTGGGGTCCAAAACCGACTCTGAGCACGAAAGTGGCATCTGACCCATGAAGTGGGCATCGAGGCCCAGTGTTCCTCGAAACGATAAAGCAGGTCTCCGCTAAAACCCGGAGAAGACCGATGAAATGAATGCTCGGGACCAAAACCGCGGTTCGAGGTCCCAAAATGGGCTCACGGCACAGTAGTGTTTGGCGAAGTGGGTTTCGAGACCCTAGTGATCCTCGGAATATTAAAACAGAGGCACATGCCAAAAAACGGAGAACTTCGGAGATGGTTGGCGGTCGAGCCGAGGCACACGGCCTACTTGATCCAGCAAACCGAAGGGCTCCGAAATGGGCAAAATGGCCTCTGACCCACGAAAAGTAGCTCACGGCCACCGAGATAATCTCTGGGACCACTCCCTTCCCTCGGAAAGAAAAGCAGAAAACCGAGCTGGTTCAAACCGAGACAAGGTAGAGAAGAAAGTTCGGAAGTCGGGAGGCGGGCGCCTGCATGCAACTCGAGACTTCAACGAGCATAACATGCAACATCACCGAGTGCTCAATCGGTGACGTCGAGTCTTAAGGTCGGTCAAAAATGGGGTGTCTCTGATTTGCCCTCTTTGTAACTCGGAAGTCAAGAAGTGACGAGAGTGAATGTCAAAGCCCAGAGACGACCCATTTTTGACAAGGCCGAAGACTTAGACAATCATACGAGATAAACGAAGAAAGTGTACCCGCAGGCAGGGGGGGCAAAATGCAAATGATATGCGAGAAGCCAGATGTAACTCAATGTTCGTGCAAATGCAGCAGGCTGTAATGAAGCAAGTATTAACAAATAGATGCAACAGTTATAAGCAAGAATGCAAAGCAGCAACTATATTTCATGCAGTTAGGAATCGGAGAATTATTCAATTCTCGTTCGTCTCCTACGGAGAAGATACGATACTGCTGCGATTCGATGCAGTCGCACCGACCTCAAATGAACCGTACATACAATATCGTTACGCAAAGTAGAAATTCAACAAGAACAATATGCTAACAACATATATTCCATGTGATTCCTATGATTCCAAAAGTTCGACACCGCAATGTCGGCAAGTGAATGCAAATCTAACCACATTTCATGCGAAAAGGATTGCGAAAGGATGTAAGAAAATTATGCAATTCTCATTTGCGAATCTGATTGCATTTGTGATAGATACACAAAGCGACGTGTGTGATTGATACACCAAACGAACATGTGTGACGGATACAAAGCGAAGCGAGTGTGATGGATACACTATATGAAGCAAAGCGTGATGGATACACAAGATGAGCATAGTGTGATAGATGCACAAAGAAAGTGTGTGATTGATACACAAAGCGGCGTGATTGATACACAAAGCGAAAGTGTGTGATAGATACACAAAGCGGCGTGTGATTGATACACAAAGTGAGCATGTGATAGATATCGTAAAGTAGGCATAGTGTGATAGATACAAAGCAAGTGTGTGATAGATACACTATATGAACAAAGTGTGATTGATACACTAAATGAATGAAGTGAGCAAAGTGTGATGGATACACAAAAGGCAAGCACAAAGTGTGATAGATGCACTTAGCGAACAAGCGTGATGGATATACTAAAAGCAAACACAAAGTGTGATAGATGCACTTAGTGAGCAGTGTGATTGATACACTAAAAGTGAACTCAAAGTGTGATAGATGCACATAGTGAACAGGAGTATGATTGATATACTAAATGTGAACACGAAGTGTGATAGATGCACTTAGTGAACAGGAGTATGATTGATATACTAAATGTGAACACGAAGTGTGATAGATGCACTTAGTGAAGCAGTATGATGGATATACTAAATGAACACGAAGTGTGATAGATGCACTTAGTGAGCAGTATGATTGATATACTTAATGTGAACACGAAGTGGGATAGATGCACTTAGTGAACAAGTATGATGGAAATACTAAATGCGAACACGAAGTGGGATAGATGCACTTAGTGAGCAGAGTATGATTGATATACTAAATGTGAACACGAAGTGGGATAGATGCACTTAGTGAACAAGTATGATGGATATACTAAATGTGAACACGAAGTGGGATAGATGCACTTAGTGAACAGGAGTATGATTGATATACTAAATGTGAACACGAAGTGGGATAGGTGCACTTAGTGAACAAGTATGATGGATATACTAAATGTGAACACGAAGTGGGATAGATGCACTTAGTGAACAGGAGTATGATTGATATACTAAATGTGAACACGAAGTGGGATAGATGCACTTAGTGAACAAGTATGATGGATATACTAAATGTGATAAAGTGTGATAGATGCACTTAGTGAACAGGAGTATGATTGATATACTAAATGTGAACACGAAGTGGGATAGGTGCACTTAGTGAACAGGAGTATGATTGATATACTAAATGTGATAAAGTGTGTGATTGATACACAGGATGCAATAAAGTGTGATGAGAGTGTGATTGATACACTAAATAAATGAAGTATGATTGATACACTAAGTGAATGAAGTGTGATTGATACACTGAGTGAAATGAGAAAGAAACTTGATAGGTACAATGCAATACAATGCATGATGCTTACGGAAAGCAATAAACGGACAAAGCGGCGCTTTTAGAAAGCACCTTATGAGGTGAGTGGCGGTGAACCGCTCTACTCTGATGGGGATCTCCCCTCGTGCTCTTCGAACACTTTACCTTGAACACACAAAGACAAAGGCTCGAATGCTAACAAGAAACAATATCTGCATGTGGGAGCCACGGCTGCCGCTTGTTTTCCTAATCATATTCACAACTTTCCCTATTCTCCAACGGGGTGACAGACTAGGTTGGTTCAGTATCCAGAATTGAGGTGCATACACGCTATCTCAATCTATGGGGCTGCCATACAGATTTGAAGCCGAGGACACGCCTCTGGGTATTTAAACCAGACTTTAGTCTCGGAAATCCCGAACCTTTGTGTTCTAGGCAACGGCCATTCGAACTCTAGTTTCCACCGTCGCAGCTTGGTCTCCTAGGAACTCGCATAAACACGTCCAAGATGCCTCTGGCGAGAATGGTACTCGGGAGAGCACTTGATCGCCATTACGGCAGAAGTAGACTTGATCTTGAGCTTGAGGTAGAGGCACACTCATACTTGAACATTGGCAAGACACAAGAGGTACACACGGAATATAGTCTCGAAGCTTCTTGTAGGAACAAAACTCGGATGTTCTGACATTTTCCTCTTTTGCTTTTGCTGCGGCCGAAACCCATAGCTTCAGATAGGTCCTGATTTCACTGTTCTCACATGACCTGGGTTGAACCCTGCGGTTTTTCTGAAAGAACAAATTCTGTTTTGCACAAATGTGGAGAACAGCACGGCACTCGGAGCACAAAACGATTTTTATTTTTTGAAAATGAGAAAAGGATTCTCAACCGGGTATTGAACCTACAACTGACCACAGCGAAAAAGACTCAACAACCAAAAACAAAAGGTAAATAACCTAAACACATCCGTTGACACTCAAAACGACTCAAAACCAAAAAACGAGATAAACAAAAAGACACGACATGCACAGGGAGCCTGTTTCACCGGGGAGTGTTTCCCACCCTTTCTCATTTGTGATTCTCACATCACTCGGCCCTCAAGCTCTGTTTTTTTGGAAAAAGCCCTTTCCTCACTTTTCCTCTCATCGCACATCTCTCTATTCTTTAATCTCTCATTTTTCAATCCCTCCCCTGAGTGGTTGATGGATAAACAGCAAGTTGTGGGCTCATGCCCCTAGCATTCTGCTAGATTCTTCTTCTTCTGCGCGCAGCTAGTGAATTCTTCCCACAGAGGGGTTGCACTACATTTGGGTGTGTAGCTAATCTGCAGCTGACACCGGTCGATGATGCCCTGCTGGGGAGTTTGGACGTGATTAGATCTGTCAAGATGAGGGAGTGGAATATCTTGCCCCATTCTAGTTCGTGCTTCGCACTTGGCTTGATACCTCGTTGCTCGGAGGATGCGAGAGCTTTCAGCCCTTTTGTTGTTAACCCCAGTTGTGCCTCTTCTGGCAGGTAGAGTGCCCTTCTTGGCAAGTATGTTGATGATGGGGAAAAGACAGAACACCTGACTCAACCGTGCCCCTACTTCATCATTTTGACCATTTTTTATTTTTGCCTTATACTAAAACAATTTCGACCAAAATGAGAGTTAGATCAACATGCCTGTTCATTTTTTGATTTGAAATCATGCAAGTCAGGCTATGAGCACTGAAAATTTTCCTTTTTTTTTTTTGGGCCCAAGAAATGGTCCAGTTTTTGGAAAAGATGAAATAATTTCGAGAAAACTAGTCAACCTCAGTAAAAATTCTCAAAAACTATTTTGCAAATGGTCACTGCTCAACGAACATGAAACCTACTCCTGAGATGCGCAACCTCGGATCCGAAGGAAAATTGCCCCTTGCTTAAAGAGAGCTGCATGGCAACGGAAAGTTGCCCCTTGTTTGAACGGCACCGCGGCGCGTTGAATGGCAACGGAAAGTTGCCCCTTGTTTGGATGGCGCCCTTGACATTGTTGTAATCGATCCTCGAGTGATGAACACAACCGAACTCTCGAATCTGAGAAGGCAGAGATGACCAAAACCATTGCATGGACGCAGTTGAATTTGAATTGTTTTACGGCTGGACTTCAGAATGAAGTTGCCTACGTATCCCAAAGATGGGAATCAAGCCTTACGTAGTTCGGGGTTAAGGTACACTCGGGTATTTAACCTCTCCTTTTCAGGCTCTAACTTTTGCCAAGGCGCCCGTTGCAGGTTTTCGACCTTGCGAGCTTTGTTCTTCTTTTCTTTTCAATTCTTTTTTCTTTTTCATCTTTTTTCTTCTTCTTTTTTTCTTTTCTCTTTTTTTTATATCTTTGCATTTTTTTCTTTTTGCATTTTTGTATATATATTTTTTGACTTGCTCTAACTTTTGCCTGGGTCGCCCTTTCGGGTTTTCGGCCCAGCGAGCCTCTCAAAGGGTAAAAGTGTAACAGGTCCATGCCAAATGGTTTTGAGATCCTGAAGTCATTTGAATCCCGGAAAATGACTGCTGTATTGATTCGCAGAAGGGTCCATCTTCGGCTCTTCGAGCATATCGGACATTTTTGCCCCTAGTTCGAGGGGTGCTTCTGATCTAGCTCTGCAAGCCTCTTTTGACGATTTCTGATCTTCTTGATCTGACTTTGGTGCCTCTTGTTCGAGGGCTGCTTCAAATCTGGCCACACAGGCCTCACATCGTAGTTGACCGTTGAACCTTCTGAATTCAAGTTCAAGGTTTGGAAGCAAAGGGGTTGAGTCTCGAGGCTGAGAGCGATCCTAGGCTGTGCAATCTCAAGAGCGATTCCACACAAGTCTTTGCAGGACCGCGCAAAACATTTTTTGAAAGTTTTCAAGAAAGCGACAAATAGCTCGTGCTGAAGACAGTGTGGAACCAATCTGGATCAAGCTAGGGTCCTTCTCAGTACTCACACTAACAAGCATGATTTCAATCATTAAGGGCTTAGCGCCTCTCTTTTTCTCAATTGATCAAAATTTTGCAAATCTGAGGAATTCCTCCTCTTTGTTTTCACTGCGCAGGTGTTCAAAAAGTTTTGAAAAAACTTAGGTCAATACAATGGCTTCAAGGCACAAGAGAAGCGGTGGAATGCAATTGCTATTTCATTCAAATCCGGCATAACTAGCACGGCGAAGCAAACGTGGTAGCGTGAAAAAACACTCTTCTTGCTTCATTCAAAATCTGTTGGCATAAGCGGCTCCTGGCGTAAATGGACTCGAACAAAGCAAAAGACAAACACGAAACAAAATGGTGACGCCTTGGTAACACCCGGAATCACCCGACTCTATACAACAGATCGACTCGTCTGACAAGAGCGGACCCAAGACAAAAGAGACTGACTCAAAACAAAAAGACAGACTCAAAATAAAGCAACAAAACTGACCCAATACCCAAGTCAGAAAGTACAAAAACCAGCATTCACAAATGCTCAAAACAGTGCGTGCTATACGCCACACAGAGTAAATGAAGTGCCGCCCTTGGTGATTCATCCCCGATCACATAGTCACATTATCCCCACAAGTTCAGCGATCAAGTCGATAGACTTTGCGGGACACAGTGCGGAATGACCCCTTTGTCAAAGCAGATCTTGTACATCATGGCATGACGAAAACAAGCTGTCGGTGTCATGACCGGTTTCTTGATGGTAGGCCTGATATTTAGTCTGGTCATGCTTTGCAGGGATAGGATCGGGTAGGGGCTGTTGTTCCAACGGTTTCAAATGTCCCTTCTGGAGTAAGACCTCTAGAGCTTCTGACAAAGGCATATGAAGTGGGGTGAAAACCCTCTTAACTCGAGGTGGATATTTGGCCGTCTGTGAGCTACTTCCGGACGCACCGGTGAATGGGGTAGCCTTTTTTGATGTGGTGGTGGTAACCGTGCCCACTTCGGAAGATCTTGCAGCCGCATCACCGCTTGTGCCTGTGTTGTTGTTGCGGTTGAAGGTTCTCCGGGGCTGCTCCCTATCCTGGTCCGAAAAAAGGCCCTGTTTCATTGCATCCTCAATTTGCATCCCCATCTCGTGTAGATCTGCAAAGGTGGGAAAGGGGATGACAATCATTTTCAGCATCAGCTTTGGTTGGAGATTGCGCACAATCATCCTGATCTGGTCTTTATCAGTGGGCCTCAAAGTCATCATCGATGCCTTCGCCCTCCATCGAGTTACAAAATCTGAGAAAGTTTCCTTGGCTTGTCGTCTCGAGATCACGAGTTGTAATCTCGATCCGGTATTGTACGAGTATTGTGCGACAAAGGCCTCACCATTTCATCCCAATTCCTTTTGACCTCATCTTCTAGTTTCGCATACCAATTGGAAGCTATCCTCGACAAGGTTCGCCAATAGTGAAAGTTTTTGTGGTCTGTTAGGCCCATTGGCATAATACATCTGAAAATAACCGAAGGTGGACCATGGGATCATCGGACCCATCGAAGCGATCAATCTGCGGCATTTTGAATCTTCAATGTTACGGCCTCATCGGTATATCCGCCTCGATATCCGAATAGCCTTGACTCCTTGGGATTTCTTAAACATTTTTCCAACTTACTCACCATTTGTGGTCCGGTCGCTTGAACTCAAGGAGAGTCCGGACATTGATAAGCGTGGGCGCCTTGGATAAATTGTGGTAGAATCGGGGCGGGCTGCCCGTTGGAAGGCCTGTATCCTCTTGGATATTTTGGACATTTGGCGTCTCCCCAGGTACTGGAGCTCCTGCTGGGGGAGGAACTTGTTGTGAAGCAGACGCCGCTTTGTATTGTACTGGTGATGAGCTCACCGCCGAGCCATGATTCGACTTCTTTGCTTGGAAAATTCCGGCCATGACAGCGTCTTGCTGCATGAGCTTCATACTTTCTTGCATCTGACGCATCATCGCCTCCATCCCTGATGTGTTCTCCTGATCCATCAAACTGACTGGTATTTATCCCTACTGAGAAATCGAGACCTCACCGACTGCTCACCGTGGGGTGAATAAAGACCATCGATCCGTAATCATGAATCGGTGATTTGTGCTGACCGCCCTTTTCACCCTCGCCGTAAAGAAACACCGACCCTTGAATTGAATCTCGACCACAAAGTCTATCAACACAAGTCCAATGTACCCGGGGATAGTGGAGCCTTACAAGCTGTGGTTCCGGGACTACCTAGCAAAAGAGAAAACATGCAAAGATCTCACCGATTTCACCAAAACGGATATGAGCAAAAGCCATGAGTGTGCTCTCTCTCATTGAATGCCCCAAAATTCTGCCAAATCGATACCCTCGGTAAAACCGATTCCACCAACTCGATGCCCGCAGTTCGATACCCAAAATATCAATTGGTGCCCGCAGCCTCATGCTCAAACTTGTAAACCGACATGCATTCCTCAGAGATGCACTCTAACAAGCACATAGCGATAAGTGAGAGCCAAAAACACCCCTATATTGGGGTAGGGTTTCGTCCTATTTTGTCGGGGAGCTAGGGTTTCACTACACGCAATGCTTCAAACAACCTATAAACGGTAAGCAACCTGTCCTAGTTTGGAATGGTCACTATGGATCCGAATATGCACTAGGTCGAATGGTCAAAAAGGGTGCCCCGGTGAAACCGGGGTTTGTGTTCCCATGCTGTCAGAGCCCAGAGCCGATCAGCCTTATGGACATGACTTGACAAGACAAGCCTCCGGCAAATCGTTCGGGAATGGCATATGGCAAACACGGTGTCCTAGGCGCACCAATGCAAATGCAATGCAAAGAAACACACAAGTGTAGTCAAAACCAGATATCATGAGTTCGAGTCAAGTTCTCTAAATCCCCAGCAGAGTCGCCAGAAACTGTAACAACGCCCGCGAGGGACCTCGCTACAGTTCGGACTCGATTTTTGTTGTGGTTCTAAATCTGAACCAAAGAGTCCAAATCCGGCAAATCGTTTTGAAGAAAAACAGATTTTTTGAAAGAAGTGCCAAACATGGACTGCTTTGCCAGATAACAGAGTCGCCACCTAAATATTTTTAAAATGGGAAATTTAGGAAACCCTGACTCGGTGCCAAAAGGCCACGTGTCCGTCATCACCAAAGTTGGCTCGGGAACTTGGGTACGATTAGGGAAGGTCACATCGTGAGCACCCCCTCTCGCCCGGTCAAAGACCGGCCTCTACTAACCATGATATCTGTTTTTGAAAACATTGTGAGTTCTTATTCTGATTATTAGCCTAGGTTACTATGTGATGCTCGCAGCAAACAAGTATAGACTGAGCCGTCTGAATTGGAACTAAACATCTCATGTTTGTTTGTGAAAGATGGTTTGCTACCCGCAGGTAGGCTTAAAATACAGATTTTGCCACAATCTAGTGAGCTTAACAAACAATTGATGAATTGCTCCAATTCAGATAACTCAACCTCCACCCACAGGCATTCAAGGCAGATATATCACATAAGCACTTAGCCTCATGGCAAGCATGCTATCATGGCAGCACTCACACGCATGCAAGGATGCTAAAGCATAACAACTCACCGAGTACTCCGAGCCAAAACAGAAAACTTATTAGAAATCATGCATGATCCTAAAATATACAGAATGCCTAATGCAACACATGCAAAAATGCAACTATAGTAGGCTCGGCTATTCTAAATATGACATGTGAAATGTAACAGCTATCAAGTACTCAACTTGGAATTGAAATACGATGCAGTTTGTATGATGCGCCGAGCCCGGTGCGTGCAAAAACAGATGAATGAATGCAAACATGCTATCATACTGTATGCTAATTGAAATATGCCCTATATCTAACCAACAAAGCAGGTAAATAAAAGGGAGAAAGAAATGGGGGTTGGAAGACATACATCACACTCACACACCCTTATTACATTTATGCCCTCGCACAGAGGGTCCGAATAAATATACAGTCCGAATAAAAGAATATACAGTCCGGAAATAAATATACAAATTTCTAATTAATCGACAAATTAATTAATAAAAAGCGGTAAAACTGGCGTGCAAGCCAGGGACTGCCTTGCTTCGGATAGATGCCGCCTGTTGGGCTGCCTGGCGCGGAAATCCACTGGGATGCCCCGATTAGCCTCTGTTTGCAGTATTTCTCGAAATGCGCGCCGGACCTCGGAAAGTTGTTGATCCTCGATTTTGCTGTAACAGAGAGCAGGAAAAGGGCACAGCAATGTATTTCACAAATATATGCATGCCTCGATCCTCGTGCCACCAATCACGCATACCGATGCATGATGGCCGAGGAATCGATTTGCACAACTCAATATTGGGATGAATACAGATGGATGCCACATCAAAACCTAACTCCATCATGGATAATCCGGAGTGTCGGTGACTTGGGAATTGAGACCCGTTCCGTTACTCGGAGTACGAAACGTGCCTCGTTTCCCGTGCAATATGCATGAAATGCAACTAACATATGATATAGCATGCACAATGCTATGAAAATGAGATGTCTCGAAATGCACTACACGCACGCAAACCGAGAAAGTGGCATACAAGCATGAGATGATATGAAATACGGTGTAATGAGATCAAATAAAATGCCTCGAAATGCGTGCGCACGCAACCGAGGCGGCGATGAAAGATGAAAATCGGATAAACCGAAATGCCGAAGTGCGTGCCCACAGCGCGCAAACCGAGCGATGATGAAAGATGAAAATCGGATAAAACCGGTGCCTCGAAGTGCGTGCGGTAGCGCGCAAACCGGCGATGATGAAAGATGAAAATCGGATAAAACCGGCGTGCCTCGCGCGTGCCCACAGCGCGCAAACCGGCGATGATGAAAGATGAAAATCGGATAAAACCGGCAGCCGGGCGCGTGCCTCACGCGCCGCAAACCGCCGGCGATGAAAGATAAAAATCGGATAAAACCGGTGCCTCGGTGCGTGCCCACAGCGCAAACCGGCGATGATGAAAGATGAAAATCGATAAACCGGCGTGCCTCGGCGCGTGCACAAGCGCAAACCGAAGCAATGATGAAAGATGAAAATCGGATAAAACCGAAGTGCCTCGAAGTGCGTGCCCACAGGCGCGCAAACCGAAGCGATGATGAAAGATGAAAATCGGATAAAACCGAAGTGCCTCGAAGTGCGTGCCCACAGGCGCGCAAACCGAAGCGATGATGAAAGATGAAAATCGGATAAAACCGAAGTGCCTCGAAGTGCGTGCCCACAGGCGCGCAAACCGAGGCGATGATGAAATGCAAAGAAATGGCATACGGAATGATATGTAAGCATGGAAATGGAATTTCAGCACCTAAATAAAGGGGAAAACAGCCCCGAAACAATTCGAAATAACACTCGAAGCATGCATTCATCCCGAAGATGTGAAATTAAGCCCCGAAATGGCCTATAGCCATGCTATACATGAAAAATATGATCATGGAAGCAAGAACAGTAGCAAGGCAGTCCCAAATATGGCATTTTTTAGTAACAAACATGGCCAAAATGCAAGCATAGGTAGATCAACAATAGCATGCAAAGTTAGTGGCCAAAAGAGGGGTATTGAGACAAGTGATATGTGCAAACCCCAAATGGACAAACTTTCTTCTACAATATTGAAGATGAGATAAAAATAAGCACAATTTCAGAAGATGACATCCTCAAAATCAGAATACAAACATGCTATAAAATCCATGCAAAGTAGGCTTCCAAATAGGCTATATCATGAGACATGCAATGCACACACCAAATGACAAAACTTTCTTCATGAAATGTGTAAAGGGGGTCAAAATAAGACCAAAAACAGTAGGGGTCGAAGTCCCAAAACAAAGCACAAATAGACCAGAAATTGCAACCAAAGATGACAGACTTGATGGAATTCGAAGGAGGTAGTATGTACAATCACCAAATGAAGTTGAGCCCTTGTACAATGTTGTAGAGGGGCTAAATAGGAGCACAAAATAATTAGGGGTCGGACCCCTAAAAACAAAAGGAAATAGGCCTAAACTAGCATGCAAGATAATGGCATAAAAGCTAGGTATTGAAACAAGTATATCATAGGAGCATCAAATGAAGTTGAGCCCTTCTACAAAGTTGTAGAGGGGCTCAAAACAAGCACAAAATCAGTAGGGGTCGGAGCCCCAATTCTCAACCAATTGGAGTATAGAAATGAATCAAGAAAAAGCCCTAAAAGTTGGTTTTGAAGACTTACCCTTGAGGACTTGTCTTTCTTTGATTCTTGGCTTTGATTTGTAGCTTCTCAACCTCTGAAATTCACTTCCTAGCTGCTGGAATGGTAGTAAGGATGGTGAGGCTAGGTGTTGATGAAGAGAAGACCTAGGGACTTAGAAGCTTTTTGAGGTTTTGAGCTATGAAAATGGAGGTTTTTGGAGAAGTCTTCTTGAAGACAAATTTTCCAACCTTGAAGAAGGAGAGGGAGGGCCCTTCAAATAGGCAAGAAATGGGGTGTAAAAGGGGAGGGAAAGCACCCAATCTTTCCCTCCCGAAATATCCCCCGGATGCCCCGGGATATGTTGGAAAATATCCGGACAGCTGGGACAAGCTGGAAAGCAGGAAGCTGGCCGGCCAGGTAAATTTGTGGGAGGTGGCCGGCCGGCCACCCCACCTGGTCGGCCAGCCACCCAGCCTAGCCGACCGGCCACCCCAAAAAAACCAACTTCAAAATTTCTGGCCGACCACCATACAAGAGTGTCCTCCCAAGTGTGTAGAATAAGGCCCCAGGGTCGGAATCTGGCAACACTGAACCAGAAGTCACAACATAGAGCTTGAAGGAGAGGCCCAAAAATGAAACCAACAATTGCTGGCCGACCACTATGCCAAAGTGTCCTCCCAGATGTGTATAACAAGGATCCAAGGTCGGAATTTGGCAACACTGAAGCAGGAGCCACAACATAGAGCTTGAAGGAGAGGCCCAAAAATGAAACCCTGAATTTCTGGCCGACCACCAACCCTTAGGGTCCTCCTAGATGCCCTCATCACAGATATGTAGCTTTGGTTGGAAGAAAATATCCCTAGGGTGTTCAACATTGGCCCTAGTGAGAAAAACGGCTCGGAGGAGCAACCGGTTATCTGGGATAATTGCTGGCTTCTCACCCCCAAAGGATCTTCCCGATGTTGAAACAGAGGTACCGCCAAGTTTGAACAAAACTAATGAGAAATGAACGCCGAGCCAAAACCGAGCAATTCGGGATCGAAAATGGGAAGCGGAAGTGGCATCTGGCGGTAAGTGGGTATCTGCAACCCAGTGTCCTTGGAATGACAAAACAGAGGTTCCTGCCAAAAATCAGAGAAAACCGATACAAAATGAATGCGCGGGGCCCAAACCGCGCAGTTTGGGGTCCCGAAAACCGGCTACAGGCACCGAAAGTGGCATACGGCCACGAAGTGGGCATCAGGGGCCCCAGTGTTCCTCAGAACAGTAAAACAGAGGTCTTCGCTAAAAACCAGAGAAGACCGATGCGAAATGAATGCTCGGGACCAAAACCGCGCGGTTCGAGGTCCCAAAAATGGGCTGCCGGGCACCGGAAGTAGTGTTTGGCTGCGAAGTGGGTTTCTGAGACCCTAGTGATCCTCGGAATATTAAAACAGAGGCACATGCCAAAAAAACGGAGAACTCGGAGATGGTTGGGCGGTCCCGAGCCGAGGCACACGGCCTAACGGTCCCGAAAACCGGGAACCGGGCTCCGAAATGGGCAAAATGGCTCACGGCCACGAAAAAGTAGCTCACGGCCACCGGAGATAATCTACGGACCACTCCCTTCCTCGGAAAGAAAAGCAGAGAAAACCGAGCACAGTTCGCAAACCGAGACAAGGTAGAGAAGAAAGTTCGGAGTCCGGGAGGCGAGGCGCCGCAACTCTGAGACTTCTGAACGAGCACAGCATGCAACATCACCGAGTGCTCAATCGGTGACGTCTGAGTCTTAAGGTCGGTCAAAAATGGGGTGTCTACAGTTGCCCCTCTTTGACAGAACTCGGAAGTCATGAGAATGACGAGAGTGAATGTCAAAGCCCAGAGACGACCCATTTTTGACAAGGCCGAAGACTTAGACAATCATACAAGATAAACAAAGAATGTGTACCCTTGAAAGGGGGGCAAATGCAAATGATATGCGAGAAGCCGATGTAACTCAATGTAAAATCGGCGAGTAATGAAGCAAGTATTAACAAATAGATGCAATGATTATAAGCAAGAATGCAAAGCGACAACTACATTTCATGCATTAGGAATACGGAGAATTATTCAATTCTCGTTCGTCTCACACGGAGAAGATACGATACTGCGATTAAATGCAGTCGCACCAGCCTCAAATGAACCGTACATACAATATCGTGCCTGCAAAGTAGAGAAATTCAACAAGAACAATATGCTAACAACATATATTCCATGTGATTCCTATGATTCCAAAAGTTCGACACACGCAATGTCGGCAAGTGAATGCAAAGTTCGACACACGCATATATACTAAAACACCTAGTGTTTCACCCTCTCCTTGAAACTGAGGTTCCAGAGGCTGTTCTTGGAGGTTCTTGACAGATTTTGAGCTCAAGGAAGCATCAACCACAACCTTTGTGAAGAAGGCTACAAGGGTAAGCAAAACTTGCACTTTTTTCCCCATTTTTGCAACTCATTTCTACCTAATTTAGAACTGTTTTTGAGCTTAGTATATAACACATAAAAGTTCTGATTTTTGACCCTCTTTATTGTATATTAAGAGTGTTTTGTGGTTTGAGGAACTTTGACCACCTTTAGGCCTTGAAAAGGCCACCTTTTGTGCCATTTTGTGAGAGATCCGAGACTTTGGTCTTAGGATCTCTTCACCACTGAAATCTTGAGGGATTTCAGTGGTGAAGAGCATGCCTTGAAGTCTCAAGAAGGAGAGGGCCACCCCCTCTCCTTGATGTCCTTGAAAAGGACAAATTTTGCTTCCTTATGGAGCACCATGCTTGAGTGTGTATTTAGCATGTTTGAGTTGTTTTCCATGCTTATATTACTATGATATAACATGTTTTCAAGTTGGTTTTGGTCTCCTATACATGCTTAGTATAGTTGCCTTGTAATGCCTCTTTTATGCCTTAACATGCCTAGGTTGTGTGCCTTAGTTTCTAGCATGTTTTAAGCTTAGATTTGTGAAGCTTGTAAGCTTATTTTGCCATGATTTAGCTCTGTCCATAGCTATTTTGGCTAATCTTGGCATGTATTTGGTAGCCTCTTTGTATTTGGCTTGTTGGCCTCAAAAGCATGAAAGTGTGGTATGCTATTCTAGCTTTATTTTTGATGATTGGAACCATCTAGCATGCCATTTCAGTCCTTCATACATGCATGTTTGATTGCCTTGGTGGCCTTGTTAATGCTTTAAGAGCTTGTGTTAAGTGCTCTATGTTTAGGCCTTATTGCATGCCTTAGATTCCATGCTTCCTAGATGCCATCTAGGTGGTCATTTAGGCTTAGTTTTATGTGTTAAAACTTTGTCTTTAAGTGCTTGAATATTGCCATGTATGATTGCACTAAGTGTGGTTTAATGCCCTATTGACTTGCTTTAAGCCTAGGCCATTTACATGCTTTGTTTGGAATGCTCTATTGCATGATTTGGCATCATGTTTAACATGAATTTCAGAGCTTTAAATGCATGCTATTAGTCCATGCTTGGCCTCTTTAAGTGTGCATGAAAGTTGACATTGTATGCCTAAGTCTTAAGCCTTAACATGTGCATGTGTGTGCGTGTGTTTAGTCTCATTTTCTAGGCATTTTGGCCACTGTTTTGAGCCTTATTAGAGCTGCCCAACTCATGTTTAAGCCCAATCTACAATCGGTTTGCATGCTTGGTTTATGTGCTTGTTTGTATGCTCGCATAAATGCCATGCCATTGTCCATGTGTGCACAATAGATAACATGCTTAGGACCTCATTGCATTGGCATGTATGCTAGGCCTCTTGACTAAGTCATGATGGAGGTTTAGCACCCCTTATGTGCTTGCTTGGTTTGTATGCATTTTAAATCAAATTTGTACCCTTGGTTCTTAGGATCATCACGCATGGAAATGCGCGATTGATGGTCCGGGAATCGAGGCACATGCCCTCTTGAGTCCATAGCATGATGAGGGATGTGCTTGGTGCATACATGCTTTGATTTGCATTGCCTTGCCTTTGGTTTCCTCTGCTGTCGGGCCAGTGTGTTCGCAGGATAAATGGCGATCGGCACTCTTTAGTGCCGACCGCCGCCTCTTGGCAACCGATAATGAAATTGAGCGGTGGCTTCTCCTCACCGTGGCTCCTGCCTCCGGTGATGCTCCCCAGTGCTCTGAGAAGCACTCCTGAAGTTTTGGGAATTTTCAGAGAAGGAGAGCAGAGCAAACAAAGGCACACTTGCACTCAAGAAGCAGCGATTCAGCGAGTCCGGGCACACGCGCACAGCCTCCTTCCGAGGCATTTATCGCTTAAATAGATTAATTAGTTTATTTATTTATTTAATTTAATTAATTTGTAATATTTAATTAGCTAGAATAGTTAATTATTTATTCGGTTCTGTATATTATTCTTTTGGTCCCTCCGAGTGAGGGCGCAAATTGTAATAAGTGTGCGTGAGTGGGTGCATGTCTTCCAATCCCCACTTCTTTCTATCCCTTTTATTTACCCGCTTTCAGTGGTAGATTAGGGCATTTTAAATTAGCATACCTTATGCAATGCATGCGTGCATCCATGCATTTGTTTACATGCACTGGGCTCGGTACACCATACAAACTGCATCGCAATTTTCAAATTCCAAAATTGAATACGTGCTATGTGATAGCATTTCATATGCCATGCTTACGATAGCCGAGCCTGTCTAACTGCATTCTTGCCTGTGTTGCATTAGTCATTTAACATGAACTAGGTCATGCATTGTTTTGCTAACTAGTTTACTGTTTTGGCACGGAGTACGAGGTGAGCTTTTATGCTTTAGCATACCGCATGCGTGTAAGTGTTGCCATGACAGTAGGATTGCCATGCGGCTAAATGCTTACATGATAAAACTGTTTGAATGCCTGTGGGTGGAGGTTGGATTGCTTGAGTTGGAACGACTCATTGAAATCCGCATTTTAGCCTACTTGCGAGTAGCAAAAGAAAACAACACGTTTTTCGAGACAAAACGGATATGCAATGTTTATTTCCAAGTTAGGCGATCTAGTCTATACTTTTGTGTTGTGCGCATCACATAGTAATTCTAGGTTAATAACCGGAATAAGAACGCATAAAGTTTTCAAAAACGGATATCACGGTTAGTAGAGGCCGGTCTTGGACCGGAAAGGGTGCTCATAGCTGACCTTCCCCGATCGTACCCAAGCTCCCGAGCCAAGACCACTTTGGTGATGACGGACATGTGGCCTTCGGCACCGAGTCAGGGTTTCCTAAATTTCCCAAAAATAAAATATTTAGGTGGCGACTCTGTAATCTGGCAAAGCAGTCCATGTTTGGCACTACTTTTTCAAAAATCTGTTTTCTCAAACGATTTGCCGGATTTGGACTCTTTGGTTCAGATTTAGAACCGTGACACAAAGAGGGAGTCCGAACTGTAGCGAGGTCCCTCGTGGGCATTGTTACAGAAGGCTTAGACAGACATACAAGATAACAAAGAAATGTGCCCGCAGGCAGGGGGCAAAATGAAAAACGACATGCACAAAGCCGAATGTAACTCATGATCATGCAAAGCAGCAAGCTATGATGAAGCGCATATGCAACAGTTTTAAGCAAGCATATACAAATCTAACTACATTTCATGCAGTAAGGATCATGTAAGTAAAGCTGTAACGAAGCAAATATTCACAATAAATGCAACAGTTTTAAGCAAGAAGGAAAATCAAACTACATTTTATGCAGTTATGATGTAAGAAGATTATGCAATCTTAGCGAGCGTGTGCGATAGATACACAAAGTGAGCAAAGTGTGATAGATATTAAAAGTGAACACAGAGTGTGATAGATGCACTATTTGAAGCAAAGTATGATGGATATACAAAAAGTGAACACAAAGTCTGATAGATGCACTAAGTGAACAGAGTGTGATTGATGCACTATTTGAAGCAAAGTATGATGGATATACAAAAAGTGAACACAAAGTGTGATAGATGCGCTAAGTGAACAGAGTGTGATTGATACACTAAAAGAAAACACAAAGTGTGATAGATGCACTAAGTGAACAGAGTGTGATTGATACACTAAAAGCGAACACAAAGTGTGATAGATGCACTAAGTGAACTGAGTATGATAGATATACTAAAACCGAACACAAAGTGTGATAGATGCACTATGTGAACAGAGTGTGATAGATACACTAAAAGCGAACACAAAGTGTGATAGATGCACTATGTGAATAGAGTGTGATTGATACACTAAAAGTGAACACAAAGTGTGATAGATGCACTAAGTGAACAGAGTGTGATTGATACACTAAAAGCGAACACAAAGTGTGATAGATGCACTATGTGAACAGAGTATGATAGATATAATAAATATGAACACAAAGTGTGATAGATGCACTATGTGAACAAAGTATGATAGATATATTGAAGGTGAACACAAAGTGTGATAGATGCACTATGTGAACAAGTGTGATGGATACACTGAAGGTGAACACGAAGTGTGATAGATGCACTAAGTGAACAGAGTGTGATTGATACACTAAAAGCGAACACAAAATGTGATAGATGCACTAAGTGAACAGAGTGTGATTGATACACTAAAAGCGAACACAAAGTGTGATAAATGCACTAAGTGAACAGAGTATGATAGATATACTAAAAGCGAACGCAAAGTGTGATAGATACACTATGTGAACAGAGTGTGATTGATACACTAAAAGCGAACACAAAGTGTGATAGATGCATTATGTGAATAGAGTGTGATTGATACACTAAAAGCGAACACAAAGTGTGATAGATGCACTAAGTGAACAGAGTGTGATAGATATACTAAAAGCGAACACAAAGTGTGATAGATGCACCATGCGAACAGAGTGTGATTGATATACTAAAAGCAAACACAAAGTGTGATAGATGCATTATGTGAACAGAGTGTGATTGATACACTAAAAGCGAACACAAAGTGTGATAGATGCACTAAGTGAACATAGTGTGATTGATACACTAAAAGCGAACACAAAGTGTGATAGATGCACTATGTGAACAGAGTGTGATTGATACACTAAAAGCGAACACAAAGTGTGAAAGTGCACAGAGTGTGATTGATACACTAAAAGCGAACACAAAGTGTGATAGATGCACTAAGTGAACAGAGTGTGATTGATACACTAAAAGCGAACACAAAGTGTGATAGGTGCACTATGTGAACAGAGTATGATAGATATACTAAATATGAACACAAAGTGTGATAGATGCACTATGTGGATAAAGTATGATAGATATACGGAAAGTGAACACAAAGTGTGATAGATGCACTTAGTGAACAAAGTATGATTGATATACTAAATGAATGGAGTGTGATTGATACACAAAAGGTAATGAAGTGAATATGTGCATGATAGATACACAAAATGAGGATGTGTGTGATAGATACATAAAATGAGAATATGTGTAATAGATACAGAAAATGATAATGTGTGTGATAAATACACAAAATGAAAGAAGTGTGATTGATACACTAAGTGAAGAGAGTGTGATAGGTACACTAAGGGTGAATGAGGTGTGATTGATACACTAAATGAATGAAGTGTGATTGATACACTAAAATGAATATATGCATGATAGATACACAAAATGATAATGTGTGTGATAGATACACAAAATGAATGAAGTGTGATTGATACACTAATAAATGATCTCAAACGGAACTTCTTTGAATGAACCGTACATACAATATCGTGCATGAATGAGAAAGAAACTTGATAGGTACAATGCATTACAATGCATGATGCTTAAAGAAAGCAATAAAAGGACAACAATGCTTTAGAAAGCACCTCATGAGGTGAGTGGCGGTGAACCACTCTGCTCCGATGAGGATCTTCCCCTGTGCTCTTCGAACACTTACCTTCAACTTACAGTACAAAGGCTTTGAAATACTGGCAAGAGTTCTTCATGTAGAACACTTTGGATGCTGTCTTTCTTCCTGATCATATTCACAACTTTCCCTATTCTCCAACGGAGTAACAGACTAGGTTGGTTCAGTATCCAGAATTGAGGTGCATACACGCTATCTTAACCTATGGGGCTTCCATACAGATTTCAAGCCGGGGATACACCCCTGGGTATTTAAACCAGACTTTAGTCTCAGAAATCCCGAACCTTTACATTCTAGGCATCGGCCATTCAAACTCTAGTTTCCACCGTCGTAGTTGGTCTCCTAGGAACTCATCGCAAACACGGCCAAGATGCCTCTAGCAGGGAAGGGTTCTCAGGGAGAGTACTTCTGATCGCCATTCTGGCTTGAAGCAGACTTGATCTTGAGCTTGAGGTAAAGGTACACTCATACTTCGGAGCATTGGCAAGACCTGAAGAGGTACACACGGAATGCAATCTCGGAACTTACTGAAGTTGAAACAAACTCAGATACCCGACATTTTCCCTCTTTTCTTTTGCTTTGCAGTCTGGAACCTATATAACTTCAGATAGGTCCTGGTTTTACTGTTCTCATGTGACCTGGGTTGAACCCTACAGTTTTATGAAAGAACAAATCCTATTTTGCACAGATGTGGAGAACGGCACAGCACTCAGAGCCCAAAACGATTTTATTTTTTGAAATTGAGAGATGAGTTCTTGACTGGGGGATTGAGCCTACGACTGAACACAGCACACTACGACTCAACAATGGAAAGTAAAAGATAAAACAACCTAAACACATCCGTTGACACTTAAAACGACTCAAAACTAGAATCGAGACAAACAAAGACACAAACACAACACTCGGACGTGTTACAAAGGCAAGAGACCTCTCGGTGCACGAGGAGCCAGTTTCTCCGGGTATTGTTTCCCACCCTTTCTCATTTGTGATTCTCACATCACTTGGCCCTCAAGCTCTGTTTTTCTTAAAAAGCCCTTTCTTTACTTTTTCTCTCAGCGCACACCTCTCTATTCTTCAATCTCTCATTTTAAATCCCTCCCCTGGGTGGTTGATGGATAAACTAAAAGTTGTGGGCTCTTGCCCCTCGCATTCCGCTAGATTCTTCTTCTTCTGCACGCAGCTAGTGAGTTTCTCCCACAGAGGGGCTGTGCTACAACTGGGTGTGTAGCAAATCTGCAGCTGATATCGGTTGACGATGCTCTGCTGGGGAGCTTGGATGTGATCAGATCTGTCCAGATGAGGGAGTGGAATATATTGATCCATTCCAGTTCGTGCTTTGCACTTGGCTTGATACCTCGTTGCTCGGAGGGTGAGAGAGCTTTCAACCCTTTTGCTGTTAACTTCAGTTGTGCCCTTTTCTGGTAGGTAGAGTGCCCTTCTTGGCAAGTATTGTGGCAATGGGGAAAAGACAGAACACTTGACTCAACTGTGCCCCTAGTTCATCATTTCGACCATTTTTTTTGTTTTTGGCTTTCTACTAAGACAATTTTGACTAATATGAGAGTTAGATTAACACGCTTGTTCAATTTTTGATTTGAAATCATGCAAGTCAGGCTATGAGCATTGAAAATTTTCCTTTTTTGGGTCCAAGAAAATGGTCCAGTTTTGGAAAATGAAACAATTTTCGAGAAAATTAGTCAACCTTAGTAAAAATTCTTAAAAACTATTTTTGCAAACGGCCATTTGCTCAACGAGCATGAAACCTACTCCTGAGATGCATAACCTCGGATCCAAAGAAAAACTACCCTGTGCTTGAAGAGAGCTGCATGGCAACGGAAAGTTGCCCCTTGTTTGAATGGCACCGCGGTGCATTGAATGGCAACAGAAAGTTGCCCCTTGTTTGAATGGCACCGCAGCGCATTATAGGCAGTCCTCAGAGTGATGAACGCAACCAAACCCTCGGATATAGTGAAGACAAAGACCAGAACCACTACATGGACATAGTCAATTGGGAAGTGTTTTACTACTAGACTTCAGAATGAAGTTGCCTACGTATCCCAAAGATGGGAATCAAGCCTTACGTAGTTCGGGGTTAAGGTACACTCGAGTATTTAACCTCTCCTTTTACGCTCTAACTTTTGCCAAGGCCGCCCTTTACGGGTTTTGAGCTATGTTCTTCAATTCTTTTTCATTTCTTTTCTTCTTTTTTCCATCTTTTTCTTCTTTTTCCTCTTTTTTTTTTTTTTCATTTTTTGCATTTTCTTCATTTTTTTTTGCATTTTTCTTTTTTGTTCTTTTCTTTTCTCTTTTTTTCTCGCTCTAACTTTTGCCTGGGTCGCCCTTTCGGGTTTTCGGCCGAACGAGCCTCTCAAGGTTAAAAGTGTAGCTTTGTCCATGTCAAATGGTTTTGAGATCCCGAAGTCATCTGAATCCAGGAGAATGGCTGCTATTAGCTGACGATGCAGGAGTCCATCCAATGGGGGGCTGAATTTGCCCCTAGTGTTGTGGATCGGAACTCAGTTTTTCTTCAGCAATACTTTCTTCTTCCTCCCTCTGGGATTTGGCATTCTTGCCGACCTTCATTGATTTGTGGAATGATCCATCTTCAGTTCTTGGAGCACATTTGAAATTCTTTGCCCCTAGTTCCAGGGGTGCTTCTGATCTAGCTTTGCAAGCTTCTTCTGATGACATCTGGTCTTCTTGATCTGACTTTCTTGCCTCTTGTTAGAGGGTTGCTTCGAATCTGGCCACACAGGCCTCACATTGTAGTTGACCGTTGAACGTTTTGAATTCGAGTTCAAGGTTTTGAAAGCAGAGGGGTCGAGTCTCGAGGCTGAGAGCGATCCTATGCTGCACAATCTCAAGAGCGATTCTACACAGGTCTTCGCAGAACCGCGCAAAACATTCTTTGAAATTTTTTAAGAAAGCGACCAGTCGCTCACGTTGAAGACAGTGTAGAACCAATCTGGATCAAGCCAGGATCCTTCCCAGTATACACACTAACAAGCATGATTTCATTCATTAAGGGCTTAGCATGCCTCTCTTTCTCTCAATTGATCAAATTTTTGCAAAACCAGAGGAATTCCTTTCTCTTCGTTTTCACTGCAGTGTTCAAAAGGTTTTGAAAAACTTAGGTCAAAGTAATGAGTTCGAGGCACAGAAAAGTAGGCAAAAAGCACTGCCATTTCATTCAAAACTTCTGGCACACCTGGCACAAGGCAGAAGCGAACACAAGAATGTGAAAATCACTGCTGTTCATTCAAATCTGTTGGCATTACTGGCTCCAAGGCATAAATAGACTCAAAAGAAAATGAAAACACGAAACAAGCAAGTGATGTCCGAGGTAACACCCCCGAAATCACCTGACTCCAACAAAATAGGACTGACTCGGTACAACAAGACAGACCCAACTGACTCAGTAAGAAAAGACTAACTCTATACAAAACAACAAGACTGACTCAATACCCAAGTCAGAAAGCACAAAAACTGGTGTTTGCATATTACTCAGAACAGTGCGTGCCATTTCTACGTCCGGAGTTAATCGAGTGCCACCCGCAGTTGGTTCATCCCCTGATCACATGGTCACATTATCCCCCCACATGTTCATTGATCAGGTGTCGATAGACTTTGCAGGACCTGGTGCGGCAATGACCCCGTTGTCAAACAGATCTTGTATATCATGGCGCAGACGAAAGCAACTTTCAGTGTCATGACCGGTTTGTTGATGGTAGGCACAGTATTTAGTCTGGTCATGCTTTGCAGGGATAGGATAGGGTAGGGGCCGTTGTTCCAACGGTTTCAAATGTCCTTTCCGGAGTAAAACCTCTAGAGCCTTTGACAAAGGCATATGAAGTGGGGTGAAAATCCTCTTGACTCGGGGTGGATATTTGGCCGTCTGTGAGCTACTTCCGGACGCACTGGTGAATGGGGTAGCTATTTTTGATGTGGTGGTGGTGACCATGCCCACTTCAGAAGATCTTGCGGCCGCATCACCATTGGTGGTCGCATTCGAACTGCGAGAAAATGCCCGCCTAGGTTGCTTCTTCTCCTGGTCAATAAGGCCCTGCTTTATGGCATCCTCGATCTGTACTCCCATCTCATGCAAATCTGAAAAGGTAGGGAAGGGGAGCACGATCATTTTCTGCATTAGTTCGGATTGGAGGTTGCGCACAACCATCCGTATTTGATCCTTGTCAGTGGGCCTAGTGGTCATCATTGAGGCCTTGGCTCTCCACCGGGTTATGAAGTCTGAGAAGCTCTCCTTAGGTTCTTGCCTCGTCGTCTCGAGATCATGGGTTGTGACCTCAATCTGTGTATTATAGGAGTATTGAATGACAAAAGCCTCGGCCATCTCATCCAAATTCCTCTTAACATCGTCTTCCAATTTTGCATACCAGATGGCCGCTACACCCGACAGGGTCTGGCCGAATAAAGAAAGCTTCTGTGGTCTAGTGAGGCCCATCGGCCGTAGTATATCTGAGAACAACCGTAAGTGCACCATGGGATCCCCGGACCCATCAAAGCGATCAATATGTGGCATTTTAAAGCGGTCTGGCAGCGTCACGGCCACATCGGTATACCTATCCTCAATGTTCGGGATGGATTTGACGCCCTGAGATTTCTTGAACAGCTTTTCAAGCTTGCTCACCTTCAATGCTGTGGGGTCCACCTCGGACTCAAAGGGAGAATCCGGCAGGTTGGTGTGTGCTTTAGATAGCTGCGGTAGGATCGAGCGCGGAGGTGGCCATATCGGAATGTCTGTATCTTCCTGAATATTAGCTGTCTCCCCGAGTGTTGGAACTCTGGGTGGGGGAGGAGCCTGATGTGAAGCAGATGCTCCGGTTTCTTGTCAGAACGGCGATCAACTCGCTTGTTGAGCCATGACCTCGGCTTTGTTGTTTGCAAATTCGCTTGGCGGACAAAGATCTTGCATGAGCTTCATACTTTTTTGGAGTTGGCGCATCATTTCCTCCATCCCTGCCATGTTCTGCTATTCTAGCCGATCGGTATATCTATCCTCGCAGAGAAACCGAGACCTCACCGACTGCTCACCGGTGGGGTGGATAAGGCCACCGATCTCGTAACCTCAATCGGTGATCTCGGCTCGATCGCCTTTTTACCCTGCCTCTGGCGAAGGAACACTGATTGCCCTTGAACTGAATCTCTAACCTGACAAAGTCTATCAGCACAAGTTCGATGAACCTTGGGAGATATCGGAGCCTTCTGAAGCTATGGTTCCAGGACTACCTAGCAAAAGAGAAAACAGACAGCACCTCAGCCTGATTTCACCAAAACAGATACGAGCATAGCAGGATGACTGTGCCCTCTACTGAATTCTGTCCCCAAAATTCTGCCTCAAATCTGATACCCTCGGGTAAAACTGATTCTTCACATTCTGATGCCCACAGGCCTAATACCCCGACTTGTAAACTGATACATGCATTCCCTGTAGAGACGCACTCTAAAGCACATAACAAACAAGTGAGAGCCAAAACACCCCTATGTTGGGGTAGAGTTTCCTTGTCCTATTTTGTCAGGAGCTAGGGTTTCACTACGCACGCAGCGGTTTCAAACAACCTATATCGGGTAAGCAACATGTCCTAGCTTGGAATGGTCACTATGGATTCCGAATATGCACTAGGTCGAATGGTCAAAAGTGTGCCCCGGTAAAATCGGGGTTTGTGTTTCCATACTGGCAGAGCCCGTAATCAGTAAGCCTTATGGCACGCAGCCTCTGGCAAACCGCTCAGGAATAGAAGATGGCAAACACGGTGTCCTAGGCGCACCAATGCACATGCAATGCAAAGAAACACATAAGTGTAATCAAAATAAGATATCATGAGTTCGAGTCAAGTTCTCTAACTCCCCAGCAGATTCGCTAGAAACTGTAGACGTTCCCGAACGCCCCGGGAGGGTTGACTCCCCCATTCCGTTCGTTCTTGGGCTCACTGCAGTTCGGGACTCTAATTGTCACGGTTCATAATCTAAACCAAAGAGTCCAAATCCGACAAATCATTTTGAGAAAACAGATTTTTGAAAGAAGTGCCAAACATGGACTGCTTTGCCAGATACAGAGTCGCCACCTAAATATTTTATTTTTGGGAAATTTAGGAAACCCTGACTCGTTGCCTAACGCCACGTGTCCGTCATCACCAAAGTTGCCTCGGCTCGGGAACTTGGGTACGATTGGGGAAGGTCACTTCGTGAGCACCCTCGCTTGCCCGATCAAAGATTAGCCTCTACTAACCATGATATCTAGTTTTGAAAACGTTATGCATTCTTATTCCGGTTATTAGCCTAGATTTACTATGTGATGCGCACAGTATACAAGTATAGACCGGGTCGCCTGAATTGGAACAAAACATTTCATGTTTGTTTTTTTGAAAGATGGTTTGCTACTCGCAAGTAGGCTTAAAATGTAGATTTTGCCACCCTCGGGTGGGCTTAGAAAAGATGGTTTTGCCACTATCTAGTGGGCTTAAAACTCACAGTCAATGCATTGTTCCAATCCAAATAACCCAACCTTCACCCACAGGCATTCAGGCAGTTATATCACATAAGCATATAGCCTCATGGTAAGCATGCTATCATGGCTGTCACTCACACACATGCAAGGATGCTAAAGCATAAAAACTTACCGAGTACTCCAAACCAAAACAGAAACTACGTTAGAAATCCATGCATGATCCTAACTATACGGAAATGCCTAATGCAACACATGCAAAAATGCAACTATAATAGGCTCGGCTATTCTAAACATGGCATATGGAATGTTACAGCTAACAAGTATTCAAGTTGGTATTGAAATACAATGCAGTGAGTTATGATGCGCCGAGCCCGGTGCATGCAAAACAGATGAATGAATGCAAACATGCTATCATACTGTATGCTAATTGAAACATGCCCTAATCTAACCATCATAACCTGGTAAATAAAAGGGAGAAAGACGTGGGGTTGGAAGACATACATCACACACACGCACACTTATTACAGTTGTGCCCTCGCTCGGAAGGTCCGAATAAATAATATACAGTCCCAAATGAATAATTACAGTTCGGATAAATACAAAATCCTAATTAATTTACAAATTAATCTAGGAAAGCATTAAATTAGCATGCAAGCTAGAGACTACCTCAACTCTGCTCCGGATGATGAATGATGCATGTTCGGGTTGCCTGGCGCGGAAATCCATCACGATGCCCCGATTAGCCTCTGTTTACAATTAAGCTCGAAATATTGCGCGAAGTCCCAAGAGATTACCGGTTTCTGATTTGTTGCAACAGAGAGCAGAAAAGGGGCATGGCAATGTATTTTCACATATGTATGCATGCCTCGATCCTCGTACCACCAATCATGCATATCGATGCATGATGGCCGAGGAGTCGAACTGCATGACTCAATATGAAATGAATGCACACATAAACACAACAAGGCCTAAACTCTATCACGGGTAATCCGGAGTGTCGGCGACTGGAAATTGAGAAACGTTACGTCACTCGAAGTACGAAACTCCCTCGTTTCCCGTGCTCGGGCTAACTCCTATCCCAAACATAATGCAATATGCATGACATGCATGGATGCAACTAATATACAACCTAGCATACACACTGCTATGAAATGGCATACACAATGCTCGATGCAACACGTCGTACACAATGTTTTAACATGCAACCTAGCATACGCAATGCTATGAAATGAAATGGCATACGCAATGCACAATGGAATTACACCAACATGAGTGGACCTCAGCCACACTCACATCAGTGGCCATGAGATGAAAATGAGACACTCGAAATACGTGCACACATGCACGCAAACCGAGGACCGACCCTAAGGCACAAATGCCACTCTAACAAGGCATGGCAAGGCACAAAATATGGCATACAAACATGCAAGTTCCAGCACTAAAATGTGGTGCAAAATGATCCCGAAACATGGAAACATGGCACCCGATGCATGGAATGGTCCAGAAACAGAAAACTAGGCACATGCATTGACCTATAGCCATACAAAGCATGCATTATTTGATCATGAAGCATAAAGACAGAACCAAGCCAGTCCCAAAACATGAATATTTCTAGTTCAAAGCATGGCCAAAAGATGCTAGCAAGATGGACTAGAATAGCATGCAATTTTGACTAGTAAACATGGGTCACATGGCAAGTTCATGAAGCAAGTGAGAACTCATCAAACCAGAAAAAATCAGTGAATAAAACGTGCCAAAATATGCCCAAATAATCATGGAAAGGCAGCCAACACATGCACAAATGAGGGGCTCCTTTGGAGGGCATACAAAGGAGTTATTAGACACATACAAGATAGACATGAAGCATGACCAAAAAAACTCTAGAAATCAAATATGGTAGTCCCAAAACTCACCAAATTGACCCTGAAATGTGACTTCAAAGCATGCAAGATAGGGTCTCTTTGGAAGGCCAAAATGACCACCAAACAAGTCAAGGTGAGAGGGGGTCACCCCCCTCTGATTTGGAGGCTCAAAACAGTGTTATAGCCACTAAAAATCTACTGGATTTCAGTGGCTATAAGGCCAAACAAATCATGCAACAAGAGCTTAGGTGTAAGGCTCAAAATAAGAGGGAATCAAGCATATAAGGCAGCATGTGACCTCAAATAGGAAAATTCCCTCAATCAAACATGAAGATGATGTCAAAAAAAGACTTTTTCCAGTTTATAACAAGTCCCAAAATTGAACACAAGTGATGCTAAATCAACATGCAAAAATGACCTTAAAAGAGAGATTAGAGACAAGGGATAGCAGCTGGCCCCAAATAGCAAAGAGCCCTTCAACAAAGTTGAAGAGGCACTCAAAAAATGGCACTTTAGAGTTTACATCAAGTCTTAAAAATGAACGCAAGTGAGGCTAAATCAACATGCAAGAAAAAGGCCTTAAAGAGGGATAAAGAGACAAGTGGTAGCAGCTGACCTCAAACAGAGGAGAGATCTTCAACAAAGTTGAAAAGGGGCTTAAAACAAGACATTTTATAGTTTATGGACAAGTCCAAAACAGCTCAAAAATAAGACTAAAATACCATGCAAAAATAGGCCTAAAAGAGAGTTTAAACACAAAGGGTGAGGAGGAGACCTCAAACAGAGAAAGACCCTTGATAAAACATGGAGATGAGCTCAAAATATGACTATTTACAGTTCAGGCCGGAGCCAAAAAATGCAAGAAACAAAGGCTAAGAAAGCATGCAAAATAGAGCCAAAAGAGAGGGAAAAGAGACTTACCCTTGTAGCCTAAGTCTTCAACAGCTTTTGGTCCAAGAAATGGTGCTCCTAGCCTCTAGAAATGGCCTTCAAGTTGTTGGAATGGAGTGTGGAGATGTGGTGCTATGGATTGGTGCAGAAATGGCCAAGAACCAAGGGTGTTTTGAGGGTTGGAATAGAGAGAGAGAGGGAGATTTAATGCAAGAGCTCCAAACAAATTTTTGTAACCCTTGAAAATGAGTTGGGGGGGGCTGGTTTTATAGAGGAGAGGAGTGGAGAAAAGGGGGGGAAAATCAAATTCAAATTTCCCCCCCAAAAGACGCCCTCTCGGATACAGGATCTAGGGGGAAACAGAGGGTGCAGCTGTAAGGAACCAGGTGAGAGGGTCATGGCCGGCCAGGTTCAGAGGGTTCAGGTGGCCGGCCGGCCACCTCCCCTGGCCGGCTGACCAGGTTCAAAAGGGTCAAGCAAGAAAAGCTGGCCGGCCACCCATATTGGTGGCCTCCCATGCGTGCACAACACAACTATGTGGTCAAAACCCTGAAAATGTGAACCAGGACAGAGAAAAACCAACTTTCTAGAGGGGTTCAAAAGGGTCAAGAACAATTGCTGGCCAGCCATGTCATATTGATGGCCTCCCAGGTGTGTACAACACAAATATGTGGTTGAGGGCCAAAGAAAGTGGCCCGGAAATGGTCAACACCAGCTTTCTAGCGAGGAAAATGGGCGACGGAGAGTGATGAAGGAATAAAGCCGGCTTGTTGGAACAATTGCTGGCCTCCCACCCTTCTACGACCTTTCTAACAATGAAAATAAGGTCTCTGCCAAAAATGGACCCAAACCGATGTAGAACGAAGGTTCGGGGGCCAAAACGCGCGGCCCGGGGCCCCGAAAACAGACTATTAAGCACTGGAGGTGGCGTTTGACCACGAAGTTGGTCTCTCGAGCCACAGTGTCCCTCAAAAGGGAGGAAACAAGGTGTATACCAAAAAACCGAAGCAAACGGAGGTGGTTAAGCGGTCCCGAACCGAGGCACACGGCCGACGGCTCTGAAAAATCGGGAACCGGGCTCCAAACGGAAAAAATGGCCTACGACCACGAAACGTAGCCTACAGCCACTGAGAGATGATCTACGAGACCTCTCCCTCCCTTTGGGAAGAGAAAATGGAAAACACGGGGCCTGGTTCGCAAACCGAGGCAAGGCACAAAAGGGTCTGGAAATCCGGAGGCGAGGCTCGCAGCTGAGACTCCGCAACCTCAGAACGAGTACAATATGCAACATCACCAAGTGCTCAATCGGTGACGTCTGAGTCTTATGGTTGGTCAAAAATGGGGTGTCTACAATATATCATTTTTTAAATTAAATTAAGTAGATCTGATACTCGTAACATGTTTAATTTATTAAGTATATATTAAACAACAACCAAATTTTTTTTTTGAACGACAAATGTGCTTTGGAAAATAGACCATTTTTTTTCCTTTTCATAATAAAATACACAACTCATAATTATCAAATGGATCTGAAGTTCGCAAGTAAACAAACGTTAGCTTCATGATTAAAATAACTAAAATTGGTAACTTCAAAGATCAAATGACAAAATTAGAACTTGAGGAACTAAAATAACAATTAGTACATACTTTAGGGACTAAAACTGTTTTTTATCTTTTAAAAAATGCCATTATTATATCATTCTAATAAATTTATCTTTACAAATCATTTTTTATAATAAAAAAAACAAAAAGAAAAAGAATGGTACTAGTTAGAGAACTAAATGCAATTGAAAACATTCCAACAAAATCAAACCTCATACTTGGTGATATGCAAATTTCATTTCATAATGTAACTCATGAAATCATTGACGGAGTAAATAATTAGTTAAAGAAATTAACTGAGTAGCAATTAATTATCTTTATAAAAAGATTATTATGCAAATTATGTTATAGATTTGTATCCTTTTATTTAGAGAGAACAAATAGTCTCCAGTCTAAAATTTGAACTACTCGGTGATGTTCGGGTCCACCACTGACCACGTTTCCTAATTTAAACTTTTTGCTGTACCCTTTGTGTATTTCATTTTTTAAAATAAATTAAGTAGATCCAATAATCGTAACATGTTTAATTTATTATGTTTATTTTCAACAAAAAAAAAAATTTTGAATGACAATTGTGCTTTTGAAAATAGACCATTTTTTTTTCCCTTTTCATAACAAATGTGATAAAATAAACAACCCATAATTATCAAATGGATCAAAAGTTAGCTAAAGTTAGCAAGTAAACAAACGTTAGCTTCATGTTTAAAATGACTAAAACTAGTAACTTCAAAGATCAAATGACAAAATTGGAACTTGAGGAACTAAAATAACAATTATAACATATTTTAGAGACTAAAATTGTTTTTAATCTTTTAAAAAATGGCATTATTATATCATTCTAATAACACATTTAATAAAATTTATGTTTGCAAATCATTTTTTTAAAAAAAAAAAGAATAATTGTAACAACTAGAGAACTAAATGCAATTGAAAACATTCCAACAAAATCAAACCTCATATATGGTGATATGCAAATTTCATTTCATAACATAAATCATGAAATCATTGAGGGAGTAAATAATTAGATAAAGAAGTTAATTGATTAGCAAATAATTATCTTTATAAAAAAAATTATGCAAATTATGTGTTAGATTTGTATCCATTTACTTAAAGAGAACAAATTGTCTCCAGCCTGAAATCTAAACTACTCGGTGATGTTTGGGTCGACCACTGACCATGTTTTCTAATCTGAACTACTTGTTGTACCCTTTGTATATATCATTTTTTTTAAATAAATTAAGTAGATTCGATAACCGTAAATGTTTAATTTGTTAAGTTTGTTTCCAACAACAACAACAACAACAACAAAATTGAAAGACAAATGTGCTTTTGAAAATAGACCATTTTTTTTTTCTTTTCATAACAAATGCGATAAAATAAACAACCCATAATTGTCAAATGGATCTAGAGTTAGCTAAAGTTAACGAGTAAACAAACGTTAGCTTCATGGTGAAAATGACTAAAATTGGTAACTTCAAACATCAAATGACAAAATTAGAACTTGAGAAACTAAAATAACAATTAGTACATATTTTAGGGACTAAAATTGTTTTTTATCTCGTAAAAAATGTCATTATTATATCATCCTAATAACACATTTAATATAAAATTTACGTTTACAATTCATTTTTTTTTAAAATAAAAAAATAATGGCACCAACTAGAGAACTAAATGTAATTGAAAACATTCCAACAAAATCAAACCTCATACTTGGTGATATGCAAATTACATTTCAAAATGTAACTCATGAAATCATTAAGGGAGTAAATAATTATATAAAGAAATTGATTGATTAGCAATTAATTATCTTTATAAAAAACTTATGCAAATTATGTGTTAAATTAGTATCCATTTACTTAAGGTGAACAAATTGTCTCCAGTCTGAAATCTGAACTACTCGGTGATGTTCGGATCCACCACTAACCATGTTTCCTAATCTGACTTATTTGTTGCACCCTTTGTATATATCATTTTTTAAATTAAATTAAGTAGATCCGATAATCGTAACATGTTTAATTTATTAAGTTTATATCAAACAACAACCATAAAAAAAAAAATTTTGAACGACAAATGTGCTTTGGAAAATAGACCATTTTTTTTCCTTTTCATAATAAAATACACAACTCATAATTATCAAATGGATCTAAAGTTAGCAAGTAAACAAACGTTAGCTTCATGATTAAAATAACTAAAATTGGTAACTTCAAAGATCAAGTGACAAAATTAGAACTTGAGGAACTAGAATAACAATTAGTACATACTTTAGGGACTAAAACTGTTTTTTATCTTTTAAAAAATGCCATTATTATATCCTTCTAATAAATTTATGTTTACAAATCATTTTTTATAATAAAAAAAAGAAAAAGAAAAAGAATGGTACCAGTTAGAGAACTAAATGCAATTGAAAACATTCCAACAAAATCAAACCTCATACTTGGTGATATGCAAATTTCATTTCATAATGTAACTCATGAAATCATTGACGCAGTAAATAATTAGATAAGGAAATTAATTGAGTAGCAATTAATTATCTTTATAAAAAGATTATTATGTAAATTATGTTATAGATTTGTATCCATTTATTTAGAGGGAACAAATTGTCTCCAGTCTGAAATCTGAACTACTCGGTGATGTTCGGGTCCACCACTGACCATGTTTCCTAATTTAAACTTTTTGATGTACCCTTTGTGTATTTCATTTTTTAAAATAAATTAAGTAGATCCAATAATCGTAACATGTTTAATTTATTATGTTTATTTCCAACCAAAAAAAAAAATTTTGAATGACAATTGTGCTTTTGAAAATAGACCATTTTTTTTTCCCTTTTCATAACAAATGTGATAAAATAAACAACCCATAATTATCAAATGGATCAAAAGTTAGCTAAAGTTAGCAAGTAAACAAACGTTAGCTTCATGTTTAAAATAACTAAAACTGGTAACTTCAAAGATCAAATGACAAAATTGGAACTTGAGGAACTAAAATAACAATTATAACATATTTTAGAGACTAAAATTGTTTTTAATCTTTTAAAAAATGGCATTATTATATCATTCTAATAACACATTTAATATAAAATTTATGTTTGCAAATCATTTTTTTTTTTAAAAAAAAGAATAATTGTAACAACTAGAGAACTAAATGCAATTGAAAACATTCCAACAAAATCAAACCTCATATATGGTGATATGCAAATTTCATTTCATAACGTAAATCATGAAATCATTGAGGGAGTAAATAATTAGATAAAGAAGTTAATTGATTAGCAATTAATTATCTTTATAAAAAAAATTATGCAAATTATGTGTTAGATTTGTATCCATTTACTTGAAGAGAACAAATTGTCTCCAGTCTGAAATCTGAACTACTCAGTGATGTTTGGGTCGACCACTGACCATGTTTCCGAATCTGAACTATTTGTTGTACCCTTTGTATATATCATTTTTTAAAATAAATTAAGTAGATCCGATAATCGTAAAATGTTTAATTTATTAAGTTTATTTCCAAGAACAACAACAACAACAACCACAAAATTTGAAAGACAAATGTGCTTTTGAAAATAGACCATTTTTTTTTTCTTTTCATAACAAATGCGAGAAAATAAACAACCCATAATTGTCAAATAGATCTAGAGTTAGCTAAAGTTAGCGAGTAAACAAACGTTAGCTTCATGGTTAAAATGACTAAAATTGGTAACTTCAAAGATCAAATGACAAAATTAGAACTTGAGGAACTAAAATAACAATTAGTACATATTTTAGGGACTAAAATTGTTTTTTATCTTTCAAAAAATGTCATTATTATATCATTCTAATAACACATTTAATATAAAATTTATGTTTACAAATCATTTTTTTTAAATAAAAAAATAATGGTACCTTCTAGAGAACTAAATGAAATTGAAAACATTCTAACAAAATCAAACCTCATACTTGGTGATATGCAAATTACATTTCATAACGTAATTCATGAAATCAATTAGGGAGTAAATAATGAGATAAAGAAATTAATTGATTAGCAATTAATTATCTTTATAAAAAAAATTATGCAAATTATGTTTTAGATTTGTGTCCATTTAGTTAAGGAGAATAAATTGTCTCCAGTCTGAAATCTGAACTACTCAGTGATGTTCGGGTCCACCACTGACCATGTTTCCTAATCTAAACTTTTTGTTGTACCCTTTGTATATGAAAATCCTAAGTGATTCGTGATTAGATCAAGATTAAAATATTTCAATTCCCAATTATCCAAAACACACAATCTAAATCATCAAGCACTTACGAAAGTGATTTAGGTTGTTGTTTTCAGAATAAACAATGAATCGACATAAACTATTTTTACGTGGAAAAAACCACAATTGAAGAACCTTCAATTGTAATAAAAAAGCACGGGCGAAACGCCACTAATCAATCCACAACTAAAGAAAGAAAGATTACAAAGATAACACACAAATTACCCAACTCAGTCAATTTGTCTTCAAACCTTTTGTAACTCTTTCACCAAGCCTTCGTCTTGGAATTGATTAATCTGAAGTTGAATCCACAAATTCTCTTGTCGAATCAACGACTACGTACAAAATCAAACTCCTTTGAAACTCCATGTTTGAATCTTCAGAATCCACGGAAGAAGAACACTCTTAATTATGAAGAACCAAAACTCCTTAATGTATGAATCTTAGATCATAGGTTACAAACCCGCTCAAATATATCAAGGAAAACTCACCAAAAACTTAAGAAGTAAACCTCAAAGAAAACCCTAAAAACCTTAAGATATAGGAGAAGTAACCCTAGAATAGACCCAACATGCGAATATATAGTAACTGAGATCGCGCGGTCTGCTCGAGCGTGGGAATGCCCGCTCGAGTGGAGACTTCATATTGTGTGTTTCATACAGGGTTCACGCTCAAGTGGAAGATTCCATGCTCAAGCGTAGAATCATAACATCTAGTATTCTTACAGACTTAACAAAGATGCTGTGAGAGTGCAAACCTCGCTTGAGCGTCACTTTCCTCGCTCGAGCGGGAAGACAAAAACTGGAAATCTGAAAAATTACAATATGATTACGACCTTGGTTTTTTCCATGGAATTTGATAACAAAGGGTCCTAACAATCTCCCCCTTTGTCAAATCTCGGACAAAACCATTCTAAAACAATTTTCCTATCAAAATCACAATAAAAACAAAACCAACACCAACAACTATGAGTAAACACAAACAACAATGAAAATCTGAGATTCATTCTTTTGAACAATCACCTTGAAAGAAAAACACCCACACCAGCCAACCAAAAGTTGTGGAATCAGATTAAATAACAAAATATAAATCCATCCATCAAAAAATATTTCCATCCATCATACCAAATAGCTATCCAACTGTACCAAGGAAGAATATAAGCAAAAGTAAAACTGTGCCAAAAGCTGTACCAAAAGTAGTAAAACTATACCAAAAGCTGTACCAAAAGTATATCCACTCCCCCTTTTTGTCCGGGAGAATACAAAAACCAAAAGAAACAGAACTGGACATCAAAGATCAGGAACAGGTGGCTGGGACTGCATCTGAAGCAGAGTCAGGATCTGAGCCAACTGAGAAGAAAACTGGGCCACAGACTCCTCAATGCGCTGTGTAAAGGCCTCCAAGGCAATGAACCGGGCATCAGCAGTAGTCTCGAGATCAGTGAGCCGGGCCTCAAAAATATCCATCCTCTCCTCAAGTCGGTCAAACAGTGAAGTAACAGACTGCTTAAAAGACCGAAGGTGGCCACGAATCGAACGAACCGGAGGTGGCTGCTCCTTCTCACCGATATCACCACCAACAATGACATCATACTCAGCTCTTGACCATGGCGAAGATCCCGGTACTGCATCGTGACCGACCGCCTAGTAGAAACCCCCCGAATGTGAGACTGACTTTGAGAGACAGTCTTTTTGGTAAATGGCTGGGTAGGGGAAGCAAACTCATCTTCATCAAAAGAAGGGACCTCAAACTTGGCGAGAAGCCTGTTTATGAGGCACCCATAGGGTAAACCAAGATTGTTGCGCTCATAAGCAGCAACCATCTTTTGAATGATCAATGTGGCAAGATCAATGGAGCGATTTTGAGGGATACACTGGAGGACAAACCCTTGGTCCTGGTTGATTTTGGAGCTATGGGTGGTGACTATAACATTTGCACACATAATGAGGCTAAGCAAACTAAACTGTGGGAGAAGCTCATTTTGTTTGATCAAGGACCCGGAGGGCCAAGGACGAGAGAAACCACAAAGGGCATGGGCAACCTCATTGAAGTCACAAGTTGGGCGTACAGGAAAAGGACAGAAGATGGGGAATCTTTCACCAATCCTGTCACGACCCCAACCTGCCCCTAGTAGGGTGGTGCCGAGATGGCCAGTAATCCGAGATTACCGAAGGCCGGCTTTCAAAATTTCACACACAACAGAGTACTCATAGGGGCTTACCAAATGCGGAAGCAATAAATCAAATACAAATGGTCCATGAGAGCTGTGCATAAATCAAATGAGAAGACAAATACAATATAGTCTTACAGCCAATCCATAACAACAAAATACAATTTTACATCTTGATCAAAAGGCTTCTAAGCCGACATATACAAAATGCAGGTAATACAAGCCGAGAAGCATGATTTTCAAGATTGGCCGACGTAAAATACAAAAGGCCGATGTGAACACGAAAAGCCGGTGTAAAAAGCGATTAATGCCGACAAAGTGCAAAAATGTAGCCGACGTAAATCAAGAAATCCAAAACAAGCTTGCGGACACATTTAGGCGTCGCCGCCGTCCTGCTCATCACCTACATATATATAGACAGGGTGAGTATGGAAACTCAGTGAATGGTACTAGTAATAAAGGTTTTGCATGAATATAGCCGAAGTCTTTACAGAACAAAGCATGCCAAACCATACAAGCATTAGCCGAGGTTCCTTCAAAGCAAAGCACATCAAAACTATACCGAATCAAGGGATGAACCGTGTTCATCTATTAAGACTTACAACTTCAAGGGATGCCCGCTGACACCGGGAAAACATAGCCAAAAGCTTTCTAAACAACCAGTATGTGTAGCAGCCCATTAGTGGCAAAACAAAGATTGTACGATCCGTAATCGATTTAGACAAAATGGTGCTGCGAAAGTTTAGAGTCTTCCAGCTAGGGGACTTGTGTTACTTAGGCCCGTAGCCCTTTTTAACACAATAACTTTTCCAAGAAAGGACCGTATCCTCTATATACAAGAGACTGTGTCACTTAGGCCCGTAGCCCTTTTTGACGAATGGTGCTGCGAAAGTTTAGAGTCCTCCAGCCAGGGGACTATTACATTTAGTACTGCGAAAGTTTATAGTCCTCCAGTCAAGGGACTTTTCAGGGGTGACATCAAAACAAAGCTCATTCATGATACATCAAAATAGGCTAATCATTCATGCTTAGCAAATACTTTCATCAAAACAAGGCAAAACAAGGTTTATCAAAACGGTATAACATAGCTTTACTAGAAGCACCACTCACCTGGCTCTTCAGGTGTAGGCTCAAGCAAAGATCAAAGTTCTGACAAGTCACAAGGCAAATCATATTCTTAAAACAAGCTTTACATGCAAGTGAATGATCTCGGCACTACCACCGAATCCAAATGAATAACAAAGCGAAACATGCAGAGTCAAAACACTATTTCCCATCTCGTGGAAACTCACTGGGTGCCATCCTGATAATGCCGAGGTCCCATACCTCCTTGCCAAGGTGTGGTCCTGATGGCCATATTCAAAACGAAATCGGGAAACCTGAGTTTCCCTCTGAAGAATGCAAAGAACAAGAGCATCAAGAACATCAAGAACATGCATGCTAAAACCACAACTCGTTTATTCAAAATCTGAGATTTCATGCTAAGAGTCCAAAAACATGGACCTGGGTACCCATGCAAGAAGACCATGCAAGAACAAACACAAAACATGATTCTTGTTCCAAACTTTCAGATCAAAACGAGGTTTTCCTTTAGGAACACATGAACACCATTTCCTCTTTCAAAACCAATTCCAAGCCAATGCATGTCATGCAAAACAGAATCGATCAAGAAATGCAGCTAGATGATCGGTAAGAACAATCAAAGTAGAGCAAGAATCTAACCTTAAAATTCAAATCCAACGGTTCGATCTTCCACGATCAAGCTCGGAACTCAACTCTCTCACTAAAACTCTTACTCCTTGTTCTAGAGCTTCTCTAAAGAAACAAAGATTTGAGACCAAATGATACCACAAAGAGACAAACTGATGTGTTATAGGCACGTGGTCGACTTAGCCTCCAGCTCGGACACGTGGCATTACCGGGTTGGTTCAGCTCAAAAAGGTGACTGCTGGATTAGACAAGTCTCTGACAAAGCGTACACAACAAGCTTGGTGGCAAAACACGTCGGCAAGCAAAGACATCGGCTAAAGGCAAGACTTCGGCACAATGATAACAAAGACATCGGCTAGGGAGGACGACACTTGACTAAGCTGTGCCACACTTTGGCCTGGGTGTGCCACACCTCAGTCTAGGCCATACCTGCCCAAGGACAAAGATCACAAGCACAAAACATCTCGGCCTCGGCTCTAAACACTTCGGCCCAAGGGTGACATCTCGGCAAACATGCCGGGGTGAAGATGGAGGTCGGCTAAGGTTCCAAAACTGTTCTAAGTGCAAAGGTTCAAAGGCGAACTATGCTAAGCTGACCTCGGCTATACTCCAAGCAAAGTACGAGTTCAAGCAAGTAACAATTAACAAGGCAAAGCAAAACAGGGTAACGAGATTACAAACTCGACAAGGCAAGATCATACAAAATGCATGCAAGCAAGACTAAATCAAAGTGAGGGCCGTTACAAATCCCTAACAGCTCTCGAATAAGGTCGGTGGTAACAGTAATGGATTTTGACTTGACCCAAGTCTTGAAGGATGGCCCAATATTATCAAGACTTTCCATGTTACAATAGAATTCTCGCACCCAAGTGAGGTTTTGAGAGCCAGAAAATAAAAAGACATTATCCCCACCCAAGGGATCAAAAAGATAAGAATAGGGATGGACTCGAATGTGTTGGGTTGAATATTACGTTCAAGGTGAATGGTTCGGGCTGGATAGGACTCGCGGAACAACTTGGCTTTCTCAGCCGAGGGAAAACGGTCAGTGTTAAAAGAAGGATGAGGGGCAGTGGACTTCCGTCTCTTGAAGGTGGACATGACTAAATCAAGAAAAAAGAGACAAAAAACAACACAGACAACCCCCAACCCAAGACCAAAAATAAACCAAAAAAGACAACACAAAACATTAGTAGCACAGTTGTAGATATCAAAATGAAGCAAGTAAATAAAACTATGAGGCAACAAGGTAGTCGCAAAAAAACCAACTAGTTCAAATAAAAAAACAAGGTAATCAAGGAAGCCAACACAACAGCAATAACCTGAGCATAAGATAAATGAGATGTTTACCAGAACTAAGGAAACAACAATCAAGCACATATGAAGCCAACATGGTTAGGGACTCAATCAACAAGGCAAAGAAAATAGATCACAGTAGCACAGGGCAATATATGTAGACAAAAATCCCCAATTTAAACCAGAAAAAAAAACTAGCAAAAAGCCCAAATCACTAACCCTTGATGCAAGATAGAAACACTAAACCATTATGAACTAAACAAAATCAACAATGAAGGACCCTAGACATGAAGAACAAAAACAACACACTGTGAAACAGACTAAAGCATAATGGACACGAGGAAACCAAAGGGACAAAAATATGACACAAGAAACAGAGGAAAAAGAGATAAGAGACATACCTTAGGTGTGCACACACATTGAAATCACCAAGAAGACACCAAGGAAGAGAAATGGACTTGAATCGCAAAGGATGCCCTAGGGAAGAGAAACCATTTTGGAGAAAATGAACTGAAAAGTTGAAGGAGGGAGAATTTAAACAAAACCAGTCCGCTTGAGCGTGAAGTTTAACGCTCGAGCGTGAGCCAAAACACGCAGAGACCCGCTCGAGTGCAAAGTTCAGCTGGAGGACTGTACCACTAGGATAAGATAGTCCATCAATCATGAATCCTGTAAACTTGTAAAAAAAAAAATATGAAACACCATATCATGAACAAAACAGATAGACTTTAATCAATGACATAAGCAACATAAGAATGCATTACTCAAAAACACACATGAGAACTCACAGATAGGATGTGAGTGTGTGCAATCCTTGAGAGTCACAAAGCTAGAGTTAATCCTCGTAGTGATCAGATGGTTGGACCTCCGACACGAGTAACTGAACATCACAGAGAAAAGTCAAACCACTAGGAATCATGGGGTATTTGTTGAGTAAATACGGAGGCTCCCCCTCAATCAATGAGTCGTTTTTTTTTTTTATTTTTTTTCAACAAATTTTTTTCTTTCTTGTGGGCACTCACTGGTGGCATTCACGCTCAAGAGTATGGAAACCAAACCAGAGAAGAATGAAATCAAAAAGGATGGCCTGGTTGGTGCCTCTGAGGTAGCCTTTTCCTAATGCCCGAACTTCAAGGAACTGAGAGAGAAACTGTGGAAGTGAAAAAGGATGGTAGATGGTTAAGAGACTTAACATCACCCATGATATACTAGTATCGGTCAATTCCTCTGAAAAAGTACATGAAACACTATTAGTGGTCCATAGAGAACTTTGATCACTTGTGCGGAAACCCCTGCAACAGTTTATCTCAAGGATGTGTACAGAATGAGATCATGAAGTAAATGAGTATGGACATTCAGAATGAGCTATGAACAAAGAAGAATGAGATCTTGTAAGCAACATGAGCAGTGTTCATAAAAATTTTGATGCAAAGATATCAGGAATCAATGATAATGAGATTATCACATCCAAGTATACAATAAGCCAACCACTCACACCCATTTTAACAAACATGAAACGCCCTAGTTACTGAGCACTACACCCAAGGTCTTTCTAACAAACTCAAATCGAAGAAGATCAAGGGGTTTTGTAAAAATATCAGCTTTTTGATGCTCAGTGGGTACATGTTCCAGAACAACAAGGCCTTCTTCCACTAACTCTCGAATAAAATGATGACGAATGTCAGTGTGTTTGGTGCGAGAGTGTTGGACAAGATTTTTTGAAATGTTTATGGCACTTGTGTTATCACAGAAAAGAGTGAGAGTGTTCTGTTCGATCCCATAATCATGAAGCATTTGCTTCATCCACAGCATTTGTGGACAACAACTCCCTGCAGCAATGTACTCAGCCTCAACAGTCGAAAGGGAGATGGCATTTTACTTTTTACTATGCCAGGAAACCAGATTATTCCCAAGGTAAAAACACCCCCCGGATGTACTCTTCCTATCATCAGCACACCCTGCCCAGTCGGCATAAAAAAAAACCAGTAATTTCAGCTGCAGTATTAGTAGAAAACCAAACCCCATACCCCAATGTCCCATTAACATATTTAATGATGCGTTTGACAGCAAGAAGATGAGACTCTTTAGGACTGGCTTGGTAACGGGCTCAAACACTTACACTGAAAGCAATATCAGGACGACTGGCAGTGAGGTAAAGAAGACTCCCTATCACACTCCTATACAGGGTAGGATCAACATCAGTACCAGAGGAATCTTTGGAAAGGTGAAGACTGGTGCTCATGGGAGTGTGTGCATGTTTGGCAAACTCAAGACCAAACTTTGACACAAGATTTTTGGCATACTTAGACTGAGAAACAAACATACCAAGGAGAAGTTAATTTGAAGACCCAAAAAATAAGACAACTCTCCCATCATGATAATCTCAAACTCATGTGTCTTGCAATCCAAAAAATATTTCACAAGATGATTAGCAGTGAATCCAAACATAATATCATCAACATAAATCTGAGCAACAAGAATATGAGACTTAGTATGTTTCAAAAATAAGGTCTTATCCACACTACCCCTTTGAAAGTCATTATCAAGAAGAAATGTAGTAAGTCTATCATACCAAGCCCGAGGAGCTTGTTTCAATCCATACAAAGCCTTGTCTAACTTGTAAACATGATTTGGACATGTAGGGTCCTCAAACCCTTTTGGTTGCTCAACATAAGCCTCTTCTTTCAAGTACCGATTCAGAAAGGCACTTTTCACATTGTAGACACCCCATTTTTGACCGTCCTCAAGACTTGAACGTCATCGTTTGAACACTCGATGATTATCCATGTTGGTGTTCGTCTTTAGTTCTCGAAGGTTTCGGTCGCGCGCCTTGCGTCAAGACCTCTCGACTTATTTGTTTTGTGCTTGGTTGTGGACCAAGCACTTAGGTTTTGCCTCTGACGGTAGGAAATGGCTTGTTGGCCACCCCTACACCCCACCGGCCTTGGCATGTTGCCACCGGGCCTATTTTATTGCTACCGGCCAAAAGTGTTGGCCGGTCGGCAATGTTCTTGGTCGGCCGACCGTTATTTTGGTCGATCGGTCACTTTTTCTGGCCGAGACCTTTTCTTTGCCTTTTTCAAGCATTATGCATGCCAGTTGTGCCAGCTGGTAAGCACAGACCCTGCCCTCCATACACGTGTACCCTTGTTTTAGCTTCTTGAGGAAACTTGAACTTTTTGAACCTTTGTTTTAGCCTCTTAAGGAAGCTTGAACCTTTTGAACCCTTGGTTTTTAGGTTCTTGAGGAAGCTTGAACCTTTTGAACCCTTGGTTTTTAGCTTCTTAAGGAAGCTTGAACCTTTTGAACCTTTGTTTTAGCTTCTTGAGGAAGCTTGAACCTTTTGAACCCTTGGTTTTTAACTTCTTGAGGAAGCTTGAACCTTTTGAACCTTTGCTCTAGCTTCTCTAAGAAGCTTGAACCTTTTTTAAACTTCTTAAAGAAGCTTGACCCTTTGCTCCAAGCTTCTAAGAGAAGCTTGAACCTTTTTTGAGCTTCTTGAAGAAGCTTGACCCTTTGCCCCAAGCTTCTAAGAGAAGCTTGAACCTTTCTTAGCTTCTTGAGGAAGCTTGACCCCTTTACTTTAGCTTCCTCAAGAAGCTTGACCCTTTTTGCTTTAGCTTCCTTAAGAAGCTTGGCCCTTTGCTCCAAGCTTCTAGGAGAAGCTTGGACCTTTGTTCCTCTATAAGAGAGAGCCTCTCCCTCATTAGCAAAGGTTGAGATTTTTGGCCAAGGCATACATACACCTATCTCTATACACCTCTCTATTTTGGTCCCAAAAGTGCTAGGTTCTTGGCCCCATTGCACTACACCTCACAACCATACTTCTCCATCATCCATCTAAGCACCTTGGAGCTTATTTTCAGAGGTTGAGGAGCCACTTTCTTGGTCCAGAAGCTGCTGTCTTTCTTGGCTACAAGGGTAACTCTCTTATTCCCCTTTTGGTCCCTATTTTGCTTCATATCTTAGCTATATTGGCAAGCATTTTTGGGTTTTGTCATAAATTGAACAAGTCTTATTTTGAGTTCCTCTTGAAGTTTGTTTAAGGTTGTTTTTCCGTTGGGGGTCATCTACCCCGTTGCATGCTTGTTTTCATCTTGTTTTGAGCCATGCATTAAGGCCTTTGTATTGTGCTTTGTTTGGCCTTTTAGCCACTAAAATCCAATGGATTTTCAGTGGCTAGCATGCTGTTTTGAGCCCCAAAATCAGAGAGGGGTGACCCTCTCACCCCTTGTCCTTTTTACTAGCATTGTTGGCTTTACAAAGGAGCCCGTATTTGCATACTTCTTGAGCATGTTTCAAGCCATTTTTGGTGGGTTTTATGACCTACATAGGCTCTGTCCAGAGCCCTTTTTGCCATTTTGGATGTCCATCTTGCATGTGTAGAGTAACCCTCTTCATGGCCTTTCAAAGGAGCCTTTACTTGCATGCTTCATAGCCTCATTTCAGGCCCTTTTCAGTGAGTTTTAGGGCCTTCATAACCTCTGTCCAGAGGTGGTTTTGTCTTTTTGGATGTCCATTATGCATGTGTAGAATAACCCTCCTTTTGGTCTTTCAAAGGAACATATCATTCTTGCATGCATTGACCATGTTTCCATGAGTTTTTGGGCATTATTTTACATGGCGTACTTCTGAATTTTGCTAGTTTGGTGACCTCTTGATTGCCTCACATACTTGTAGTGTAAATCCCCTTTACTAGCTTACGTTACATGCTATGTTGGCCCTTGATTCTAGCACTTTTTGGCCATGCCTTAAACTGATCTTGTGCATGTTTTGGACTACCTTAGCTCTGTTTTGGGTCTCAAGGTCGAATGATGCTCGTCTTGCATGCTTGTAGTACAATATCCATGCCTAGCTTTGAGTTTTGAGGTCTAGCATGCATTGTGTGAGGTGTTTGCATGTTTCGAGACCATCTTTTATGCCATTTTAGAGCTGGATTATGTGCCATTCTATGCCATATTTCATCCTTTGTCATGCTTTGTTAGAGTTGCATGTTGTGCCTTAGGATCGATCCTTTGCATTCGTGCATGTTTGCATGTATTTCGGTTGTCTCACTTTCATCATATTGGCCACTGATTTTGGCATGCTTGAGAGCTACCCATGTTAGTGTAAGTCCATCTCACCAAGTTGTTGCATGCTTGTTTTCATTTTGCATGTTGTTGCATGCTATACATGTCCACATGTTTAGGTTGTATGCCTATTGCATATTGCATGTTAACATGCTCATGTTGCATTAGATTTGTTGCACACTTGAGTTATTTGCATGCTTGCTTGCTTGCCTAGGTTGCATTGCATTTTGTGTGCATCTCTTGTCTCTTGATCAATCATGATAGCGGTTGGGGTCCCTTATGTGTTATGTGCATTTCATTTGACATTAAATTGCACACTTGGCACCTTTGGCCATCATGCATTGAAATGCGTGACTGGTGGCCCTAGGGTCGATAATCATACTCCCTTGAGTTCATGACATGATAGGGAGGGTGGTTGTGCAAACATTGCTTTGAAAATGCATTGCCATGTTCTGTTTGCCCTCTGCTGCAGCAAAACAGGATTCTGCAGAAAGAGATGGCCGGTCGGCCATCTTCAGTGCTGGCTGGCTATGCATTGTTGGTCGAGAGCCTCACACATGGTCGATGACCAGTTTCCCATGGCTGGTGGCCTTTCCTTTTGGCCGGTGACCTTCCATAATGCTCAGAAGGTGGTTCAGAAACATCCTGGAGACTTGTGCAGTTTTCAGAAGTGCAGAGCAGTGTAAACATAGGCAGCATGAGTATGGCGATGGATTTCCAAGCGAAACCGAACATGCATGCATTCATCCCTCTTCCCGAGGCCTCTTTACTGCTTTCTTAGCTTAATTACTTCATTTAATTAGTTAAATGTTGTGTAATAATTAATTAGCTTGTTAGTTAGTTAATTGGTATTATTTATTCGAATCCTCCGAGAGAGGGCAATGTTGTAAATAAGTGTGCGTGCGTGTGTGAATGTCTTCCAACCCCACGTCTTTCTCCCTTTTATTTACCAGCTTATGATGGTTAGTTTTAGGGCACGTTTCAATTAGGATACTTATGCTCGCATGTTTGCATTCATTCATCTATATTGCATGCACTGGGCTCGGCGCATCATACTAACTGCATTGTATTTCAATTCCAAGTTGAATACATGTTATCTATTGCATTTCGTATGCCATGTTTAGAATAGCCGAGCCTATCTTAGTTGCATTTTGCATGTGTTGCATTAGCCATCTTAAGATGAACTAGGATCATACACTGATTACTAACTAGTTTCTGTTTTGGCTTGGAGTACTCGGTGAGTGTTTATGCTTAACATCCTTGCATGTGTGTGAGTGACTGCCATGATAGCATGCTTACCATGGGGCTATTTACTTATATGATATAACTGCCTGAATGCCTGTGGGTAAAGGTTGGGTCATCTGAATTGGAACAATTCATTGATTGTGAGTTTTAAGCCCACTAGATAGTGGTAAATCACCATATTTTCTAAGCCCACTTAAGGGTGGCAAAATCCGCATTTTAGTCTACTCGCGAGTAGCAAATCGTTTTAAAAAACAAACATGAAATGTTTTGTTCCAACTCAGGCGATCCAGTCTATACTTGTATGTTGCGCGCATCACATAGTAATTCTAGGCTAATAAACCGGAATAAGGGCACATAATGTTTTCAAAACTCGATATCATCGTTAGTAGAGATCGATCTTTGATCGGGCGAGCGGGGGTGCTCACGAAGTGACCTTCCCCAATCGTACCTAAGTTCCCAAGCGGAGGCAACTTTAGTAATGACGGACACGTGGCCTTAGGCAACGAGTCAGGGTTTCCTAAATTACCCCAAAATAAATATTTAGGTGGAGACTCTGTATCTGGCAAAGCAGTCCATGTTTGGCACTTCTTTCAAAAAAATCTGTTTTCAAAAACGATTTGCCGGATTTTGACTCTTTGATGATTCATCGGTCTTGCATTGCACTCTGCGAAATTAGATACAGGACCGTGACATTGAGTCCTGAACTGTAGTAAGCCCAATGAACAAAACAAGATTCCCTCCCGGATGTTCGGGGATGTCTACACACATCCATTTGAAACAATTTGAAACCAAGAAAACATGCAACACCAAGTAAAATACGAATAGATTCGAGACGTGCAACTGGGGAAAACATCTTATCATAGTCAACACCCTCTACTTGTGTGTAGCCTTGAGCAACCAACCTGGCTTTATTCTTAACCGCAATGCCATTCTCATCAGATTTATTTTTAAAGATCCACTTGGTACCTATCACATTTATGTCTCTAGGTCTGGGAACTAGAGTCCAAACATTGTTACGTTCAAATTAACCTAATTCTTCATGCATAGCATTGACCCAACTATCATCTAGCAAGGCCTCTTTAAAATTCTTAGGTTCAATTAATGAAACATAACACATATGTGATACCTCATCCCGAATCTGTCTTTGGGTTTTCATTCGATCTAATACACTTCCAATCACCTGTTGAGCTGGATGATTCAGTTTCACCCTTGTTGATGGTTTGAACTCAAGACTTGCGGTGACAGAAGCATCAGGAGTGATGACTCTTTGTGCACTCTTTGGACTTGAACTTACCTGTGAGGATGGTGCTGTAACAACTTCTTGTGATTGGACCTCAGCTTCTCTTTGACTTTGTGGTTCAGTATCCAAGATTGGGGACTCACCATTGTCATCCTCATTTGTTGCTGGAGTAGGTGAACCTGTGTCATCTATAACCACATTGATTGATTCCATTAAAGAAGAAGTTCGCAGGTTATAGAGTCGAAAAGCCCTATGGTGGTTGAATACCCTAGAAAAATACCTTCATCACTTCAAGAGTCAAATTTGCCCAAAGGCTCTCTATCTTTGAAGATGTAACACATACTCTCAAAAGTTTTGAAGTATTTTACATTAGGTTTCAAACCCTTCCACAATTCATATGGAGTTTGTAAAGTGTCGGGCCTTAAATACACACGATTTATGACATAAACAACAGTATTTAGAGCTTCAGCCCAAAACTTTGGAGGAAGTTTCTTACTAAGGAGCATGACCCTAGCCATTTCTTGAACAACTCTGTTCTTCCTCTCAACCACTCCATTTTGTTGTGGAGTAATAGGTGTAGAAAATTCATGCTTAATTCCATGCATATCACAAAAATCCGAAAACGAACTATTTTCAAATTCACGACCATGATCAGTTTGGATTCTTATGATACGCCCAATGGAAACACCCTGTTCATTTTGGATTTTAAGGACTAAAGCCTGGAAAGCATCAAACGTATCAAATTTTTCCCTTAAAAAATTTACCCACGAAAATCAAGTAAAATCATCAACAGTTAAAAAAATATATCTTTTACCTCCAATGCTTTCAATGCGAGTAGGACCCATTAAATCCATATGAACCAATTCAAGAGGACGTTTGGTTGTAAAACTGTTCACCTTTTTATGAGGGGAACGGGTCTGCTTTCTAAGTTGACATGGTCCACACACATGGTTCAGATTCTTAACCAGTTTAGGTACTCCTCTCACCAGCTCTTTCTTGACTATCTTAGTTAGGTCTTTGAAATTCATGTGACCTAATCTTTGATGCCACAAATCAATGTAGCAACCTAGCAGCATAACACCGAGAGGGGCATAGCAGGCTAACAGCAAAACCACAAGAAAGCACATTGTAGACACCCCATTTTTGACTGCCCTTAAGACTTGGACGCGACTGATGGTTTACATGGTGGAGAAAGGTGTGCAGTGGAAAGGTCCAGTTTCTTCGGCAATGAGAGAGTCAAAGCTCAACTTCATACCCCTTTTTGGACCAAAACAATCTTGATCAAAAGATTTTAGACCTTAAAACCCTCTCTTTCAAAACGTTTTTGAAATAAAGTTTCTACGATGTTCTAATGCTCGCATTTTGTTAAATGTTGCGCTTTTCGGTAAACCGAGTAAGGACAAAGTAGAAATGAATGAAAGAGAGATGAAATCTTTGAAAAAACTTTCAAAACACCTTACTTAGGGGTTTGAAGTTGAAGAAAAGAAGAGAAGAGGGAAGAAACCCAGTTGGCGAAGAAAATGGGCATGAACTGTTAAGAAAGAGTCGAGCAACCCTCGCCGAATCGGGCCTATTCATTTTTATACTTGGAATCAAGCTATGAGGCCACCACCGTTGGAAAGAAGACTTCCGGGGCTTCATTTTGCACTTAAGAATCTCCTAAAGCCAATTCCGGACGAGGGAGATATGGTTGACTGAAGTAGGGCATCACTCCGGTTGGACGAAATCTGCGCGGCTTCACCAAAACAGGCATAACTTTGTGCACAGGAGGAATTTTAATTTAAGGTTTGTGCCATTAGAAAGCTAACTTCTGGGGCTTCAATTTAGACACCTGGCCGGCCACCATTGGACTTCTCAATCACTAGCCGGCCACCTTTCTTTCCAGAAGATCCATTTTTGTCCTGAAAAGTAGCAGGCCGGCCAGAAAAGATGGCAGGCCGGCCACTTGACCCTTTTGAACTGGCCGGCCGGCCAGGGGAGGTGGCCGGCCGGCTACCTGAACCTTTTGCACTTGGCCAGCCATGTTTGCCCTCCTGAGTGTGGTCCAGCTATGCCAACTATTCTGCACTTGACCCACTGTCCGAGGGTCTGTCTTTTGGGAGGAAATTTGAATTGGTTTTTTCCCCCCCCCCCTTTCCCTTGGCCTCTCCTCTATAAAAACCAGCACCCTAGCTCCATTTTGAAGGGTTAAAAAAATTAGTTGAAGCTTTATGCATACAACCCTCCCTCTCTCTCTCATCCAAGCTTAAAACCCCCTTTTTCTTGGCCATTTTACACCACACCTCCAAGCCTACTACCTCTACACTCCATTCCAGCACCTTGGAGGCCATTTGAAGAGGTTGAAATCTCAAAATTTTGGTCCAAAAGCCCCTGATTTGCTGCTCTTCTAGGGTAACTCTCTATTTCCCTTAAACTTGCATTTTCTTGCTTCATTCATAAGGCATACTTTCAAGCTTTTTTGGGCTTCGGCCTGAACTGAAAATAGTCATATTTTGAGCACATATTCATGTTTGATCAAGGAACTTTCTCTATTTGAGGCCTTTTGTTACCCCTTTCCCTTTATCCCTCTTTTAGGCCTATTTCTTGCATGATATGTTAGCCCTATTTGTAAGCATTTCTGGACTTCGAGCCAAACTGTAAAGTGCCATATTTTGAGCCCGTCTTCAACATTATTGAGGGACTCTTCACTTTTTGAGGCCAGATACTACCTCTTACTCTCTATCTCTCTTTTAGGGCCATTTTTGCATCATATTGTAGCCTTACTTGTGAGCATATTAGGGTTTTTCCATAAACTGTAAAATATCTTTTTTTGAGCCTCTCTTCAACTTTGTTAAAGGGCTCTTCTCTGTTTGAGGTCATTTACTGCCCTGTTTGCTCATTCTCTCTTTTAGGGCTGTTTTTGTATGATTCATTAGCCTTACTTGTAAGCCTTTTTGGACCTCGACCTAAACTGAAAAAAGTCTTGTTTTAACATCATCTTCATGCTTGATTAAGGTCTATTCTCTATTTGGGGTCATCTTCCCCTATGCATGCTTCATTCTTCCATGATTAGGGCCATACATGTGAGCATTTGCATTGGCCTTGTTTTGGCCTCTTAGCCACTGAAATCTAGTGGATTTTCAGTGTCATTGATGCATTTTTGAGCCTCAAAATTAGAGGGGGGTGACCCCCCTCTCACCTTGTTTTGTTTGATGGTCTTTTTGGCCTTCCAAAGGGACCCCTCTTTTCATGCTTTGTTGACTGATTTTAGGGCCAATTTGATGAGTTTTAGGACTATCACATTTGATTTTCAAAGTTGATTTGGCTATGCTAAGTGTCCTTGATGCATGTGCTTAATAATCCCTTTGTATGCCCTCTAAAAGAACCCATCATTTGCGCATGTGTTGGTTGCATTTCAGAGTTTATTTGGGCATGTTTTGGCATGTTTTATTCACTGATTTTTGCTGGTTTAATGAGTTCTCACTTGCTTCATATACGTGCCATGTAATCCATGTTTGATAGTCAAAATTGCATGCTATGTTAGGCCATCTTGCTAGCATCTTTTGGCCATGTTTTGAACTAGAAATATTCATTTTTTTTAGACTGCCTTGGTTCTGTCTTTATGCTTCATGATCAAATAATGCATGCTTTGTATAGCTATACGGTAATGCATGTGCCTAGTTTTGTGTTTCGGGACCATTCCATGCATCGGGTACCATGTTTCCATGTTTCGGGGCCATTTTGCATCACGTTTCAGTGCTGGAAATCACATGCTTGTATGCCATATTTTCATGCCTTGCCATGCCTTGTTAGAGTGGCATTTGTGCCGTAGGATCGGTCATGCACGCATCTCGAGTGTCTCATTTTCATCTTATGGCCACTGATGTGAGTGTGGGTGAGGTCCACTCATGTTGGTGTAAGTCCATTGTGCATTGCATATGCCATTTCAATTCATAGCATTGCGTATGCTAGGTTGTATATTAGAGCATCGTGTATGCCATGTTACATCGTGCATTGTGTATGCCATTTCATAGTATTGTGTATGCTAGGTTGTATATTAGTTGCATAGTGCATGCCATCTCATTTGCATTGTGTTTGGGATAGGAGTTAGCTCGAGCACGGGAAACGAGGGACGTTTCGTACTTCGAGTGACGGAACGTGTCTCAATTCCCGGTCACCGACACTCCAGATTATCCATGATGGAGTCTCGGTCTTGTTGTGTTTATATGTGCATTCATTCCATATTGAGTCATGCAAATTAACTCCTCGGCCATCATGCATCGAGATGCGCGATTGGTGGCACGAGAATCAAAGACTACGCTCCCTGAAGAGTAGTCAAGCATACATATGTGAAAATACATTGCCATGCCCCTTTCCTGCTCTCTGTTGTAGCAAATCAAAAACCGACAATCTTTTGGGGCTTCGCGCAACATTCCGGGCTTAATTCTAAACAGAGGCTAATTGGGGCGTCGCAATGGATTCCTGCGCCAAGCAACCTGAGCATGCATCATTCATCATTTGGGACAGAGCCGAGGCGGTCCATGGATTTGCGTGCCATTTATTGCTTTCCTAGATTAATTTATTAATTAATTAGGAATTTGTACTTATTGGGACTGTATTATTTATTTGGGACTGTATATTATTTATTTGGACCCTCCGAGCGAGGGCAATGTTGTAATAAGCGTGTGTGCGTGTGATGTATGTCTTCCAACCCCACGTCTTTCTCCTTTTATTTACCCGCTATGATGGTTAGATTAGGGCATGTTTCAATTAGCATACAGTATGATAGCATGTTTGCATTCATTCATCTGTTTTGCATGCACCGGGCTCGGCGCATCATACCTCACTGCATTGTATTTCAATTCCAACTTGAATACTTGTTAGCTGTAGCATTCCATATGCCATGTTTAGAATAGCCGAGCTTGCTATAGTTGCATTTTTGCATGTGTCGCATTAGGCATTTCTGTATAGTTAGGATCATGCATGTATTTCTAACATAGTTTCTGTTTTGGCTTGGAGTACTTAGGGAGTTTTTATGCTTTAGCATCCTTGCATGTGTGTGAGTGACTGCCATGATAACATGCTTACCATGAGGCTATTTGCTTATGTGATATAACTGCCTGAATGCCTGTGGCTGAAGGTTGGGTTATTTGGATTGGAACAAATCATCGACTGCGAGTTCCAAGCCCACTAGATAGTGGCAAAACCATCTTTTCTAAACCCACCTGAGGGTGGCAAAATCTGCATTTTAAGCCTACTGGCGAGTAGCAAACCATCTTTCAAAAATGAACAGGAAATGTTTTGTTCTAATTCAGGCGACCCGGTCTATACTTGTATGTTGTGCACATCACATAGTAAATATAGGCTAATAACTAGAATAAGAATGCATAATGTCTTCAAAACTAGATATCATGGTTAGTAGAGGCCGATCTTTGATCGGGCGAGCGGGGGTGCTCACGAAGTGACCTTCCCCAATCGTACCCAAGTTCCCGAGCCGAGGCAACTTTGGTGATGACGGACACGTGGCCTTAGGCAACGAGTCAGGGTTTCCTAAATTTTCCAAAAATAAAATATTTAGGTGGCGACTCTGTATCTGGCAAAACAGTCCATGTTTGGCACTTCTTTCAAAAATCTATTTTTTTCTCAAAACAATTTGCTGGATTTGGATTCTTTGGTTCAGATTGAGAACCATGACAATTTGAGTCCTGAACTGTAGTGAGCCCAAAACAAACGGAACGGGGGGACTCATCCCTCTCGGGGCGTTCGGGGACGTCTACAGTTTCTGGTGGCGACTCTGCTAGGGATTTAGAGAACTTGACTCAAACTCATGATATCTCGTTTTGATTACACTTATGTGTTTTTTTGCATTGCATTTGCATTGGTGCACCTAGGACACCGTCTTTGCCATCTGCTATTCCTAAGCGGTTAGCCTGAGGCTGCGTGCCATAAGGTTGACTGGTTACGGGCTCTGCCAGTATGGGAACACAAACCCCGGTTTTATCGGGGCACCCTTTTGACCATTCGAGCTAGTGCATATTCGGAATCCGTAGTGACCATTCCAAACTAGGACAGGTTGCTTACCGGATATAGGTTGTTTGAAACTGCTGCGTGCGTAGTAAAACCCTAGCTCCTGACAAAATAGGACAGGGAAACCCTACCCCTCCATAGGGGTGTTTTGGCTCTCACTTATCTGTTATGTGCTTTAGAGTGCGTCTCTACAGGAATGCATGTATCAGTTCGTGAGTTTGGGCATCAGGCCTGCGAGCACCAGTTCAGTATTTTGGGATTGATTTACGAGGTATCGATTCTGGCGAAGTGCAGCAAGGGCACATCATTCACTTTCATATGGGTTATCGTGAAATCAAGTTGAGATGCTGTCTATTTTCTCTTTTGCTAGATAGTCCTGGAACCATAGCTTCAGAAGGCTCCGATATCCCCCAAGTACATTGGACTAGTGCTGATAGACTTTGTTAGGTTAGAGATTCAATTCAAGGGTAACCAGTGTTCTTTCGCTGAGGCAAGGCAAAGAAAGGCCAGTCAGGGCTCACCGGTTCATCTGATCCGTCGATCACTGATCCACATCACCTTTGTTCGGACTCAAGACCGTGATGGCACAGTTTTGGAAGAATTTGTGGCCGTGATAGCGGCCTAAATCGGAAGCGCCATGCGGTGAGACCAATTAAACGTTGGCGCCCATCTGAGGCATCTGCCTCACATCCAGCTTTGGGACCCCAGCCGAACTTTGACCCACTTCCGCCAGTTGAAGATTTGTAGTGTCCGAATCCTCGAGAAGGGTTGGCTCAAGCCCAAGTTTTTAGACCCCTGGTGCAGCCTAATGAGAGGCTTTATCCCCTTGATGTTAATGAGCTCGATCTGATCGTAGTGAAAATTGCAAACCTTGAGAAGCAATTCAAAAAGGCACATAGCCTTAACTCCATTCTCGACATTGAGGATGGGTACACCGAGGCTGCCGTACGGCTCCCAGACAGATTCAAAATGCCACATATTGACCGTTTCGACGGGTCTGGAGATCCTATGGTACATATCTGGCTTTTCTTGGATATCCTGAAGCTGATGGGTCTGACTAAGCCACAGAAACTCTCTCTGTATGGAAGAACCCTGTCGGGTGTAGCAGCCATTTGGTATGCCAAGTTGGAGGATACAGTGAAGCAAAACTGGGAAGAATTGGCTGAGGCCTTTGTTGATCAGTATTCTTACAATACCCAAGTTGAAATGACCATCCAAGAGCTTGAAGCAACCCGCCAGAACCCAACAGAGCCTTTTGTGGAATTTGTTGCAAGGTGGAGAGCAAAGCGACCTGGATGACAGATCGTCGCCCTTCTGAGAGGGATCAAGTGCAGATGATGGTGCGAAACCTCGAGCATGATATGTTGCAAAAGTTGATAGTCGCTCCACTATTCACTTTCAAAAGTTTGCATGAACTGGGGTTTCAGGTCGAGAATGCGTTCAACAGTGGGTTCATTCCCAGAACAAGGGAACCGACAAGGAGGGTGATTTCAAGGAGTACCAATGCCGGAAGTAGCACTATTCCTGAACCCACTAAAATCAATACAGTCACCACAGCCAACCTTTTTGCCAAACCAAGCCTACAAACCGCCAGCCCAGCCCGAGCTCAGGGCAGAATTTTCACCCCTCTCTATATGAGCCTGACTAGCGCACTAAAAGTCCTGATGGAAAGAGGGTATCTCAAACCCCTCGATCCTCAACCTCTGCCTGACCCACTCCCAGCCAGACATAACCCCTCCAAGTACTGTGTGTACCATCAGCAGCGCGGTCATGGCACCGACCGTTGCTACCGCCTTCGTCATGAGGTCCAAAATCTCATCGACAATCGGACGATAGTTCCACCTTCAGACCCCAATGGCCAAACATCTCCTTCCTATCTGAATCTTATCCATATACTGCCATCCACCTATGACCCCAGCATATACATCACCCTAGCCCATTTACCCAAGCTTGAGGTGTTTATCCCAGAAAGCATGGACTTATGCATGATGGGTGCACCTGAACCTCAATCATTTCAAACCCGTGAACCCACTACTTCTGAGCTGAAGAGAATGATTGAAGATCTTCAAAGAACTGTGACAGATCTAGCCTTTGGGACATTGGCTCCATCATTGACGACAGCACATGCTAGGAGTTTCACGACAAAAGGCTCCCCATTCTTGGGACTGGCTGCATTTGAATAAAGCCAAACCCTTGGCAAAGGGGAAGCAGGTGGTAAGAACAAGGTAGGGGCAAGCATTGGTCCCCATGAACACCTTCAACGGGGCTGTTGAGGCTTTGAAGGCCGAAGGACTAAACAAACAGCAAGTGCTTGCAGTGGTTGCAAAAACTGTAGATGATACTTTTGCCACTCAAGTTGGGGGTAGTCTGAATGAAGGGGCAAGCCGAGATAAGAGATGTTGTACCAGAAACACCCCTTTCAGCTCCAATCCTACACTCAGAAGAGATCATCAAAAGTCAGCACCTACCGACCCTTTCGCCGGTACATCCAACACAACCAGCTCACAACCTGCCAAATACCCACCTCGAGGCCAGAGGGTGTTCACCCCACTGGACATGTCTCTGTCAACAGCCCTGAGGGTCCTGATCGAAAAGGGACATCTGAAACCCCTGGAGCCACGACCATTATTGAATAAACTTCGTCTCTCCCACAACCCGGCGAAGTACTGTGTCTTTCATCAATAAGCTAGCCATGACACTGACATGTGTCTTCGTCTTCACCATGAAATACAAGATCTGATTGATAAAAAGGTCATCTTCGCGTCAGGTCCTGCAAAGTCTATCGGCACTGGATTGGTGAACTTGGGGGATAACGTGACCATGTGATCGGGGGATGAACAGCCCGCGGATGACGCTCAGTTTACTCCAGATATGGTGGATGGCACGCACTGTTCTAAGCAATATGCAAACACCAGTTTTTGTGCTTTCTGACTTGGGTATTGAGTCAATCTTGTTGTTTTGTATAGAGTCAGTCTTTTCTTACTGAGTCAGTTGGGTCTGTCATGTTGTACCGAGTCAGTCCTATTTTGTTAGAGTCGGGTGCTTTCGGGGGTGTTACCTCGGACATCACTTGCATGTTTTGTGTTTTCATTTTCTTTTGAGTCTGTTTCTGCCTTGGAGCTAGTAATGCCAACAGATTTGAATGAACAGCAATGATTTTCACATTCTTGTGTTCGCTTCTGCCTTGTGCCAGGTGTGCCAGAAGTTCTAAATGAAATGGCAGTGCTTTTCACCTACTTTTCTGTGCCTCAAACACATTGCTTTGACCTAAGTTTTTCAAAACCTTTTGAACACTGTGGTGAAAATGAAGAGGAAGGAATTCCTCGAGTTTTGCAAAAATTTGATCAATTGAGAAAGAGAGGCATGCTAAGCCCTTAATGAATGAAATCATACTTGTTAGTGTGAGTACTGGGAAGGATCCTGGCTTGATCCAGATTGGTTCTACTTGTCTTGTTCGGTAGCGATCGCTTTCTTAAAAGATTTCAAAAAATGTTTTGCGCGGTCCTGCGAAGACCTGTGTAGAATCGCTCTTGAGATTGTGCAGCTTAGGATCGCTCTCAGCCTCGAGACTCGACCCCTCTGCTTTCAAAACCTTGAACTCGAATTCAGAACGTTCAATGGTCAACTACAATGTAAGGCCTGTGTGGCCAAATTCAAAACAGTCCTCGAACAAGAGGCAAGGAAGTCAGATCAAGAAGACCATATGTCATCAAAAGAAGCTTGCAAAGCTAGATCAGAAGCAACCCTCGAACTAGGGGCAAAAACATCCAATGTGCTCGAAGAGTTGAAGGTGGGCCATTCTGCAAATCAATGAAGACTGGCAAGAATGCCAAATCCCAAAAGGGAGGAAAGAACGAAGTATTGCTGAAGGACAAATGAGTTCCCATCCACAACACTAGGGGCAAATTCAGCCCCCATTGGACGGACTCCTGCATCGTCAGCGAACAACAGCCATTCTCTTAGATTCAGATGACTTCAGGATCTCAGAACCATTTGACATGGACCAAGCTACACTTTTACCCTTGAGAGGCTCGCTGGGCCGAAAATTCGGAAGGGCGACCCAGGCAAAAGTTAAAGCAAGAAAAAGAACAAAAAGAACAAAAAAAAAAAAAACAAAAACAAAAACAAAAAAAAACAAAAAAAAAAGGGAAGAAAAATGTAAAGAAAAGAAAAAAAAAAGAAAGAGAAAAAAGAATCGAAAAGAAGAAAAACAAAGCTCGCAAGGTTGAAAACCCGCAACAGGCGCCTTGGCAAAAGTTAGAGCATAAAAAGGAGAGGTTAAATACCCGAGTGTACCTTAACCCCGAACTACGTGAGGCTTGATTCCCATCTTTGGGATACGTAGTCAACTTCATTCTGAAGTCCAGCTGTAAAACACTTCAAAATTCGACTGTGTCTATGTAATGGTTTTGATCATCTTTGCTTTCTCTGAATCCGAGAATTTGGTTGTGTTCGTCACTCTGAGGGCTGACTACAATGTGCCACGGTGCTATCCAAACAAGAGGCAACTTTCCGTTGCCATTCAATACGCTGTGGTGCCGTTCAAACAAGGGGCAACTTTCCGTTGCCAGGAAGCTCTCTTCAAGCAGAGGGCAATTTTCCTTCAGATCTGAAATTGTGCATCTCAAGAGCGGGTTCCGTGCTCGTTGAGCAGTGGCCGTTTGCAAAAATAGTTTTTTGGAATTTTTAATGAGGTTGACTAATTTTCTCTCAAAAATTATTCCATTTTTCCAAAACTGGACCATTTCTTGGACCCCAAAAAGGGAAAATTTTCAGTGCTCACAGCCTAACTTGCATGATTTTAAATCTGAAAATTGAACAAGCACGTTAATCTAACTCTCATTTTGGTCAAAATTGTCTTAGTAGAAAGCCAAAAACAAAAAAATGGTCGAAATGATGAACTAGGGGCACAGTTGAGTCAGGTGTTCTGTCTTTTCCCCATTGCCACAATACTTGCCAAGAAGGGCACTCTACCTGCCAGAAAAGGGCACAACTGAAGTTAACAGCAAAAAGGCTGAAAGCTCTCTCACCCTCTGAGCAACGAGGTATCAAGCCAAGTGCGAAGCACGAACTGGAATGGATCAAAATATTCCACTCCCTCATCTAGACAGATTTGATCACGTCCGAACTCCCCAGCAGAGCATCGTCAACCGATGTCAGCTGCAGATTTGCTACACACCCAGTTGTAGCACAACCCCTCTGTGGGAGAAACTCACTAGCTGCGTGCAGAAGAAGAAAAATCTTGCGGAATGCTAGGAGTAAGAGCCCACAACTTTCTGTTTATCCATCAACCACCCAGGGGAGGGATTTAAAATGAGAGATTGAAGAATAGAGAGGTGTGCGCTGAGAGAAAAAGTGAGGAAAAGGCTTTTTCAAAAAAACAGAGCTTGAGGGCCGAGTGATGTGAGAATCACAAATGAGAAAGGGTGGGAAACAATACCGGGCGGCTCCTCGTGCACCGAGAGGTCTCTCGCCTTTGTAACACAGCTGAGTGTTGTGTTTGTGCGTTTTATTTGTCTCGTTTCTTGTTTTAAGTCGTTTGAGTGTCAACAAATGTGTTTAGGTCATTTTACCTTGTTTTTCCTTTGTTGAGTTGTGTTTAGATTGTTCTACCTTTGTTTTCCATTGTTGAGTCGTTTTGGTACGTAGTGGGTTGTAGGCTCAATACAGGTTGAGAACCCTTTTCTCATTTCAATTTCAAAAATCGTTTTGTGCTCAGAGTGCCGTGTCGTTCTCCACATTTGTGTAAAAAAGGATCAGTTCTTTCATAAAGCCGCAGGGTTCAACCCAGGTCATGTCAAAATAGTAAAATAATGACCTATCTAAAGCTATTTAGGTTCCAGACTGCAAAGCAAAAGAAAAGAGGGAAAATTTGGAGCATCTTAGCATGTTTCAACTTTAGCAAAATCGAGGCGCATTCGGTGCACCTTCTCGAGCCTCATTGTTTCTCTGGAGTATGAGTGTATCTCGACCCCAAGTGTAAGCCCGCTTCAAGTCAGAATGGCGATCCAAGCGACACAGGGTTTCACATGAGATGTTATCTCTGTATCTGAACATGGTGTGCCCTTTTTGAAATTTGAGTGAGTTGCGAAGTCCTCTAAGAGGCAAATCAGAGGCACCAGAGTACATATTTGATGCTCCTCTATTGCATAGAATGTGAACTTTCATATACACTGTTGTTGCATGCGTGCCGCGCATCATTATGATTCATGCATAGAATATGCTTGCTTTCGATTCCATATAGAATATGCTTTGCTTGATTCATGCATAGAATATGCTTGCTTTCGATTCCGCATAGAATATGCTTTGCTTGTTTCATGCATAGAATATGCTTTCTTTCAATATTGCATGGAATGTGCTTCCATACTTGCATAGAAAATGCTCGTATCTTTTACTTGGAAAATGCCCCCATACTTGCATAGAAGATGCATTTTATCGCACTTTCTTGTGCATTTTATCTCGCTCGCACTGTCTTGTGCACTTACACTTTGCATCTGTAGACACCCCATTTTTGACCGTCCTCAAGACTTGGACGTCACCGCTTGAACACTCGGTGATCATCCATGTTTGCGTTCGTCTTGAGTTCCCGGAGGTCTCTGCTACGCGCCTTGCCTCAGGATCTCTCGACTCGACTGTTTCGTGTCTGGTTTTGCACCAAACACTTGTGCTTTGCCTTGGAGGGGCAGGGAGTGGCTTGTGAGCCATCCCCACACTCCACCAGCCATGGCTTGAGGCCACCGGCTGTGTTTTGTTGCCACCGGCCAAATGTTTGGCCGGCCGGCACTATAGATGGCCGGCCGGCTATCTTTCTTTGGTCAATTGCACTTTTGGCCGGCCGACTACTGTGCATCTGCTTTTGCAGATATTTTTTGGCAGCTGGCATACACTGTCACCCCCTCCATACACGTGTATGGAGGGATTTCCCTCTTATTACCTTCCTTTGGAAGCTTTACAAGAGACAATTGTCTATAAAAGAGAAGGTCTTCTCTCTTGTAAGGGGTTGAACAAAAGGTTAGACATTTTAGACAGCTTTTTTTAGGTTTTGAATTCTAGGGTTAGGGTTTGTTCATATCCTTCCTCTATATATCTCTCTTGTGTGTGTTTTGTCTCATTTTTGCTCACAAACACCCACCATCACACCATCCCTTGGAGCTGAGGCCCTTGAGGGTTATTTTTGGAGGTTTCAGACTGATTTCAACCTAAAGAAGCTGCTAGAGCTCCATTGGTAAAGAGGGTCTTCAAGGGTAAGAAGCATGTCCCTTTATTTCCCATTTTTGCACACTCTTTTTACCTACCTTGCAACTGTTTTTGAGCTTTGTGTATAACATATAAAAGTTCTATTTTTTATCCCTCTAAATAGTTGGTTAAGGGTTCTTTGACATTTGGGGTTGTTTGATCCCTCTTAAGCCTTGTAAGGCCCCCATTTTGTGCCATTTTGAGTGAGCTCCGAGACCATTGAGTTTGGATCTCCTCACCACTGAAATCTTAAGGGATTTTAGAGGTGAGGATGGTGCCTTGAGGTCCTAGGAAGGAGAGGGCCACCCCCTCTCCTTGTTGTCCTTGAAAAGGACCATTTTTGCCTCTTGAGAGAGCACTATGTTTAAGTGTATGTTGACCATACCTTAGCTATTTTTCATGCTTATTATGTCATAATATAGCATTTTTGTATGTTGGTTTTGGTACACCATGCTTGCTTAGCATACATGCCTTGTAATGCCTTGTTTTAGCCTTAACATGTCTTATGTTTTGAGTCCTTATTCAAGCATGTTTAGGCCTAGCTTTGTGAAGCCTTTATGTTTATTATGCCATGTTTAAGGTCTGTCCTTGGCTGTTTTGGTCAATCATAACATGTATTGCATGGCTCCTTTGCATTGCTAGCTTGTAGCCTCAAGTATGTGAGTGTGTAGCATGCATTGCTTGCATCATTTCAGTGGTTTGGAACCACTTAACATGCCATTTCAGTCCATTTAACATGCTTATATGCTTGCCTTCAATGCCTCTTTGATGCTTTGAAAGCTTGTGTTGTATGCTCCATGTTTTGGACCTCTAAATTGCATGCCATACTTGTCTCATTCATTTGGTTTGGCACCATTTTAGCATGATTTCAGAGCTTTCTATGCATGCTAATTGTCCATGTTTACCTTCTTTTAAGTGTGCTTAGAAGTTGTCCCTTTATGCTTAGGAATTGGACCATATTCGCATGCATGTGTGTGTGTGTTTTGGACCTCACTTCCATAGCATTGGCCACTATTTTAGGCTTGTTTGAGAGCTGCCTAATTTAGTTTAAGTCCATCCCCTTGCTTGTTGCATACTTTGTATGCTTTCTTGTATTGCCATGTTGCATATTAGCCAACATGTCTAGGTTGCATTCCATTTGCATGCATGCTTGGCCTCTTGAATTGCTTGTGATAGAGGTTAAGCCCCATTGTTTGATTATGTGCATTGCATTTCATATTAAAATGCACACTTGATTCTTTGGGCCATCATGTATGGAAATGCGTGATTGGTGGTCCGAGAATCGAGGCCCATGTCCCTTTGAGTCATAAACATGATAAGGGATGTGATTGGTGCATACATTGCTTGAAATGCATTGCCATGCCAGGTCTTGCCCTCTGCTGCTATCAAACACAGATTCTGCAGGAAGATTTGGCCGGCCAGCTATCTTCATTGCCGACTGGCCATCATTGTTGGCCGACGGATCAAATTTGTGGCCGGTGACCATTCTATATGGCCGGTGGTGCTCTCCTTTAGCTAGTGGTGTTCCCTAGTGTCCAGAGAGCAAACCCTGAGACTTTGGCAGTCATCAGGGGAGCAGAGCAGTGTAAATAGAGGCATCTTGAGCATGGCGGTGGGTTTCCAGGCGGAACCGAGCGCGCATGCATTGAGCCTTCTCCCGAGGCTGTTGTTTACTGCTTTCTTAGATTAATTAATTTGCTTAATTAATTTAATGATTTGTATTATTTAATTAGCTTGTTAGTTAGTTAAATTGTATTATTCTTTTGGTCCCTCCGAGCGAGGGCAAATCTGTAATAAGTGTAGGTGAGTGTGTGCATGTCTTCCAACCCCTACTTCTTTGTCCCTTTTACTTACCTGCTTTGATGGTTAGTAATAAGGCATATTTAATTTAGCATCCTTATGCTATGCATGCGTGCATCATTCATCTGTATTGCATGCACCGGGCTCGGCGCATCATGCTAACTGCATTGTATTTCAATTCCAAATTGAATACGTGTTATCTGTTGCATTTCACATGCCATGTTTAGGATAACCGAGCCTGTCTAGATTGCATCTTTGCATGTGTTGCATTAGCCATTTTAAACATGAATTAGGATCATGCATATGATTGCTAACTAGTTTCTGTTCTGGCTTGGAGTACTAGGTGAGCATTTATGCTTTAGCATCTCGCATGTGTGTGAATGTTAACATCACAGCATGCTTACCATGTGGCTAAGTGCTTATGTGATAAATTGCCTGAATGCCTGTGGGTGAAGGTTGGATTGTTTGAGTTGGAACAACTCGTTAAAATCCGTGTTTTAGCCTACTTGCGAGTAGTAAATTTCAAAACGTTTTCAAAACAAACGGATATGCAATGCTTCATTCCAAATTAGGCGATCTAGTCTATACTTTTGTGTTGTGCGCATCACATAGTAATTCTAGCTAATTAACTGGAATAATAACACATAATGTTTTCAAAACAAGATATCACGGTTAGTAGAGGCCGATCTTCGGATCGGGCGAGCGGGGGTGCTCATAGCTGACCTTCCCCAATCGTACCCAAGTTCCTGAGCCGAGGCATCTTTGGCAATGACAGACACGTGGCCTTTGGCACCGAGTCAGGGTTTCCTAAATTCCCCCATAAAAAAATATTTAGGTGGCGACTCTATATCTGGCAAAGCAGTCCATGTTTGGCACTTCTTTTCTAAAAATCTGTTTTCTCAAAACGATTTGCCGGATTTGGACTCTTTGGTTCAGATTGAGAACCGTGACAGAAATTGAGTCCGAACTGTAGTGAGGCCCAAGGGCGCGTCTACAGTTTCTGGCGACTCTGCTGGGGAGTTTTAGAGAACTTGACTCGAACTCGTGATATCCTGTTTTGACTACACGTATGTGTTTCTTTGCATTGCATGTGCATTGGTGCGCCTAGGACACCGTGTTGGCCATCTGCTATTCTGGCGGTTCTTGGGAGGCTTGACTTTGTCAAAGCATGCCACAAGGCTGACCGGTTGTGGGCTCTGCCAGTATGGGAACACAAACCCCGATTTTACTGGGGCACCCTTTTGACCATTCAACCTAGTGCATATTCGAAATCCATAGTGACCATTCCAAACTAGGACAGGTTGCTTACCCGATTATAGGTTGTTTGAAACCGCTGCGTGCGTAGTGAAACCCTAGCTCCTAACAAAATAGGACAGGTAAACCCTACCCCAACATAGGGGTGTTTTGGCTCTCTTTTACTTGCTATGTGCTTTTAGAGTGTATCTCTACAGGAGATGTACATATCAGTTTGCAAGTTTGAGCATCAGGCCTACGGGCATCAGTATTAGTGTTTTTGAGAAACAGTTATATCTGCGGGTATCTGATTCTGTGTTTTGAGGCAATGATTTTGGGAAACAGTGATCAGTGGTAGAGTACAGTTATTCGGCTACACCTACATGTGATCTGTTTGGGATGAAATGCAGCTTGTTTTTCCTTTCAGTTCAGAGAGTTGATCCAAAATAATCAGTGTTCTCCCTTGCTGAGGCAAGACAGATATCTGATCCGTCAGTCACCGCTCAAAACAGTGGACCTATGATGACGCAGAATTCGAAAGAGATTGTGGTTATGACAGCCGCATTAGATCAAGGAATCACTTTGCAAAGTGAGACCAATGTTGATGTGCCACATCCACCTAGGTCGCCTGTTGCGCACCCGGTCTGGGCCCCCCAGTTGTATCAGGCTCGTGAGTCCACCACATTCGAATTGATGGGGATGATTGGGGACCTCCAGAGGTCCGTGGCGGATCTCGCTTACGGAATATCAGCTTCACCACCAGCTGCACCATATGCCAGGAGTTTTGTACCCCAGAAGCCCCCACTATTGGGATGGATTGTGATCGAACTTAGCCAACCAGAGATGGCCTCCAACTATGGCAACGACATGCCAACATCAACCCAAACCCTCGATCGGTGAGGCGGTAAAGACAAAGTAAAGGCGGAATCTGATCCCATTGAACAAGCTGTTGTGGGCGTGGAGGCTTTGAAAGCCGGGGATGAGTAAGCGACAAGTATTCGCGATCTTGACCAAGATTGTGGATGATGTTTTCCGCTCCAAGCGAAGCGATGCATCGGTCGAAACCGGGATAGGCCCGTCATGCGAGCAGTTCCTCCACTCCCAACCTTGCACCGGGAAAGATCGGAAAGTCAAAGGCGATTACTGCCGACCCTTTCGCTAGTCGTCTATCAAGAATACTCGGACTTCAAAGTACACCTTAGAGGGCGGGGGTCTTTCATGCTCTTTACATGCCTCTGTCCAAGGCACTCCAGATCCTGACCGAAAGAGGGCACCTTAAACCCCTGGAGCCTCGGCCTCTCCCGAAGAATCTCCCTCCCACACATGACGCTGCTTTGTACTGTGCGTACCACCAGCAAACAGGACATGCTACCGACAATTGTTTCCGCCTCCGTCATGAGGTGCAAGATTTGATCGACAACGAGGTTATCCTCCCGCCCACCTCAGCCAAGTCCGTTACTACTCAGCTATTGGATTCTAAGGATACTGATATTGTGAGTATGTAATCAGGAAGTGAACCACCTGCGGGTGGCGCTTGGTATATTTTTGGATCCGGCGTCTGGTACGCATTTTGAGCATCTGCGATTACTAGTTTTGTAAAATCTGGCTTGGGTGTCGAGTCAGTCTTTTGTTTTGTTTTGAGTCTGTCTCATTGTCGTAAGTCAGTTCTTTTTGGCTTAAGGGTCCATCTTGTTATAGCAAGTTAGCCCCCTTTGTATAGGATGTCAGGTGATTCCGAGGCTGTTGCCTCGAACACCGTTTTGTTTTGTAATTACTCCTTTTGTTTTCTTTTTGAGTCTGTCTCTACTGTGGAGCCAGTTGCAACTAGGAAATCTGAATGAAACAGCTACGGCTATCATGTTTCTGTGCTTATTGCTATTTTGAGCTAGTTATGCCAGAGGATTTGGATTGAACGGCAGTGCATTCCACTTGCTCTCTTGTGCCTTGAAAATCATTGTAATGACCTAAGCTTTTCAAAAACCTTTTTGAACACTACGGTGAAAATGAAGAGGAATGAATTTCTCGGGTTTTTTACAAAACTTTGATCAATTTGAGAGAAAGATAGGCATGCTAAGCCCTTAATGAATGAAATCATGCTTGTTAGCATGAGTACTGAGAAGGACCCTGGCTTTACCCAGACTGGTTCCACACTATCTTTAGCACGAGCGATGTGTCGCTTTCGTAAAAACTTTCAAAAACAAAATGTTTTGCGCGGTCCTGTGAAGACCTGTGTGGAATCACTCTTGGGATTGTGCAGCCTAGAATCGCTCTCAGCCTCAAGATTCAGTCCGTTTGCTTGCGAACCTTGAACCTATTCAGACCGTCCAACGGTCAACCATCATGTGAGGCCCGTGTGGCCAGATTTGAAGCGGCCCTCGAGCAAGAGGCACCGAAATCAGATCAAGAAGGTCGGATCTCACCGCAAGAAGCTCGTGAAGCAACCGTGATGAATCCTTCTGCAGATCAATACATGACCACTCTCACGAATCTGAGAGGGCTTCAACTTCAAAACCATTTGGCATGGACTTGTTACACTTTTACCCTTTGAGAGGCTCGCTGGGTTGAAAACCTGCAAAGGGCGACCCAGACAAAAGTTAGAGCAAGAAAAAAGTATACAAAAGAAAAAAAGAGAAAAGCGAAAAGAAAAAAAAAAGAAAAAAAGAAGAAACATAGAAAAAATATACAAAAGCAAAAAAAATATGCAAAAAGAAGAAAAAAGAGAAAAAGAAAAAGAAAAGAAAAAGAAGCTCGCAAGGTCGAAAACCCGCAACGGGCGCCTTGACAAAAGTTAGAGCGTAAAAGGAGAGTGAAAATACCTGAGTGAACCTAAACCAGAACTACGTAAGGCTTTATTCCCATGTTTGGGATACGTAGGCAACTTCGTTTTGAAGTATAGCCCCCAACGCTTTCATAGAGTCTTGGTCCATGTAATGGTTTTGATCACCTTTGCCCTCTCTGAATCCGATTAGTTCAGTTATGACAACCTGAACTACGCAGTCAACTTCCTCGTGAAGTCCAGCCACCAACGCTTTCATAGTGACTATGTCCATGTATTGGTTTTGGCCGTCTTCGTCTTCTCCGTGTCCGAGAGTCCTTCTGCAATCATCACCGATGAGGACTGGTCTTCAGCATGCTGCGACATCATCCAAACAAGGGGCAACTTTCCGCCGCCATAAGTTGCTATGAGTCGCCATTTAAACCAGGGGAAACTTTCCATTGCCATGCACCCCTTACAAGCAAGGGGCAATTTTCCATTGCCTCCGATCCAAGGTTGCGTATCTCGAAGGTAAGTTCCGTGCTCGTTGAGCATCGTCCGATTGCAAAAATAGTTTTTGAAAAATTTTACTGAGTGTAGACACCCCATTTTTGACCGATCTTAAGACTCAGACGTCACCGATTGAGCGCTCGGTGATATTGCATATTGTGCTCGTGCAGAAGTTTCAGACTCTCGGCTGCGAGCCTTGCCTGCGGACTTCCGGGCTCTTTTGTGTCTTGCCTCGGTTTGCAAACCAGGCTCTGTTTTCTCTTCCCGAAGGGAGGGAGAGGTCTCGTAGATCATCTCTCAGTGGCCATAGGCTACGTTTCGTGGTCGTAGGCCATTTTTCCCGTTTGGAGCCCGGTTTCCAATTTTTCGGAGCCGACGGCCGTGTGCCTCAGTTCGGGATCGCTTAACCACCTCCGTTTGCTCCGGTTTTTCGTATACACCTCCATCCTCCATTACAACACTTTGAGGCTATTTTCTAGAGGCTAGGAGCTCCTCTTCTTGGTCCAAAAGCTGCTGGTTCATTGGTCTTCAAGGGTAAGCTTCTTTCCCCTCATTTTTGTTCCTATCTTGGTCTATATCTAAGCCTTTCTTGGAAGCATTGTTGGGCTCCGACCCAAACTTTAAATAGTCATATTTTGAGCTCCTTTTCATGTTTGATTAAGGACCTTTTGCTGTTTGAGGTCTCCTACTATCACTTGCCTCTTTAACTCTCTTTTAGACCTATTTTTGCATGGTATTTTAGGCTTACTTGTGAGCTGTTTTGGACTTGGTCATAAACTATAAAATATCTTTTTTTGAGCCCCTCTTCAACTTTGTTGAAGGGCTCTCTTCAGTTTGAGGCCGGCAGCTACCACTTGCCTCTTTATCTCTCTTTTAGGCCTATTTTGGGGGAAAATTTGGATTTCAATTTCCCCCCTTTTCCTCCACTCTTTTGCCTATAAAACCAGCAGCACCAGCTGCATTTTAGGGGGTTAAAAATTTTTTGTTTGGGATTCTTGCATTAAAGCTCCCTCTCTCTCTCTCTTCCAAGCATCAAAACCTCTCAAGTCCCACACCATTTTACACTACAACTCATAGCATCACACCTCCAACATCCAATCCAGCAACTTGAGGCTGTCTTCCAGAGGTCAAGAGCTCCCAAACCTGGTCCAAAAGTTGTTGAAGCTTGGTTCTACAAGGGTGAGTCCCATTTTCCCTCTTTTGAGCCTATTTTTGCATGCTTTCTTAGCTCTTTGTGCTTACATTATCAGGCTCCGACCCTAACTGAAAATAGTCATTTTTTGAGGTCCTTTTTATGTTTGATTAAGGGTTCTTCCCTTTTTGAGGCTTCATACTACCACTTGCCTCTTTAGTTCTCATTTATGTCTCTTTCTTGTATAGTATTTTAGACCTATTTTTAAACTGTTTTGAGCTTGGTCATAAACTGAAAAGAGGCTTTTTTTGAGCCGTTCTTCAACATTATTGAAGGGCACTTCACTGTTTGAGGCTTCCATCTGTCACTTGCCTCTTTATCTCTCTTTTGGCCCTATTTTTGCATGCTTTTTTAGCTCCTTGTGCTTGTATTTTTGGGCTCTGGTCCGAACTGTAAATAGTAATATTTTGACCCACTCTTCATGTTTGATTCAGGGTCTTTCACTGTTTGAGGCTTCCTTTTTGCTCTTTGTGTTAAAGCTCTCTTTTATGCCTTATTTTGTATAGTATTTTAAGCTTGCTTGTGCACTATTTTGGGCTTGTTCATAAACTGTAAAATATCATGTTTTGGGCCCCTCTTCAACATTGTTGAAGGGACCTCCTCTCTTTGAGGCCAGAAGCCATCACTCGCTTCTTTGTCCCTCTTTTGGCCTTTTTCTTGCATAATGTTTTATGCCTGCTTGTGTTTATTTTAGTCGCTTGATGTAAGCTGTAAAGTGCTTCATTTTGAGCCCCTCTTCAACTTTGTTGAAGGGCTCTTTGCCATTTAGGGTCAGAATCTGTTACTTTCTTCTTTATCTCTCTTTCGAGGCCATTTTTGCATGTTAGCTTAGCCCTACTTGTGTTCACCTTTTGGCCTTGCTTAAAACTGGAAATATTCTTGTTTTGGGACTTTCTTGATTCTGTCTTCATACTTCATGTTCAAATAATGCATGCTTTGTATAGCTATAAGTCATTCCATGCGCCTAGTTTCGAGTTTCGAGTCTCATTTCATGCATCGGGTGCCATGTTTCCATGTTTTGAGGTTGTTTTGCATCATATTTTTAGTGCTGAAATTTTCATGCTAGTATGCCATATTCCATGCCTTGCCATGCTTTGTTAGAGTGGCATTTGGTGCCTTAGGGTCGGTCTTCGGTTTGCATACACGTGTGCACGCATCTCGAGTGTCTCATTTTCATCTAATGGCCTCCTATGTGATTGTGGCCGTGGTCCACTTGTGTTGGTGTAAGCCCATTATGCATTGTGTATGCTATTTCATTTCACAGCATTGTGTATGCTAGGTTGTATATTAGCGCATTGTGTATGCAATGTTACCTCGTGCATCGTGTATGCCATTTCATAGCATTGTGCATGTTAGGTTGTATCTTAGTTCCATCCATGCATATCATGCATATTGCATCGTGTTTGGGATAGGAGTTAGCCCGAGCACGGAGAGCGAATGCGTTTCGTACTCGGTGACGGGCGTGTCTCAATTCCCTAGTCACCGACACTCCGGATTGTCCATGATGGAGTTAGGTCTTAGTTGTATTTTCATGTGCATTCATTCCATATTGAGTTGTGCAACTTGGCTCCTCGGCCATCATGCATCGAGATGCGTGATTGGTGGCACGAGGATCGAGGCATGCATACATGTGTGAAAATACTTTGACATGCCCCTCTGTTGCTCTCTGTTACAGCAAATCAAGAATCAGCAGCCTTCCGAAGCTTGGCACGAATTCCAAGAATAATTGCAAACAGAGGCTAATTGGGGCATCACCATGGATTTCCGTACAAAGGCAACCCGAGCATGCATCATTCATCATCCGGAGAAGAGTCAAGACAGTCCCTGGCTTGCATGCCAATTTAATGCTTTCCTAGTTAAATTTGTTAATTAATTAGGGTTTTGTACATATTTGGACTGTATTATTTATTTGGACTATACTACTCATTTGGGACTGTATATTATTTTATTCGGACCCTCTGCGCGAGGGCAATGTTGTAATTAGGGGTGTGCGCGTTGCGGGTTGGTGCGGTTTGAGAAAAAAAATAGAAACCGTATGGCGGGTGGCGGATTGATAAAAGTGTCATTAGAATTTGTCATTTTCCTTATCAAAAACCAGCAGTTCGGTTGGCAAATACTGACGGATTTGCCTTGGCGGTTCGGGCAGATTGGCGGTTTATAAAAAATATAATTCAAATTACAAAACTTAAATCAAAGAGTTAAAAAAAGACGAGAGATACCGTGATGTTAAGCATCTTGCGAAGCTTTCTTCTTATGCAGCAAGTGTAGCAACAACATGATAATATCAACGACTATGCCAGCAATTCATTAGAAGCATCTGTGGAAACTACAATGATCAAATACAATACATAAAATTAATATCATTCAGGGTTTACAATATATTGAAAATGTTTACTGTTGAAAAGTATTTAAATTAAAAAGTGAGCTGATGCAAGTTTGCAACATGGCCAGAAAAAAAAAAAAAAAAAAAAAAAAAGATTGAAAAGTGAATTGGAATCCAACTTTATTTTGGATTACTGACATCTTGAATTCCTCTCGAGCAGTAATGTAATACTATATTCTAAGGTATAGAACAACAAGCAAACTTAAGTAAAAAAGAATTTTTAGAATCTTATAAAACATGATTTAATAGCGGTGTGGGTCGGTGCGGTTTGGAAGAAAAATAGAAACCGGCGGATTGATAAAAGTGTCACTAGAATTTGCTATTTTTCTTACAAAAAATCGGCAGTTCGATTGGCAAATAATAACGAATTTGCCTTGGCGGTGTAGTTCAGTGCGGTTTTGGCGGTTTTGGCGATATTATGCACACCCCTAGTTGTAACAAGTGTGCGTGAGTGTGATGTATGTCTTCCAACCCCACGTCTTTCTTCCCTTTTATTTACCAGCTTATGATGGTTAGATTAAGGAATGTTTCAATTAGCATACAGTATGATAGCATGTTTGCATTCATTTATCTGTTTTGCATGCACCGGGCTCGGCGCATCATACTAACTGCATTTGTATTTCGATTCCGAGTTGAATACCTGATAGCTGTTGCACCCCATATGCCATGTTTAGAATAGCCGAGCCTGCTATAGTTGCATTTTTGTATGCGTTGCATTAGGCATTTCTGTATAGTTAGGATCATGCATGGATTTCTAATTGGTTTCTGTTTTGGCTTGGAGTACTCGGTGAGTTTTATACTTTAGCATCCTTGCATGCGTGTGAGTGACTGCCATGATAGCATGCTTACCATGAGGCTATATGCTTATGTGATATAGCTGCCTTGAATGCCTGTGGGTGAAGGTTGAGTTATTTGGATTGGGACAAATCATCAACTGTGTGTCTTAAGCCCACTAGATAGTGGCAAAACCAACTTTTTTAAGCCCACCTGAGGGTGGCAAAATCTGCATTCTTAGCCTACTTGCGGGTAGCACCATCAAACCATTTTCTAATAAATAAACATGAAATGTTTTATTCCAATTTAGGCGATCCAGTCTATACTTGTATGCTGTGCGCATCACATAGTAAATTTAGGCTAATAACCAAAATAAGAACGCACAATGTTTTCAAAACTAGATATCATGGTTAGTAGAGGCCGATCTTTGATCGGCAGCGAGAGATCTCACGAAATGACCTTCCCCAATCGTACCCAAGTTCCCGAGCCGAGGCAACTTTGGTGATGACGGACATGTGGCCTTAGGCAACGAGTCAGGGTTTCCTAAATTTTCCAAAATAAAATATTTAGGTGGCGACTCTGTATCTGGCAAAGCAGTCCATGTTTGGCACTTCTTTCAAAAATCTGTTTCTCAAAACAATTTGCCGGATTCGTACCCTTTGGTTCAAGATTAAGAACCATGACACAAATCGAGTCCGAACTGTAGTGAGGTCCCCCCACGGGCTTGTTACAGTTTCTAGCGACTTTGCTGGGGATTTAGAGAACTTGACTCGAACTCATGATATCTGGTTTTGACTGCACTTGTGTGTTTCTTTGCATTGCATTTGCATTGGTGCGCCTAGGACACCGTGTTTGCCATCTGCTATTCCTGAACGGTTTGCCGGAGGCTTGTCTTGTCAAGGCATGACCATAAGGTTGACCGATTGTGGGCTCTGCCAGTATGGGAACACAAACCCCGGTTTTACCGGGGCACCCTTTTGACCATTCGACCTAGTGCATATTCGGATCCGTAGTGACCATTCCAAACTAGGACAGGTTGCTTACCCGATGTAGGTTGTTTGAAACCGCTGTGTGCGTAGTGAAACCCTAGCTCCTGACAAAATAGGACATGGAAACCCTAGCCCAACATAGGGGTGTTTTGGCTCTCATTTGCTTGTTATGTGCTTTTAGAGTGCGTCTCTAGAGAAATGCGTGTATCAGTTTACAAGTTTGGGCATCAGGCCTGCGGGCATCAGTTCAATACTTTGGGATTCAGTTCACTTGAGGGTATCAGTTTACCGGCAGAATTTTGGGCGATTCGATGAAACACACTCATTCAACTATGCTCATATCTCTGTTCGGGTGAAATCATTTGAGATCTTTGTCTATTTTCTCTTTTGCTAGGGTAGTCTTGGAACCATAGCTTCAGAAGGCTCCAATATCCCCCGGGTACACCGAACTTGTGTTGACAGACTTTGTCAGGTCAGAGATTTAGTTCAAGGGAAAATCAGTGTTCCTTCGTCAGAAACAGGGTAAAAGGGCGGTCGAGCACATATCACCCGTTCGGAATTACGGATCGGTGGTCATATGATCGGTGAGGTCTCAATTGTTTCCATAGAGATAGATCTACCGGTCAGTCAGATGGATCAACAGAATACATTAGGGATGGAGGCAATGATGCGTCAAATGCAGGAAACTATGAAACTCATGCAGCAAGGCGTCGTTGTCCCAAGCAATTTTCCAAACACCGGTGCAATCATGGCTCGGCAAATTTGAGCTCATCACCAGTACTGCGACAAAGCGGCGCATCTGCTTCACAACAAGTTCCTCCCCCAGTAGGAGCTCCAGCACCTGGGGAGATGCCAAATGTCCAGGAAGGTACGGACATTCGGTAGAACTGCTCACGCCCCCAATTTTACGCCCACTATCAGCACCTACCAATCTGCGGACTCTCCTTGAGTTCAAGGTCGACCCTCTGGCGTTGAAATTGAGCAAACTTGAGAAGATGTTTAAGAAGTCTCGAGTCAACTCCATCTCGGACATTGGAGATGGATATCTTGGTCGGTGGTGACATTGCGAACGGAGTTCAAGATGCCTCACATCGACCGTTTTGTGGTCGAAGATCCCATGGTCCACCTGAGTTTGTTTTCGGATGTTCTGCGCCCGATGGGCTTGACAAGACTGTAGAAGCTCTCCCTTTTGGCGGGACCTGTCGGTATTGCGACCATCTGGTATGCCAAATTGGAGGATTGATGAAACGAATTTGGGAGGAGATGGTAGGCTTTTTCGCACAATATTCATACAATACCCAGTTGAGATCACAACCCGTGATCTTGAGATGACGAGCAAGAGCCGAAGAGGGCTTCTCGACTTTGTAACATTTGGAGGCCAAGGCCTCAATGATGACCACTAGGCCCTTGACAAAGATCGGTTCGGATGATTGTGCGCAATCTCCAGCCCAAGCTTATGCAGAAGATGATTGTTCTTCCCTTCCCTACCTTTTCAGATCTGCATGAGATGGGGGTTCAAATCGAGGATGCCATCAGACAAGGGATCTTTGCAGAAGATAATGAGCCTTTGAAGAGGAATGTTGCTCGCAGTTCCAAAGCTACTACTGATGGTAGCACAACTGCGAAATGCTCAGAATTAGATACTATCACCACTTCCCTCAATGGCCAAAAACCAACCACCTCAACTTGGCCCCAAGCCTGAAAATTCCATCCTCTTTACATGAGTCTCTCTCAAGCTTTGAAAAAGCTGCGAGAAAAAGGGCATCTAGAACTTCTAGAACCCCAACCCCTTCCAAACCCTCTTCCACCAAGATATGACCCAGCTAAATACTGTGCCTACCATCAACAGTACGGTCATGATACGAACCGTTGCATCCGCCTCCGTCATAAGATTCAGGATCTTATTGACGAAAAGACCCTAGCTCCACCAAAAGGACCTCAGGTTAGTACTGACCCGTCACCTCTACATCTCAACCTCATCCATATACTGCCATCTACCTACGACCCCAACATATACATCACCCCAGCCCATCTACCCAAGCCTGAGGTGTTCATTCCAGAAAGCATGGACTTATGCATGATGGATGCATCTGGACCCCAACCATCTCAAACCCGTGAGCCCACTACTTCTGAGCTAAAGAGAAAGATCGAAGATCTTCAAATAACTGTGACAGATCTAGCCTCTGGGACATTGGCTCCATCATCGACCACAGCACATGCTAGGAGTTTCACGACAAAAGGCTCCCTAATCTTGGAACGGGCTGTATTTGAGGAATGCCAATCCCTTGGCAAAGTGGAGGTGAGTGGAAAGAACAAGATAAGAGCGGACATGGATCCCCATGAACATCTTCTGTTGGCTGTTGAGGCTTTGAAAGCCGAGGGACTGAACAAAGAGCGAGTGCTCGCAGTTGTTACAAAAACTGTGGACGACATTTTCGCCACTCAAGTTAGGCGATTTGAATCAAGGCAAGCCGGAGAAGGGTCATTGTATCGAAGCGTTCCTTTCGGCTATAATCCACACTTTCGGAAGAGATCAGCAAACCAAGCCAGCATCTGCCAATCCCTTTACTGGTGCGTCCAGCAAAAATCCACAAACCTTGAAGTACCAACCCCGAGGTCAGAGGGTCTTCCATGCCCTCCACATGCCTTTGTCCAAAGCTTTCCAAATCCTTGTTGGACAAGGCCATCTCAAACCCCTTGAGCCTCGGCCTCTCCCAAATCCTCTTTCGGCTACGCATGATGCCGTCCAGTACTGTGCCTTCCAGCAGCAAACTGGCCATACTACTAACAACTGCTTCCGTCTGCGCCATGAAGTACAGGATCTATTTGACAATGGGGTCATTGCCGTACCAAGCTCTGCAAAGTCTATCGGCACTGGATCGGTGAACTTGGGGGATAATGTGACCATGTGATCGGGGGATGAACCACCTGCGGGCAGCGATCGCTTAACTCCAAACGCAGGAATGGCATGCACTGTTCTGAGCAACATGTAAATACCAGTTTTGCTACATTCTGACTTGGGTATTGAGTCAGTCTTGTCGTTTTGTTTTGAGTCCGTCCTTTTGTTTTGAGCCAGTCTTTTCATACTGAGTCAGTAGGGTCTGTCTTGTTGTATCGAGTCAGTCTTGTTGTACAAAGGTCAGGTGATTCCGGGGGGTGTTACCTCGGGCGTCACCATTTTGTTTTGCATTTGTCTTTTCGTTTTGTCTTGAGTCTATTTCTGCCGTGGAGCCAGTTACACCATCAGATTCTGAATGAAACAGCAGTGGTTTTTTACGCTTTTGTGCTTATACGCCTTGTGCGGTTGTGCGGAGAGTTTGAACAAAATGACAATACTTTTTGCCTACTTTTCTGTGCCTCAAACTCATTGCATTGACCTAAGTTTTTCAAAACCTTTTAAACACTGCGGTGAAAACGAATAGGAAGGAATTCCTCGGGTTTTGCAAAAATTTGATCAACTGAGAGAAAGAGAGGCGTGCTAAACCCTTAATGAATGAAATCATGCTTGTTAATGTGAGTACTGGGAAGGATCCTAGCTTGATCTAGATTGGTTCTACACTGTCTTTAGCGCGAGCGACTGGTCGCTTCCTTAAAAGATTTCAAAAAAATGTTTTTGCTCGATCCTGCGAAGACCTGTGTGGAATCGCTCTTGAGATTGTGCAGCCTAGGATCGCTCTCAGCCTCAAGACTCGACCCCTTGCTTTCAAACCTTGGACCTTAATTCAGAGTGTTCAACGGTCAACCGCAATGTGAGGCTTGTGTGGCCAGATTCGAAGCAGCCCGCGACCTAGGGGCAGAAAAATGTCAGATGTGCTCGAAGAGCCAAAGATGGATCATCCTGCAAATCAATGAAGACTGGCAAGAATGCCAAATCCCAAAGGGAGGAAGAAGAAAGTATTGCTAAAGAAAAACTGAGTTCCGATCCACAACACCAGGGGCAAATTCTGCCCCCATTGGATGGACTCCTGCATCATCAGCGAACAACAGCCATTCTCTTGGATTCAAATGACTTCAGGATCTCAAAACCATTTGACATGGACAAAGCTACACTTTTACCCTTGAGAGGCTCGCTGGGCCGAAAACCCGGAAGGGAAACCCAGGCAAAAGTTAGAGCAAGAAAAAGAAGAAGAAAAAAAAAAAGAAAAATGCAAAGAATGAAAAAAAAAAGAAAAGAAAAAAAAGAAAAAAAATGAAGAAAATGCAAAGAAAAGAAAGAAAAAAAAAAGAAGAGAATCAAAAAAACAAAGCTCGCAAGGTTGAAAACCCGCAACAGGCGCCTTGGCAAAAGTTAGAGCATAAAAAGGAGAGGTTAAATACCCGAGTGTACCTTAACCCCGAACTACGCAAGGCCTGATTCCCATCTTTGGGATACGTAGGCAACTTTATTCTGAAGTCCAACCGTAAAACACTTCAATTTGATTGTGCCCATGTAATGGTTTTGATCATCTTTGCCTTCTTTGTATCTGAGAGTCTGGTTGTGTTCGTCACTTCGAGGACTAACTACAATGCACTGCGGTGCCATTCAAACAAGGGGCAACTTTCCGTTTCCATTCAATGCGCCGCGGTGCCGTTCAAACAAGGGGCAACTTTCCATTGCCATGCAGCTCTCTTCAAGCAAGGGGCGATTTTCCTTCGGATCTGAGGTTGTGCACCTCGAGAGTGGGTTCTATGCTCGTTGAGCAATGGCCGATTAAAAAGCAGTTTTGAGAATTTTCTTGAGGTTAACTAATCTTCTCTCGAAAACTATTCCATTTTTTTCAAAACCGGACTTTTTTCTTGGACCCAGAAAAGGAAAATTTTCAGTGCTCATAACCTAACTTGTATGATTTTGAATCAGAAAATCGAACAAGCATGTTAATCTAACTCTCATTTTGGTCAAAATTGTCTTAGTAGAAAGCCAAAAACAAAAAATAGTCAAAACGATGAACTAGGGGCACAGTTGAGTCAGGTGTTACATCTTTTCCCCATTGCCACAATACTTGCCAAGAAGGGCACTCTACTTGCGAAAAGGGCACAAGCTAACAACAAAAAGGGTAGCTCTCTCACCCTCTAAGCGGCGAGGTATCAAGCCAAGTCTGAAGCCTGTTGGAATGGATCAAGATATTCCACTCCCTCATCTGGACAGATTTGATCACGTCCAAACTCCCCAGCAGAGCATCGTCAACCGATGTCAGCTGTAGATTTGCTACACACCAAGTTGTAGCCCAGCCCCTCTGTGGGAGAAACTCACTAGCTGCGTGCAGAAGAAGAAGAATCTAGTGGAATGTTAGGGGCAAGAGCCCGCAACTTCCTGTTTATCCATCAACCACCCTGGAGAGGGATAAAAAATGAGAGATTAAAGAATAGAGAGATGTGCACTGAGAGGAAAAGCGAGGAAAGGTTTTTGAGAGAAAAATAGAGCCTGAGGGCCGAGTGATGTGAGAATCACAAATTAGAAAGGGTGGGAAATAATACCCAGAGAAACAGGCTCCCTGTGCATGTCTGCGTGTCGTGTCTTTTTGTTTTATCTCGATTCTTGTTTTGAGTCGTTTCGAGTGTTACTCGATGTGTTTAGGTTGTTTACCTTTTGTTTTTTGTTGTTAAGTCATAATGCGCTGTGTTCAATCGTAGGCTTAATACCCCGATCAAGAACTCATCTCTCAATTTCAAAAATAAAATCATTTTGCGCTCAGAATGCCGTGCCATTCCCTACATTCGCGCAAAACAAGATTCGTTCTTTTGTAAAACCGCAAGGCTCAACCCAGGCCACGTGAGAATAGTAAAGCAAGGACCTATCTGAAGCTATATAGGTTCCAGACTGCAAAGCAAAAGAAAAGAGCGAAAATCGAAGTATCTGAGTGTGCTTCAACTTCAGAAAACTCCGTGATTATATTCCGGATGTACCTTTTCAAGCCTTGTCAATGCTCCAAAGTATGAGTGTGCCTCTACCTCAAGCGCAAGATCAAGCCTGCTTCAAAGTTATGCACCCTTCCACCTACATTGTTATGCACTTTTCCACTCGTATTGTCATGCACACCTTACTTGCATTTATTTGCATCTTGTGTTATCTTCTACCATTTATCCTTTTCTGGCGGCGTTTGGGATCGTTGTCCTCGGGACTTTCTCGGAATTGCGTTATTATGCGCACTTGGCGGGCGATTGTTTTGGACCTCTTCTCACGATTTGGCGTGGTTAGAGTGTTCTTTTCCTCACGATTTCGGCGTGTTTGGAATTTATCGATTTGCGTTGAAAGCCTTGTTGGCGGGTTGTTTAGGACCTCTCCTCACCATTTCAGCGTGGTTTGAGTGCCCGTTCCTCGCACGATTTCGGCGTGTTTGGATCTTATCTCAAGTTGCGTTATTGCACGCACTTGGCGGTTTTTCGGACCTCTTCTCACGATTTCAGCATGGTTAGAGTGTTCTTTTCCTCACACGATTTCAGCATGTTTGGAATTTATCTCAGGTTGCGTTGTGTGCGCACTTGAGCGGTTGTTTTTGGACCTCTTCTCACGATTTCAGCGTGGTTTGAGTGTTCTTTTCCTCACATGATTTCAGCGTGTTTGGAATTTATCCCAGGTTGCGTTGTAGACACGTTGGGCGGATTGTTTTGACCTCTTCTCACGATTTCAACGTGGTTTGAGTGTCCCGTTCCTCATACGATTTCAACGTGTTTGGATCTTATCTCAGGTTGTGTTGTGCGCGCACTTGAGCGGTTGTTTTCAGACCTCTTCTCACGATTTCAGCGTGGTTAGAGTGTTCTTTTCCTCACACGATTTCAGCGTGTTTGGAATTTATCCCAGGTTGCGTTGTAGACGCGCTGGGCAGGCTTGTTTTGACCTCTTCTCACGATTTCAGCATGGTTAGAGTGTTCTTTTCCTCACACGATTTTAGCGTGTTTGGAATTTATCCCAAGTTGCGTTGTAGACGTGCTAGGCGAGTTGTTTTTGTTTACCTCTTCTCACGATTTCAGCGTGATTAGAGCCTCCCCTTCCGCACACGATTTCAGCGTGTTTGGAATTTATCTTAGGTTGCGTGGAATGCACTTCTGATTGATTTTCTTTGTTCTTCCTCCACTCACGAGTCCAGCGTGGTTGGCGTACGTCACCATTTTGCATCTATTGTACTATCTGTTGCATCGCATCTATTATCTATTGCATCACATCTATTACATCCATTGCATCATATCTGTTTTATTGTCTGGTCTAGGAGACCTTAAATCCTCTAAAGGTGCAATTCCTTTGGTGTTTGTCGTGCGAAACGACTTCGATGATCTGGTATAGCCACCGCCGTGTTAGCGGTAAGTTCTAGGAGACCAAGCGAGGCGGTAGAAACTAGAGTTCGAATGGCTCATGCCTAGAAGCATAAAGGTTCGATTTCGAGACTAAAGTCTGGTTTAAATACCCAAGGGTATATCCTCGGCTTGAAATACGTATGGTAGCGGCCCATAGATTGAGATAGCATATGTGTGCGCCTCAGTGCGGATCTTGAATCAACCTAGTCTGTCACCCTGTTGGAGAATAGGGAAAGCTGCACCCATAGTCAGGGGGAAAAGTAACACCTGTGGTTCGCCCAAGAAGAAGCGAGGGATCTCCAAAACCATGAGGCCGCGATATTGTATATGCGGTTCATTTAAAATTTGGTGCGACCCACGAACCACTTGGTATTGTATCTTCTCCGTGTGAGGCATGGTGAGAATTGAATAATTCTCCGCATTCTTACTGCATGAAATGTAGTTGTTGCTTCGCATTCTTGCTTAAAACTGTTGCATCTATTGTGAATATGTGCTTTATTACGACTTCTTTGCGATTGCATGATCATTGAGTTACCTTGGCGTCTTGCATTGCCGATTGCATTTTGCCTCTCCCCACACTGCTTGGCGCTGCGAGCACATCTGTTTATCTCGCTTTGTTTGTCTAAGTCTTGACCTTGTCAAAAATGGAGTCGTCTGAGCTTTGACATTCACTCCGTCACTTATGACTTTCGAGTTACGTCAAGAGGGCAACTATAGACACCCCATTTTTGACCGACCTTAAGACTCGGATGTCACCGATTGGCGCTTCGGTGATATTGCATATTGTGCTTTCGTCTTGAAGTTTTGAGTCTCGGTGTGAGCCTTACTGCGGACTTCCGGACTCTTTTGTGTCTTGCCTCGGTTTGCAAACCATGCTCCTGTTTTCTCTATTTTCTCTTCCCCGAGGAGAGGTCTCATAGATCATCTCTCGGCCGTAGGCTCGTTTCTTGGTCGTGAGCCATTTTTCCCGTTGGAGCCGGTTTCGATTTTTGAGCCGTGATGCGTGTGCCTCGGTTCGGGATCGCTTAACCACCTCCGTTTGCTCCGGTTTTTGGTATACAACTCCATCCTCCATTACAACACTTTGAGGCTATTTTCCAGAGGCTAGGAGCTCCTCTTCTTGGTCCAAAAGCTGCTGGTTCATTGGTCTTCAAGGGTAAGCTTCTTTCCCCTCCTTTTTGTTCCTATCTTGGTCTATATCTAAGCCTTTCTTGCAAGCATTGTTGGGCTCCGACCCAAACTATAAATAGTCATATTTTGAGATCCTTTTCATGTTTGATTAAGGACCTTTTGCTGTTTGAGGTCTCCCACTATCACTTGCCTCTTTAACTCTCTTTTAGGCCTATTTTTGCATGGTATTTTAGGCTTACTTGTGAGCTGTTTCGGACTTGGTCATAAACTTTAAAATGTCTTGTTTTGAGCCCCTCTTCAACTTTGTTGAAGGGCTCTCTTCGGTTTGAGGCCGGCAGCTACCACTTGCCACTTTATCTCTCTTTTAGGCCTATTTTGGGGGGAAATTTGAATTTCAATTTCCTCCCTTTTCCTCCACTCTTTTGCCTATAAAAATAGCAGCTCCAGCTGCATTTTAGGGGGTTAAAAAAGTTTTGTTTGGGAGTCTTGCATTAAAGCTCCCTCTCTCTCTCTTCCAAGCATCAAAACCTCTCAAGTCCTACAACATTTTACACTACAACTCATAGCATCACACCTCCAACATCCATTCCAGCAACTTGAAGCTATCTTCTAGAGATCAAGAGCTCCCAAACCTGGTCCAAAAGTTGTTGAAGCTTGGTTCTACAAGGGTGAGTCCCATTTTTCCTCTTTTGAGCCTATTTTTGCATGCTTTCTTAGCTCTTTGTGCTTACATTTTCAGGCTCCGACCCTAGCAGAAAATAGTCATGTTTTGAGGTCTTTTTCATGTTTGATTAAGGGTTCTTCCCTGTTTGAGGCTTCATACTACCACTTGCCTCCTTAGCTCTCATTTATGTCTCTTTCTTGTATAGTATTTTAGACCTATTTTTAAACTGTTTTGAGCTTGGTCATAAACTGAAAAGAGGTTTTTTTTTAGCCCTTCTTCAACATTGTTGAAGGGATCTTCACTGTTTGAGGCTTCCATCTGTCACTTGCCTTTTTATCTCTCTTTTGGCCCTATTTTTGCATGCTTTTTTAGCTCCTTGTGCTTGTATTTTTGGGCTCTGGTACAAACTGTAAATAGTCATATTTTGGCCCAGTCTTCATGTTTGATCAAGGGTCCTTCACTGTTTGAGGCTTCCTTTTTGCTCTTTGTGTTAAAGCTCTCTTTTATGCCTTATTTTGTATTGTATTTTAAGCTTGCTTGTGCACTGTTTTGGGCCCCTCTTCAACATTGTTGAAGGGACCTCCTCTTTTTGAGGCCAGCAGCCATCACTTACTTCTTTGTCCCTCTTTTTGCCTTTTTCTTGCATAATGTTTTATGCCTACTTGTGTTTATTTTCGTGGCCTGATGTAAACTTTAAAGTGCTTCATTTTGAGCCCCTCTTCAACTTTGTTGAAGGGCTCTTTGCCATTTAGGGCCAGCATCTGTTACTTTCTTCTTTATCTCTCTTTCGAGGCCATTTTTGCATGTTAGCTTAGCCCTACTTGTGTTCACCTTTTGGCCTTGCTTAAAACTGGAAATATGCTTGTTTTGGGACTATCTTGATTCTGTCTTCATACTTCATGTTCAAATAATGCATTCTTTGTATAGCTATAAGTCATTCCATGCGCCTAGTTTCGAGTTTCGAGTCTCATTTCATGCATCGGGTGCCATGTTTCCATGTTTCGGGGTTGTTTTGCATCATATTTTAGCGCTGAAATTTGCATGCTAGTATGCCATATTCCATGCCTTGCCATGCTTTGTTAGAGTGGCATTTGGTGCCTTAGGGTCGGTCCTCGGTTTGCGTGCACGTGTGCACGCATCTCGAGTGTCTTAATTTCATCTAATGGCCTCCTATGTGAGTGTGGCCGAGGTCCACTTGTGTTGGTGTATGCCCATTATGCATTGTGTATGCTATTTCATTTCACAGCATTGTGTATGCTAGGTTGTATATTAGCGCATTGTGTATGCCATGTTACCTCGTGCATCATGTAAGCCATTTCATAGCATTGTGCATGTTAGGTTGTATCTTAGTTCCATCCATGCATATCATGCATATTGTATCGTGTTTGGGATAGGAGTTAGCCCGACCACGGGAAACGAGGTACGTTTCGTACTTCGAGTGACGGAACGTGTCTCAATTCCCTAGTCACCGACACTCCGGATTGTCCATGATGGAGTTAGGTCTTAGTTGTATTTTCATGTGCATTCATTCCATATTGAGTTGTGCAACTTGGCTCCTCGGCCATCATGCATCGAGATGCGTGATTGGTGGCACGAGGATCGAGGCATGCATACATGTGTGAAAATACTTTGCCATGCCCCTCTGTTGCTCTCTGTTGCAGCAAATCAAGAATCAGCAGCCTTCCAAAGCTTGGCACGCATTCCAAGAATAATTGCAAACAGAGACTAATTGGGGCATCGCCATGGATTTTCGCGCAAAGGCAACCCGAGCATGCATCATTCATCATCCGGAGAAGAGTCGAGACAATCCCTGGCTTGCATGCCAATTTAATGCTTTCCTAGTTAAATTTTTAATTAATTAGGGTTTTGTACATATTTGGACTGTATTATTTATTCAGACTATACTATTGATTTGGGACTGTATATTATTTTATTCGGACCCTCTACGCGAGGGCAATGTTGTAATAAGTGTGCGTGAGTGTGATGTATGTCTTCCAACCCCATGTCTTTCTTCCCTTATATTTACCAGCTTATGTTGGTTAGATTATGGCATGTTTCAATTAGCATACAGTATGATAGCATGTTTGCATTCATTCATCTGTTTTGCATGCGCCGGGCTCAGCGCATCATACTAACTGCATTTGTTTTTCGATTCCGAGTTGAATACCTGATAGCTGTTGCACCCCATATGCCATGTTTAGAATAGCCGAGCCTACTATAGTTGCATTTTTGCATGCGTTGCATTAGGCATTTCTGTATAGTTAGGATCATGCATGGATTTCTAATCAGTTTCTGTTTTGGCTTGGAGTACTCGGTGAGTTTTATGCTTTAGCATCCTTGCATGCGTGTGAGTGACTGCCATGACAGCATGCTTACCATGAGGCTATATGCTTATGTGATATAACTGCCTTGAATGCCTGTGGGTGAAGGTTGGGTTATTTGGATTGTGACAAATCATCAACTGTGTGTCTTAAGCCCACTAGATAGTGGCAAAACCATCTTTTTTAAGCCCACCTGAGGGTGGCAAAATCTACATTCTTAGCCTACTTGCGGGTAGCACCATCAAACCATTTTCTAATAAATAAACATAAAATGTTTTGTTCCGATTCAAGCGATCCAGTCTATACTTGTATGCTGTGTGCATCACATAGTAAATCTAGGCTAATAACCGGAATAAGAACGCACAATGTTTTCAAAACTAGATATCATGGTTAGTAGAGGCCGATCTTTGATCGGGCGAGAATGCTCACAGTGACCTTCTAATCGTACCCAAGTTCGAGCCGAGGCAACTTTGGTGATAGCGAACCGTGGCCTTAATAGCGAGTCAGGGTTTCGTAAATTTTCCAAAATAAAACATTTAGGTGGTGACTCTATATCTGGCAAAGCAGTCCGTGTTTAGCATTTCTTTCAAAAATCTGTTTCTCAAAATGATTTGCCAGATTCGGACCCTTTGGTTCAAGATTAAGAACCGTGACACAAATCGAGTCCGAACTGTAGTGAGGTCCCCCCGCGGGCTTGTTACACTGAGATTGACTATTTTCTCGAAAACTATTTCATTTTCTAAAACTAGACCATTTCTGGGACCCAGACGGGACAATTTTCAGTGCTTATAATCTAACTTGCATGATTTCAAATCAAAAATTGAACAAGCATGTTAATTTAACTCTCATTTTGGTCAAAATTGTTTTAGTAGAAAACCAAAACAAAAATGGTCGAAATGATGAACTAGGGGCACAATCAAGTCAGGTGTTCTGTCTTTCCCCCGGTCATCAACATACTTGACAGAAGTACACTCTATCCACCGGAAGAGGGCACAGCTAAAGTCGTCCGTAAGAGGTTGAAAGCTCTCAACATCTTCCAAATGACGAGATGTCAAGACAAGTGCGAAGCACGAGTTGGGATGGATCAAGATACACCATTCCTCGTCTGGAACATCGACTAGACGTCACTGGAAGAAATAGCTGCGAATCAATTGTATTGGGCGTGAACCCACAACTTCCTATTCACCCATTAATAACCCTGGGGAGGGACAAAAAAAATGAGAGAATAAAGAATAGAGAGGTGTAAGTTGAGAGAAAAGTAAGAAAAGGGTTTTCAGAGAAAAACTGAGCTTGAGGGCCGAGTGATGTGAGAATCACAAATCAGAAAGGGTGGGAAACATACCCGGAGGGACTGGCTCCCCAAGATCTAATGTCTTTCGTTTTTGTAAACATGTCCGTGTGTCGTGTCTGTTGTCTTGTTTAGCCCAACTTTTGTTTTTGGCCTTTTCCGAGCATGTCTCGTTGTGATTAGGTCGTGTGCCTTTTGTTTGAGTCTTTTCCCGCTGTGTTCAGTTGTAGGCTCAATACCCAGGTTGAAAAACTCTTTTTTTTCAATTTCAAAAAAATCGCTTATGCTTAGAGTGCTGTGACATTCTCTACATTTAGGCAGAACCAAAAGGAGAAAAGGAAAATTTGGGGTATCTGAGTGTGTTTCAGTCTCAGCCGATTCTGCCTTTGTATTAGTCTTGTCGAGATTAGGTACATTTGTTCAAGATTTGCCGTGTCTTGAGAATGAACCGAGTCTTTGTGTTATGGGCTATATCTTGATTAGTCCCCGATGAAGTAAGAAACGTGTGTTCAGAATCAGACAGTGGATTGCTTGGGTTGTTTTACTGATAGTGGGTTCGTTATATGATTATTACAGTGCAATTGTTCAATTTTCAGACAACAAATTATTTTTGTTTACATTGAGGTGTAACATGATGCAATGCGAAGCAATGAAATGTAAAGATATACAAATGTAACACTTTTTCAGACAAAAAGTTTGTTTCATTTCATCATCTTTTCAAGTACAAGTTTTGGGAAACAAAATCTGCCTATGGCAGTACAAAGTATCCTAACTACCAGCAAAAACAGGAAAAAAGTGCAGAAAAGAAGAAAGAAAAAAAAACAACAAAAATCAGTATCAAATGTCAAAATGGCTCCGGGGCTATCAGTCTGTCCTCGTCCTCTTCCTGGACGAAGGTCCAAGAGCATCATCGGCACTGTCATCTGAGCCCGAGTCCGAGCCGTCTCCGGTCTCCTCCTCCGATGACCTTGCCTCTGCCTCTGCCTCTGCCTCCGCCTCTGACTCATCGTCGTCGTCATCTGGAACTGGAGCCCGTGAGCTACTCCCGACATGAGTGCGCCCCACCTTGGTGCAGGGGAATACTCTGCCCTCCTCATCTCTCCCTCGACGAGAGCGGAAGGTCAATTGGAGCACCTCTCTGATGGAAATCTGGAAGGAGGTGAAAAGTACAAAAGGCAAATGCATCGATGTCTGAATGAGCAGTTTATCGGTCGAGAATCACGATGTATGAGTGATGTGTGAATCTGTGAGCAGTTTATCGCTGCGAATCACGATGTATGAATGTTGTGAGATCGGTGTGTCAAGTGTTGTGTTGTGCATCGGATTATGTGAAGCGGTTTATGTATGGTTTGAGGCGTGGTTGAAGAACATACCGAATCTTTATAGAGGGCCGAAGGTCGAAAGTCATTGCAACATCCCCATCATGGAGGCATTCAACTCCAGGGACTGTCAGGTGTACTCGGAGGACGCCTGCAAAAGTATTAGATGCATCAGTATTCTGCAGAGTATCAAAGAAATGAAATGAAATGAAATGACAATGCAAGATGCGAAATGCAATAGTACATACCGGAGGCAAGTCGGGGACACCGACCAACTCGTGATCAGCCGGAGGAGGGGCAAAGGGGATCTGGTAGGTCACCCCACCCTGCCCTCTGTATGTTAGGGAGGAAGGCAGTATGGGCCAACCAGCCCCCCGTTCTCTCTGAGCTCCACCCCTACCATGAACCCGGGCCCTCCTCGATGCTTCCGCTCCTGTCCTGGCTGCGGCGCCACGGGCCTCTCTCCCTTAGCCCGACGGCTACCGCAGAGCCGCGTCTGCGTGCGTGCCTCTCTGTGTCGTCGATGCCTCTAAAGCGGATCGCCTCCCAGCCAATAGTGTACTCGGCCATCTACTCTGCCGTAAATCTCTTAGTCTTCCTCATGTCCTCCGGAGGATGAACCGGGTCTATCTGCTCTGGTAACCCTAGGGTCTGGCGTAGGAAACGCTCGCCCAGGTACCAAGCCCGACAGACCAGGCCCTCCAACAGAATCCGAAAACGCAAGGTCTCCTCAGCACCGACAAATCAATCTCGGATCATCGCTATATGAGCCAAAGTGCGCGGTGATCTCGAGAATGAAATCTGATTCGTTATCTCATTGTTGAAAATCTGATTAAAGCGAAGCTTAAATGAACTGCAAGTAAAACATACCTCGGCCAGGGTGATGGTGTCAAAATAACGACGGAAGAAGCTAAAAGTCTCCCGGGGTCTCCGCACGCATCTCCGTCGAGCGTCATGAGAAAGGGATGGCGAAAGGGTCTCGCGTCTATGCAGGGCTAGTCTGGGAAGTAAGCATAGACCCTGGCGTAGAACAAATACCGGTATGCTTATCGGATAAGCGAATCACGGAATCTGGCCGAAATAACGGGCCATGTATCGTCGATTGTATTGTGCGAGATAATGTGTTGTCTGAGTGTGATGTGGCGATGTATAGTTAGTGTAAGCGATGCAGTGTGTGCCGTGTGTACAGAATACAGTTAGTGAAAAGCATACTACAGTTTGTGCAGTGTGTAGCGTACAGAAAATGTAAAGCAGAAAATGTAAAAGAGAAAAGAAATGTACCTCCCAAGCACGCCAATAGCCCCTGAGCAACTGTCCGTTGCCGCGGGAAGCCGAGCTCATGTATCCATAAAGTGTAGCCAGAGCGGCGCCACCCCAGTCGTAGTGCAAGATCTGAGTGACATCCACTAAGGCGCTGAGTAGACAGAGGGGCACGGTATTCGCCTAGTCGGCGAAAATAGTGGTCCCTAGCAGGAACATCAGAAAGCCGTGAGCGTACCGCTCCACCGCCTCCTGAGTCATCGGAGTCTCCTCCACCAAAGCCGGCTGGACCTTGAATTGGACCTCGAACCAGGAATATCGAATGAAACCTGGACGGGCGAGAGGTGGCACCTCGCCAAGTAGATAGATTTGAGCGGCAGTCCATTATTCCATATCGGTGTCGAAGGGGATCGGATCACCCTACCCGATGCTGTGAGCATCGAAATCATAAAGTCATCGTGGTGCAATTCCTTTGGTGTTTGTTGTGCGAACGACTTCGATTGTCTGTATAGCCACTGCCTGTGTTAGCGGTGAGTTCCTAGGAGACCAAGCGAGGCGGTGGAAACTAGAGTTGAATGGCTTATGCCTAGAGCATAAAGGTTCAGGATTTCGAGACTAAAGTCTGGTTTAAATACCCAAGGTATATCCTCGGCTTGAAATCGTATGGCGGCCCATAGATTGAGATAGCATATGTGTGTAGCCTCAGATTGCGGATCTTGAATCAACCTAGTCTGTCACCCTGTTGGAGAATAGGGAAAGTTGCAACCATAGTTAGGAAGAAAAGTAGCACCTGTGGTTCGACCAAGAAGAAGCAAAAGATCCCCAGCGGCATGAGATAAGTCATTGCCAATTGCCCCCATAAAGTACCTTCACCGCTTAGCTATTACATTGCATTTTAACCACTACATTACAGTGCATTGCATAAATCCTCAATTTTTAAACCGGCTTCGCGTAGCGTATAAGTCCAATCATCATAATCTTCCCGCATATCATTTTATCACCTGAACTATTTGGTTTGATTCCTTGCAAAGGATCGTGGGCGACTTCTTGGTATAACCATTTATTTGTCTGTACTTTGTTTGTTTGTCCAAGTCTTTGGCCTTGTCAAAAATGGGTCGTCTCTGGGCTTTGACATTCACTCCCGTCACTTCTTGACTTCTGAGTTCCGTCAAAGAGGGGCAACTGTAGACACCCCATTTTTGACTGCCCTTAAGACTTGGACGCGACTGATGGTTTACATGGTAGAGAAAGGTGTGCAGGGGAAATGTTTAGTTTCTTCGACAAGGAGAGAGTCAAAGCTCAACTTCATACCCCTTTTTGGACCAAAACAATCTTGATCAAAAGATTTTAGACCTTAAAACCCTGTTTTTCGAAACGTTTTTGAAATAAATTTTCTACGATGTTCCAACGCACGCATTTTGTTAAATGTTGCGCTTTTCGGTAAACCGAGTAAGCACAAAGTAGAAATGAATGAAAGAGAGATGAAATCTTTGAAAAATCTTTCAAAACACCTTACTTAGGGGTTTGAAGTTGAAGAAAAGAAGAGAAGAGGGAAGAAACCCAATTGGGGGAGAAAATGGGAATGAACTGTTAAGACAAAGTCGAGCAACCCTCGCCGAATCGGGCCTATTTATTTTCATACTTGGAATCACGCTATGAGGCTACCACCGTTGGAAAGAAGACTTCTGGGGCTTCATTTTTCACTCAAGAATCTCCTAAAGCCAATTCCGGACGAGGGAGATATGGTTGATTGAAGTAGGGCATCACTCCAGTTGGACAGAATCTACGCGGCTTCACGAAAACAGGCATAACTTTTTGCACAGGAGGAATTTTAATGCAAGGTTTATCCCATTGGAAAGATAACTTCCGGGGCTTCAATTTGGACACCTGGTTGGCCACCATTGGACTTCTCAATCACTATCTGGCCACCTTTCTTTTCGGAAGACCCATTTATGTCCTGAAAAGTAGCAGGCCGGCCAGAAAAGATGGCAGGCCGGCCACCTGACCCTTTTGAACTGGCCGGCCAGCCAGGGGAGGTGGCCGTCTGACCATGTTTGCCCTCTTGAGTGTGTTCCAGCTATGCCAACTATTCTGCACTTGACCCACTGTCCGAGGGTCTGTCTTTTGGGGGGAAATTTGAATTTGGTTTTCCCCCCTTTTTCCCTTGGCCTCTCCTCTATAAAGCCAGCCCCCCAGCTCCATTTTGAAGGGTGAGAAAAATTAGTTGAAGCTATATGCATACAACCCTCCCTCTCTCTCTTATCCAAGCTTAAAACCCCCTTTTCTTGGCCATTTTACACCACACCTCCAAGCCTACTACCTTCACACTCCATTCCAACACCTTGGAGGCCATTTGAAGAGGTTGAAAGCTCAAAATTTTGGTCCAAAAGCCCCTGATTTGCTGCTCTTCTAGGGTAACTCTCTATTTCCCTTAAACTTGCATTTTCTTGCTTCATTCATAAGCCATACTTGCAAGCTTTTTTGGGCTTCGGCCTGAACTAAAAATAGTCATATTTTGAGCTCATATTCATGTTTGATCAAGGAACTTTCTCTATTTGAGGCTTTTTGTTAGCCCTTTCCCTTTATCCCTCTTTTAAGCCTATTTCTTGCATGATATGTTATCCCTATTTGTAAGCATTTCTCGGCTTCGAGCCAAACTATAAAGTGCCTTATTTTGAGCCCTTATTCAACTTAATTGAAGGTCTCTTCACTGTTTGAGGCCAGATACTACCTCTTACTCTCTATCTCTCTTTTAGGGCCATTTTTGCATCATATTGTAGCCTTACTTGTGAGCATATTTGGTTTTTCCATAAACTGTAAAATATCTTTTTTTGAACCCCTCTTCAACTTTGTTGAAGGGATCTTCTCTGTTTGAGGTCATTTACTGCCCTGTTTGCTCATTCTCTCTTTTAGGGCTATTTTTGTATGATTCATTAGCCTTACTTGTGAGCCTTTTTGGACCTCGACCTAAACTGAAAAAATTCTTTTTTTAACATCATGTTCATGTTTGATTAAGGTCTATTCTCTGTTTGGGGTCATCTTCCCCTATGCATGCTTCATTCTTCCATGATTAGGGCCATACATGTGAGCATTTGCATTGTCCTTGTTTTGGCCTCTTAGCTACTGAAATCCAGTGGATTTTTAGTGTCTTTAATGTATTTTTGAGCCTCAAAATCAGAGGGGGGTGACCCCCCTCTCACCTTGTTTTGTTTGATGGTCTTTTTGGCCTTCCAAAGGGACCCCTCTTTGCATGCTTTGTTGACTGATTTCAGGACCAATTTGATGAGTTTTAAGACTATCATATTTGATTTTCAGAGTTGATTTGGCTATGCTAAGTGTCCTTGATGCATGTGCTTAATAACCCCTTTGTATGCCCTCTAAAAGAACACATCATTTGTGCATGTGTTGGTTGCATTTTAGAGGTTATTTGGGCATTTTTTGGCATGTTTTATTCACTGATTTTTGCTGGTTTGATGAGTTCTCACTTGCTTCATATACGTGCCATGTAATCCATGTTTGATAGTCAAAATTGCATGCTATGTTAGGCCATCTTGCTAGCATCTTTTGGCCATGTTTTAAACTAGAAATGTTCATGTTTTGAGACTTCCTTGGTTCTATCATTATGCTTCATGATCAAATAATGCATGCTTTGTATAGCTATAGGTCAATGCATGTGCCTAGTTTTGTGTTTCGGGACCATTCCATGCATCGGGTGCCATGTTTCCATGTTTCGGGGCTATTTTGCATCACGCTTCAGTGCTAGAAATCACATGCTTGTATGCCATATTTTCATGCCTTGCCATGCCTTGTTAGAGTGGCATTTGTGCCTTAGGATCGGTCATCGATTTACGTGCATGTGTGCACGCATCTTGAGTGTCTCATTTTCATCTTATGGCCACTGATGTGAGTGTGGGTGAGGTCCACTCATGTTGGTGTAAGTCCATTGTGCATTGCATATGCCATTTCAATTCATAGCATTACGTATGCTAGGTTGTATGTTAGAGCATCGTGTATGCCATGTTACATCGTGCATTGGGTATGCCATTTCATAGTATTGTGTATGCTAGGTTGTATATTAGTTGCATAGTGCATGCCATCTCATTTGCATTGTGTTTGGGATAGAAGTTAGCCCGAGTACGGGAAACAAGGGACGTTTCGTACTTCGAGTGACGGAACGTGTCTCAATTCTCGGTCACCGACACTCCGGATTATCCATGATGGAGTCTCGGTCTTGTTGTGTTTATATGTGCATTCATTCCATATTGAGTCATGCAAATCGACTCCTCGGCCATCATGCATCGAGATGCGCGATTGGTGGCACGAGGATCGAAGACTACGCTCCCTGAAGAGTAGTCAAGCATACATATGTGAAAATACATTGCCATGCCCCTTTCCTGCTCTCTGTTGCAGCAAATCAAAAACCGACAATCTTTTGGGGCTTCGCGCAACATTCCAGGCTTAATTGTAAACAGAGGCTAATTAGGGCGTCGCAATGGATTCCTGCGCCAAGCAACCCGAGCATACATCATTCATCATTTGGGACAAAGCCCAGGCGGTCCATAGATTTGCGTGCCATTTATTGCTTTCCTAGATTAATATGTTAATTAATTAGGAATTTGTACTTATTGGGACTGTATTATTTATTTGGGACTGTATATTATTTATTTGGACCCTCCGAGCGAGGGCAATGTTGTAATAAGCATGTGTGCGTGTGATGTATGTCTTCCAACCCCATGTCTTTTTCCCTTTTATTTACCCGCTTATGATGGTTAGATTAGGGCATGTTTCAATTAGCATACAGTATGATAGCATGTTTGCATTCATTCATCTGTTTTGCATGCACCGGGCTCGGCGCATCATACCTCACTGCATTGTATTTCAATTCCAACTTGAATACTTGTTAGCTGTAGCATTCCATATGTCATGTTTAGAATAGCCGAGCCTACTATAGTTGCATTTTTGCATGTGTCGCATTAGGCATTTCTGTATAGTTAGGATCATGCATGTATTTCTAACATAGTTTCTGTTTTGGCTTAGAGTACTCGGTGAGTTTTTATGCTTTAGCATCCTTGCATGTGTGTGAGTGACTGCCATGATAGCATGCTTACCATGAGGCTATTTGTTTATGTGATATAACTGCCTGAATGCCTGTGGGTGAAGGTTAGGTTATTTGGATTGGAACAAATCATCGACTGTGAGTTTTAAGCCCACTAGATAGTGGCAAAACCATCTTTTCTAAGCCCACCTGAGGGTGGCAAAATCTGCATTTTAAGCTTACTGGCGAGTAGCAAACCATCTTTCAAAAATGAACATAAAATGTTTTGTTCCAATTCAGGCGACCCGGTCTATACTTGTATGTTGTGCGCATCACATAGTAAATCTAGGCTAATAACCGGAATAAGAATGCATAATGTCTTCAAAACTAGATATCATGGTTAGTAGAGGCCGATCTTTGATCGGGCGAGAATGCTCACGGTGACCTTCCAATCGTGCCCAAGTTCTGAGCCGAGGTAACTTTGGTGATGACGGACACGTGGCGTGAGCAACGAGTCGAGGTTTCCTAAATTTCCCAAAAATAAAATATTTAGGTGGCGACTCAGATGTCGCAAAGCATCCATGTTTGGCACTTCTTTCAAAAATCATTTTTTCTCAAAATGATTTGCGGTTGGACTCTTTGGTTCGATTGAGAACCGTGACAATTTGAGTCTGAGCGTAGTGAGCCCAAACGAGCGAGCAGGGGACTTATCCCTCCGGGCGTTAGGGGCGTCTACACACATAATACGAAACTTCACAACAGCAACCTAGCTAGCAGCATAACACCATTCCACATCCAGCATTAGGCAAATAGACCATAATACATACTCTATACAGCAACATAATCTGAAGTTGATAAACCAAACCAAGTGACAGTAGCTCCACCATCTCTATTCACCAGCACCAAACCAATTACAGCCCAACTGATATACCAAAAACATATCAGCATTAACATCATCTTTAACCCCAGACACACAGCCACTGCTTAGACCACAGATCAGCAGAAGGAAGGCTAGAACGCTAGGCCTCCACAGAACTTCACACACTCTTGCCACCTCCCAAGCAGAATCTAATGCGCTTTAGATTAAATATGAAGTCATGCAGTGAGAACATACGATCCTTAAATACTTCCTTAAACCACACAGCCATTGTCAACTTAATTAATTCGTTACCCCTTCCACACTTGGGACAACATCCTGAAATAAGCACTCATTTCGATAATTCTATAAAGACCGCATTACAACTAAAGGGAGGGCTTTCCACATCATCCTTTCCTTTTTGCTAAGCCCCACCCCTGCCCACCAATCAAGAATGGCCTCCACTGAAGCTGGCAGTGCACCTTGAACCTTCCACCATCTAAGCATTGTAGACCACACTCTCCAAGCCACGGGGCATAATAGAAGCACATGGATAAGTAACTCATCCCCAGATTTGCACAGGCAGCATACTATAGATGCACTAGCAGGCAAAACACCAATCCTGAGGAGAAACTCTATCGTTTTTAATTTTCCTTTCCATGCGAACCATCCAAAAAATTGAACTCTAAGTGGAACATGTTTTACCCAAATCCTTTTGCTTATTGGGCTGAAACTACTGAAGCCATCTACCGAGTATTTATACATAGATTGAACTGAAAATCTCCCAGATTTCGAAGCATTCCAAACTAGTGAATCATCTGAGGAGTACCTAATAATAGGGTCTGCGTCAATCTGACTAGCCAATCTGATTACCTCCACTCTTTCCCAGTCATACAAAGCCCTTCTAAACTGGAATACACACTCACCAACTTCCTCCTTCCTGTCCATCATAGCAGATAGGGTCTCTCTCTTGTCAACTACCAACCTGTACAAGAGTGGGAATACATCTTTAAGGCATAAGTTTTCACACCACTTATCCACCCAAAACTTAATTCTATGACCATTACCCACTTGCACCTTACAATTGTCCAGAAAAAAATCCCACCATACTACTACTCTGTTCAGACTGTAATAGTATATCCTTCCACATTTTAGAGCACCTGACATTAGAGCTTACATGAGGGCTCCAATTCCCCTCCTCAATCCCATATTTACTACATATGACTCTTCTCCACAAAGCTTTGTTTTCCTCTCCTAACCCCCAAGCCCCCTTGCTCAACTGGTTTAGCCACTTCCTTCCATTTTACTAAGTGGACCTTCCTCCTCAATTCAAATCCACCTCAGAGGAAAGAAAATCTAATAACACATTTAATAAAAAATTTATGTTTACAAATCATTTTTAAAAAAAAAAAAAAAATTGTACCAGCTAGAGAACTAAATACAATTGAAAACATTCAAACAAAATCAAACCTCATACTTGGTGATATGAAAATTTCATTTCATAATGGAACTCATGAAATCATTGAGGTACTAAATAATTAGATAAAGAAATTAATTGATTAGCAATTAATTATCTTTGTAAAAAAAATAATGCAAATTAAGTGTTAGATTTGTATCCATTTACTTAAAGAGAACAAATTGTCTCCAATCTGAAATTTGAACTACTCGGTCATGTTCAGGTCCACCACTGACCATGTCTCCTAATCTAAACTATTTGTTGTACCCTTTGTATATATCATTTTTTAAAATAAATTAAGTAGATCCGATAATTGTAACATGTTTAATTTATTAAGTTTATTTCCAACAACAACAAGAAAAAAAAAATTCATGACAAACATGCTTTTGAAAATAGACCATTTTCTTTTTTCTTTTCATAACAAATGTGATAAAATAAACAATCCATAATTATCAAATGGATCTACAGTTAGCTAAAGTTAGCAAGTAAACAAACGTTAGCTTCATGATTAAAATGACTAAAATTGGTAACTTCAAAGATCAAATGACAAAATTAGAAATTGAGGAACTAAAATAACGATTAGTACATATTTTAGGGACTAAAATTGTTTTTTATCTTTTAAAAAATGTCATTATTATATTATTCTAATAACACATTTAATATAAAATTCATGTTTACAAAACATTTTTTTTTTTTTTAAAAAAAAGAAGAAAGAATGGTACCAGCTAGAGAACTAAATGCAATTGAAAACATTCCAACAAAATCAAACCTCATACTTGGTGATATGCAAATTTCATTTCATAATGTAACTCATGAAATCATTGAGGGAGTAAATAATTAGATAAAGAAATTAATTGATTAACAATTAATTATCTTTATGAAAAAATTCATGCAAATTATGTGTTAGATTTGTCTGCATTTACTTAAAGAGAACAAATTGTCTCTAGTCTGAAATCTGAACTACTTGGTGATGTTTGGGACCACCACTGACCATGTTTCCTAAGCTAAACTATTTGTTGTACCCTTTGTATAAATCATTTTTTAAAATAAATTAAGTAGATCCGATAATCGTAACATGTTTAGTTTATTAAGTTTATTTCCAACAGCAACAACAACAACCAAAAAAAAAAAAAAAATTGAATGACAAATGTGCTTTTGAAAATAGACCATTTTTTTTTTCTTTACATAACAAATGTGATAAAATAAACAACCCATAATTATCAAATGTATCTAAAGTTAGTTAAAGTTAGCAAGTAAACAAACGTTAGCTTCATGATTAAAATGACTAAAATTGGTAACTTCAAAGATCAAATGGCAAAATTAGAACTTGAGGAACTAAAATAACAATTAGTACATATTTTAGGGACTAAAATTGTTTTTTATCTTTTAAAAATGTCATTATTATATCATTCTAATAACACATTTAATATCAAAACTTATGTTTACAAATCATTTTTTTTTTTAAAAAGAAAAAGAAAAAAGAATGGTACCAACTTGAGATCTAAATGCAATTGAAAACATTCCAACAAAATCAAACCTTATACTTAGTGATATGCAAATTTCATTTCATAACGTAACTCATGAAATCATTGAGGAAGTAAATAATTAGATAAAGAAATTAATCGATTAGCAATTAATTATCTTTATAAAAAAAAATTATGAAAATTATGTGTTAGATTTGTATCCATTTACTTGAAGAGAACAAATTGTCTCCAGTTGTAGACGTCCCCGAACGCCCCGAGAGGGTGAGTCCCGTTCTGTTCCTTTTGGGGTTACTACAGTTCAGGACTCAAATGTCACGGTTCTTAATATGAACCAAAGAGTCCAAATCCGGCAAATCGTTTTGAAAAAAACAAATTTTTTTAGAAAGAAGTGCCAAACATGGACTGCTTCACCAGATATAGAGTCGCCACCTAAATATTTTATTTTTGAAAAATTTAGGAAACCCTGACTCGTTGCCTAAGGCCACATGTCCGTCATCACCAAAGTTGCCTCGGATCGGGAACTTTGGTACGATTGAGGAAGGTCAACTATGAGCACCCCCTCTCGCCCGATCAAAGATCGGCATCTACTAACCATGATATCTAGTTTTTAAAACATTGTGTGTTCTTATTCCGGTTATTAGCCTAGATTTACTATGTGACGCGCACAGCATACAAGTATAGACCGGATTGCCTGAATTGGAACAAAACATTTCATGTTTGTTTTTGAAAGATGGTTTGCTACCCGCAGGTAGGCTTAAAATGCAGATTTTGCCACCCTCGGGTGGGCTTTAGAAAAGATGGTTTTGCCACTATCTAGTGGGCTTAAAACTCACAGTCGATGATTTGTTCCAATCCAAATAACCCAACCTTCACCCACAGGCACTCAGGCAGTTATATCACATAAGCAAATAGCCTCACGGTAAGCATGCTATCATGGCAGTCACTCACACGCATGTAAGGACGCTAAAGCATAAAAACTCACCGAGTACTCCAAGCCAAAACAGAAGCTAATTAGAAATCCATGCATTATCCTAACTATACAGAAATGCCTAATGCAACACATGCAAAAATGAAACTATAACAGGCTCGGCTATTCTAAACATGGCATACGAGATGCAACAGCTATCAAGTATTCAACTCGGAATTGAAATACAAATGCAGTTAGTATGATGCGCCGAGCCCGATGCATGCAAAACAGATGAATGAATGCAAACATGCTATCATACTGTATGCTAATTGAAACATGCCCTAATCTAACCATCGTAAGCTGGTAAATAAAAGGGAGAGAAAGACGTGAGGTTGGAAGACATACATCACACACACGCACACTTATTACAACATTGCCCTCGCGCAGAGGGTCCGAATAAATAATACAGTCCCAAATAAACAATTACAGTCCGAATAAATACAAAGTCCTAATTAATTAAAAAACTTAACTAGGAAAGCAATGAATTGGCATGCAAGCCAGGGACTGCCTCAACTCTGATGAATGATGTATGTTCAGGTTGCCTTGCGCGGAAATCCACTGTGATGCCCCAATTAGCCTCTGTTTGCAATTGTTCTTGAAAAGCGCGCCAAGCTTCGGAAGGCTGTTGATTCTTGATTTGCTGCAACAGAGAGCAGGAAAGGGGCATGGCAATGTATTTTCACATATGTATGCTTGACTACTCTTCAGGGAGTGTAGTCCTCGATCCTCGTGCCACCAATCACGCATATCAATGCATGATGGCGGAGGAGTCGATTTGCACAACTCGATATGAAACGGATGCACATGAAAATATAACAATACCTAGACTCCATCATGGATAATCCGGAGTGTCGGTGACTGGGAATTGAGACACGTTCCGTCACTTGAAGTACGAAACGCCCCTCGTTTCCCGTGCTTGGGCTAACTCCTACCCCCCAAACACAATGCAAGATGCATGATATGCATGAATGCAACTAAGATATAACCTAACATGCACAATGCTATGAAATGGCATACACGATGCACGAGGTAACGTGGCATACACAATGCGCTAACTTACAACCTAGCATACACAATGCTATGAAATGAAATGGCATACACAATGCATAATGGACTTACACCAACACGAGTGGACCTCAGTCACACTTACATAAGTGGCCAATAGATGAAAATGAGACACTCGAAATACGTGCACGCGTGCACGCAAACCGAGGACCGAACCTAAGGCATGAATGCCACTCTACCAAAGCATGGTAAGGCATGGAACATGGTATGCAAACATGCAAATTTCAGCACTGAAATATGATGCTAAACAACCCTGAATCATGAAAACATGGCACCCGATGCATGAGGTGAGACCCGAAACTCAAAACTAGGCACATGGAATGACTTACAGCTATACAAAGCATGCATTATTTGAACATGAAGCATGAAGACAGAGTCAAGGCAGTCCTAAAACATGGACTTTTCCAGTTTAAAGCAGGGCCAAACAGTGCTAGCAAGATGGACTAAAGTAGCATGCGATTTTGACTAGCAAACATGGTTTACATGGAAAGTGCATGATGCACATGGAATTTCACCAAACCATCGAAAATCAGTGAATAAAAAATATAAAAATAGGCCCAAATAACCACTGATATGCAACCATGGTATGCAAAAATGATGAGCTCCTTTAGATGGCCATATAAGGAGTTATTAGGCACATACAAGATAGACAAGTGACATGGAATATACAACTCTGAAAATCAAATATGATAGTCCCAAAACTCACCAAATTGGCCCCAAAATCAGTCAAAAAAGCATGCAAGATAGGGCCTCTTTGGAAGGCCAAAATGACTACCAAACAAGTCAAGGTGAGAGGGGGTCACCCCCCTCTGATTTGGAAGCTCAAAACAATGGCCAAGCCACTGAAAATCTATTGGATTTCAGTGGCTAGAAGGCCAAACAAAGCATGCAACAAGAGCTAGGATATAAGGCTCAAATGGGAGGCAACCAAGCATACAAGATAGCATGTGACCTTAAACAAAAATGAAATTGTGGTGAATGTGGTTTGGAAATACTCTTCAGATCCTGGAAGACGCCAACGATCCTCTGCTAGTCACCTGCAAAAATACAAACTCCGGTCGGGGGTGCCGGAATTAGCACTCCGACGGAGAAGTCAGTTCTCCTCCAGAAAGCTTGCTTACTAAGTTTCTAGAAGTGTTTTTCTACATACCTTTTCTGATGCACTACCATTGTATTTATACTCGTCTCTTCTGATCCTCGGGACCCGGGTTTACTTTTTCAATCATTACCTTTCCTTACACTCGGCTGCAGGGGCTTTATCCTATTCGGCCTAGTCATCGTATTCGGCCGATCACCCCTTCGAGATTTTTACCCGTTTGGCGCCTAGAGGCCGAGATACTACTCCTCTACCTTTACTGAATATTCGGCTACCACAATTGCCCCCCGAACCCCCTATTTAACCGGCAGTTGAATCGGCGTGTTTGGCTCGGAATTCGAAGAAGCTTTTCATCGGGCGGCCTCGCATGTCCCAATACGTCAGGAAGCGCACGCCTTTTTTGCTCATCATTACACTTTCCCGCTCTATACATATATCTCAGCATTTATTGTGATTTGAAACTTTAGTCCTTTCAAATTCACATTTCGTCGGTCTCCTGAGCTTTTTGGATCGCCAGTGCATATCCCTCTGTGGCTCGCGTTTTCTGCAACCTCTTCCTGCCTTCCTTTGTCTCATCCGTTTTTCGTAAGTCTTCTTCTCCTTCCATCGTAACCCTATTTTCTATTTGTTATTTTTAGCCTCGGCGAATACTTGGTTCCGCTAGAATGGCAAAACACTTGAAAGACCTCCTCTCAGAGGATCGTATCTCTGGTTTCCGGAAGCATTTTTCTATCACGACGACGTTCATCGTCCTCGTCACGGACAACGCTCTCGACATGGAGAGGGAAGATCAAAACACGGTCGTATTCCCTCTTGTCCATTGCAGAGGCGGAGTTCGCTTCCCTTACACCCACTCCTTAGGGCCGTTCTCGCTATTGGGGTTTGATCCTTCTCAACCCAATGTAAATTTCTTCCGAATCATCATGGGGGTTGTGGAGTTGAATCAACGCCTTAGTATTAACCTTGGGATTCGGCCATTCGGCATTGTTACGCCTTAGCCAAATCCTCCGTCGGTGGGCGATATTTTCTCGAGGCCAAAGATACCGACCATCATTTAGTGACTATGCTTGCGGCTCTGGTAGCGAGTTGACGACGTGATGGTCAACGTCGAGGTAATTGGGAGTTCGCGAAGGAGGATCGCTGGACCCTATTCCTAGGCGTAAGGGTGAACTGAGTTGACACGCAACGTCTTATGTTCGTTGGCCTATTCCTTATTGGCTTCTTTTTCTTAGATCGCTTTTATCTTTTGCGTAATAGGTTGAAGAAAATTTTGAATTCGGTTGATGACGCATTCTTAGGGAAATTGAGATCGCATTGACGTATTTGGCCCAAACGTACAAAAAACAGGGAGGCCGCCCATATTCTTCTTGATGCGAACCCACTTACACCACTTTCTCAGCAGATAACATTCCGATTCCATTGGGCGATCAACGACTCTCGGCCCTTATTTTTCCGGCTTGAAATCTTGGCGGTCGGTCTCAAGCTTCGATTCGGAGGAAGACGCCGTCGACAAGAGAAGTGATTGCCGACCGTGGAGGATCTGCTAAAGGGTCGAGGGCGGCGTCACGCCGACATCCGAGGCCCTCAACCATCCACCTCGGAATGACGATTTCTCTGGGGATATTTTTGCGAACTTGGGGATCTACGGCGATTTTTCCGAGGATATGGCGAAGGAGAGCTTAACGCAGATGGCGCGCAAAAGAAATGCGGCGCTTGGCGAAGGCCGAATGTGCCGAATCTAATCCTACCTTGATCAAGCCATTAAGTAGCCGTTTCGAGAACGGTTGAGGTTGCCGTGTCCGTCTGGGAAAAGGAGGTGGAGAAACAGCCGATCAGGAGAGCTAATTTGAACAAGGCCAAAACGCGATCTTAGAAGGAAGCGACTTGTGGCGGGTAATGCGGCCTCGACTTGAAGAACCGGTCATGGTGGCTCCGTTCGTTATTCAGCCGAAGATCAGAGGCACGCCGATTTTATCCGATGCTTCGGCCAGCGAGGATCCGGCCGTCGCTCTTAGCCTGGCGGCTTCAATTTCCCTGCCAACTGACAGCAAAGCCTTCAGTGCCGTGCCTGATGTCATGGCCGTTGCCTTAACTGCTCAATCGGCACTTCTGGTAGGTCAGCTTCGTTTCCTTATTGTTTGTTTAAGGGCGTCTAATTACACCGAATTGTTTTGCAGACGGTCGGAAGGGTCGCCGACTTGGGCCGCCGCCTGCGTGATGCTCTCGGGAGAATCGACCATTTACAAAGCAATTGCATGGTCGAGAAGTAGGCGGAATTCGAAATTATGAGGCTGAAATGGAAGCCTTGAGCAGCGGAGAAAAGAGGGTTCGAGTCGAGCAACCGTGTTGATCTTGAAGCGAGGCAAATCTGGCGAGAATCGCTCAAGCTTTCCCGAGCACTTGCCGAAGCGGAGGCTCAATTAGACGAGCTCAAGGCGACCGTGAAAGCCGAATCGGAGGCCTTTGAGGCAGGGAGGGGCGCCGCTTTGTCGGAGTATGTCGAAGAAGTGGCCAAATTTGAGAATCGCGGGTTCAAGCATGGGTGGCTCAAAGCCCTTGCTGCCGCTGAGGTTACATTGGATCTGCCAATTCCTTCTGGCGGTGGATGTTGAGCCGCTGGAACCCGATGCCGACGAGTGACCTGGGAGCCGTTTACCGAGCGGGCGTCGTTTTCTTTTTTGTCTTTGTTGTTTTTCTTCTTTTGGATGGTGCGTTGGTAGTTTTCATGTATAAATTGGTTAGCATCTGCGCGCAATTTATTAATGAAAATTTCATGTAATTTCAATATGTAATTTTTCTTTGCCACCACACTTTGTATGAGACGGTTCTATGCTTAATTTTAATGAAAGAGTTCTATGTTTTGTCAATGCATTTGGTAAAATGGAATTGCATGTATTATTGGGAAAACCCTAATCGGTGGGCCTGCATTCTGTGGGGTTCGTGAAAAGAATTGCCTTTGTGTGCGGTTGGGTCTTGGAGTGCGAATGGATAAATTTTACTGTGGCATTGGTGATTTTTATCTAGAACTCTTCTGAACAAGCCGTACATGCAATATCGTTTGTTTAATATATATCCGCAAGAACCGGGTTCTTGCAGTCTTAATAAATATCCTATCAAAATCAGCATTTGCAATTTCACTGCCTACCGATCTTGGGCCGACTGGGCACTCGAGCCGAATAGATTGATGAATCTGCCCTTGCCCCAGTGGGCCCATGATAGGGGCGCTTTGGATTCAATTCGCCAAGCCGGCTGGATACCCTGGCCGAACAATTTTGGTAGGATTCAATACGTATTCTATCAAAATCGGCATTTGCAATTTCACTGCCTACCGATCTTGGGCCGACTGGGCACTAGAGCCGAATAGATTGATGAATCTGCCCTTGCCCCAGTGGGCTCATGATAAGGGCGCTTTGGATTCAATCATGCATTTGGATACCCTGGCCGAACAATTTTGATAGGATTCAATACGTATCCTATCAAAATCGGCATTTGCAATTTCACTGCCTACCGATCTGTGGCCGTCTGGGCACTAGAGCCGAATAGATTGATGAATCTGCCCTTGCCCCAGTGGGCTCATGATAAGGGCGCTTTGGATTCAATTCGCAAGCCGGCTGGATACCCTGGCCGAACAATTTTGATAGGATTCAATACGTATCCTATCAAAATCAGCATTTGCAATTTCACTGCCTACCGATCTTGGGCACTCGAGCCGAATAGATTGACGAATCTGCCCTAGCTCCAGGCAACCTGTGAGCAGGTTGAACCAACCACCTGCCCTGCCGTCATCCCATTCGGCGTCGGGCGATTGGGTTTGTAATTAATGAACCTGCCTCGATCGCGTTACCTTTGCGGGTGTTTAAAGAGTCTGGTAGGTACTGTGTTCGAAGGGACAGCTTTAAAGAAACTGGTAGGTGCTGTGTTCGAACTCCTGAAAGGAAGTCGATTGTGCGAATGTCGAACAAATGTTTTTTTAACAGCAAAGGGGAAGCGAAGACATTGGCTGAGCTGGGTGGCGATATGAGTCGGAGTGAACATCGAGGCGCCCTTGTCTTGTGAGAGCAAGAGCTCTATGAGTAGAGAGGCGTCGATCTCCTCGGCGTCGAAGCGAGTCGCCCAGACGACAGCGATCTCAAGGAAGGTTGCCCCACGCCCGTGTCGAAAGGAGATCAGACGCGACTCCGTGCCCGTTGAGTTTTGCAGTGTTTGTGAAGAATAAGCCCATGACGGAAGCGGATTCGATCGTGCGAGATCCGAGATGTGGCGGTCGAGTTCGCCGACAAATATTTCCTCTGAAGTTCAAGATCGATGATCGGTCGTCGGGACTCTGAAGTGTTTCGCGAGGGTATACATGGGGCGGTGAAAGGGCTCTATCTGACTTCTGAAGTCGGCATGCGATTGCGCCGCCCGAGAAATGGCGGAGAAGGAAGCGCGTATCGAGTTTGGAGGCTCGCGGCGGGTGAACGTGAGTTAGGGACGATCAAGCGGCTCGAGCCAGCAGGCGAGTAAAGCCAATCGTTGAAGAGAGGGTTACGATTAAATAAGCTACCGCCATTGCCGATCGAGATCTGGCGAGTATGTTCGCCTTGGAGTCCGCAAAGGGAGGTCCTATGAAAAAGGTTTTCACGAAGGCGGTGGTTGGAATTCAAAGACCAAGGAAAAGCTCGTGAAGAGGTTTGCCGATGTGAAAATCGTGGGTTTAAACACGGTTGGATCGGGGCAACTCAAGTTGCCGAATCTCTTCGCCTGGCAGGAATTGATGCGGCGTCGCCTCGCTACCGCGAGAAGGACTTTCCGTTTTCTGCTTTTGAGGTTGAAAAGAGTGAGGATGAGGGTGATGCCGTATAATATGTATTTGTTGTATGGTTCGGACGCTGGTCGCGTTCGTAATTATGTAATTTCTTGATGTTTAATAAAAGATGCTTTATGGGAAATATCAAATTCTCTCCCGCATTCGGCGTACGCGTGTTTAATTTTATTGCATGTTTGGCTAGACGAAAATACACCAATCGGACTCGGCGTTTTGATTCGATGCGCCGATTGGTTGGCTTGATCGGCCTTCATGTAATGGCCGTTTGATTTAGAATTAAACCATTGCGTGTTTAAAATTTGGGTAAGCCATGAGCCAGGGAACGGAGGGGTATCGGCATTCTTGTTTTTGTTTGCAAGACGGCACAAATGCCGCATGTCTAGCCGATTGGGATAGATGGTTCTAGCCCTTGCGCGTTTTAGTCAACCGTTGGTTTAACTAAGTCATGGAGAATGTTGATCGACGCCTGTCTCGTGGGGTTTAACGCTGATAAGAATTATTTCGAGATTTGGGCCTCGAGATCGGGGCCATTACTGAGAATAAAAACGACAAGGCCCTTATGCGATCGAGCCTATTTAGTTCCCCAGCAGCTATTGTATGGGGTAATGCAGATCGAGAGTTCTCGTCATCAGAACATGATGATAGTTGCAGGGGCTCAGCTTCCGGCCGAACTTGGCGTTCCGTTGGTTTGCGGCGGAGGGTTCTCCGGTGTGGGCGGTGGACCCATGAAAGGAGGAACTGGAAACTCGTCAGTCTCCAAGTTGCTGAAGCAGATCGTCCCGAAAGGAGATACAGCGACCGTTCCCCAAAACCTTCCTTGTCTTGGATCTTGGCCTTGACATTGTCGATGGCGTCAGAGGCCCGGGGGGATTGCGATTCGGGCGCGGATGTGCCCTTGGATTGATGGATTCGTTTGTCTTAGAAGTTAGAAATAGATATTGTAATGTTCGAACGCAGTTGCGTCGATGTAACAACTTTTTAATCGAATAAAAAGTGTCATTAAATAAAGAGTGTTATTTCATGTGTTTTACTTCATATGCTTTAATAGTTTGCTGTTAGCTTGCCATCGGAACAATTGTGGCTTAAACATTTTTCCTGTATGCAGGGGTCGGCCCCTGCCTTAGGCGGATTGGGAGTGTGAATTGTTATATTCCGGGCCGGCTAAGGCATGTTGTCCGGGAAGTCACGCTAGTGATTCTGGCTGTTGATTAAAACGGGCTCCGTATCAGGAGACTTGTTTTGGCCAATCGTGATGTCCACGAAGGGCGCTCCGAATCCGGAGGCTTATTCGGCCCCAGATGACGTGCATCGAAAGGGCGCTCCGAATCCGGAGACTTGTTTTGGCCAATCGTGATATCCACGAAGGGCGCTCCGAATCCGGAGGCTTATTCGGCCCCAGATGACGTGCATCGAAAGGGCGCTCCGAATCCGGAGACTTGTTTTGGCCAATCGTGATATCCACGAAGGGCGCTCCGAATCCGGAGGCTTATTCGGCCCTAGATGGCGTGCATCGAAAGGGCGCTCCGAATCCGGAGACTTGTTTTGGCCAATCGTGATATCCACGAAGGGCGCTCCGAATCCGGAGGCTTATTCGGCCCCAGATGGCGTGCATCGAAAGGGCGCTCCGAATCCGGAGACTTGTTTTGGCCAATCGTGATATCCACGAAGGGCGCTCCGAATCCGGAGGCTTATTCGGCCCCGGATGACGGTATCGAAAGGCGCCCGACCGGAGACTTGTTTTGGCCAATCGTGATATCCACGAAGGCGCTCGAATCCGGAGGCTTATTCGGCCCCAGATGACGTGCATCGAAAGGGCGCTCCGAATCCGGAGACTTGTTTTGGCCAATCGTGATATCCACGAAGGGCGCTCCGAATCCGGAGGCTTATTCGGCCCCAGATGACGTGCATCGAAAGGGCGCTTCGAATCCGGAGACTTGTTTTGGCCAATCGTGATATCCACGAAGGGCGCTCCGAATCCGGAGGCTTATTCGGCCCCAGATGACGTGCATCGAAAGGGCGCTCCGAATTCGGAGACTTGTTTCGGCCCCAATTGGGTTGAAGGTCCGGCAAACAAAAATTCGTTTTCATTAAAATGAAGTTCCAGTACAAGCACCAGGTCCCACAAGTTGGGTCTGTAGATGAATTTGCATAAAGTCTACATTCGTGTGGATTGCTGCGAGCCACGGATCTCTTCAATGCCGCGGTCTGTTGGGAAGCGCATAAGCTGATGGTAGGTGCTTGGGACGGCCTTCATGATGTGCAACCAGGGGCGGCCTATGATGGCATTATACTGCGATGGAAGCTTTACAACCAAGAATTCTGTGTCGACCGTTTTCGAGCCAACCGGCAACACGACCTTCCCCAGCGGATACTCTGGATTCGCGTTGAAGCCGAACAGCGGCTGGGACGATGGTGACAGATCCGACTCGTTAAGGCCGAGTTCTACAAAAGCTTTGTAGTACAGGATTTCAGCAGCGCTCCCTGGGTCTATGAGGATGCGTTCAACGCTGAATTGACGTACGCGTAGCGTGACGACCAAAGGGTCGACGTGGCTGGCCTTCATTCCGAGGAGGTCGGAGTCGTCGAACCCAATCGTCGGGGCTTCACTGGGGCTGCCGGTTGGCTTGTTATGTTTTTGGGGAGACGGGTGCGATTGGATCGTGTGGACGATCGGGGTGGTCGGCAGACCGTAGATCATATGGATCACGCCAAGCGGAGGTGAATCCTGTCTCAGGGCTAATGCTTTAGTCGGCGTTCCCTTGCTAACATATTGCTGTAGCCGACCATCCTGCACCAATTCTTCCAGATGATCCTTCAGTGCATAGCAATTCTCGGTTTCGTGGCCGTGATCTTTGTGGTATTCGCATCGTCTGTCCCGCCTCCGTGTGTCGGGAGGCCCTATCATCTTTGACCACTTGAAAAATGGGAGGTCTTTGGACCTTGGTCATTATTACGCGATCGGTTCATTAGCTCCGTATATTTCTTGTCGTTTACTTGGCGTCTCTTTGTCGACTTATAGCGTTCGTTTGCTTGGTAGGGGCACCGATCGCTTGTTGGCGGGAATCACGCCTTTTGTCTCGCTTGGTTCGTTCTTGTGGTTCGTGGCTTGGTACGGAGTTTATTGGTCGAGCAATTTGGAAGTTCCGCTTTACGGAGCTTTGTCCGGCCTTTGTTCTCAGTGCATCATCTTCGATTTTACAATATTCTTTGACTTTCTTCATCAAGGCCCGGGCTGTTTTGGAGGCCTCTGGTCAAGGCTGCCTTGAAACCTTTGTCGAGTGTAAGCCCATTTGAAGGCGGTTATGGCCATGGAGTCGTTACTGGCGTCGTCAACGGGTTGAAGCACTCCCAATATCGAGTGAATACGCTCGGCGTCTCTCCCATTGGATCTGCATTGCCCGAGGAGTCGGCCTGTTGGTTGTACCTCGTTGGTGATGAACACAGCCTGAAAGACTTTTTGCGGTTGGTGGAAGTTCTTGATCGACGCTGGCTCCAACTTGTAATACCACCTGACGGCTAGTGGTCCTAGGCTACTGGGGAATATTCGGCACATGAGGGCCTCATTGTCTGCATGTAACGTCATGGCCTGTTTGTAGTGACGGATATGATCAGTGGGGTCTGATTTTCCGTCGTAAAGAGTGAATGACGGAGCTTTGAATTTCTTGGGCAAGGACGCCCTTGTGATTCTCCGAACGAAAGGGTCGTGACGGTCTTCCTCGTTCGAGCTGCTTCTTCTTCGCTTGTTCCTTGGTCGCGGATCTTTGTCGGAGGAGCTGGAGGTTTCGGATCGTTTCCTCGCGTCGAGCTCCGTGGATAATGAGTTGGAGTCATTTGTTGGTAACCTTTGGTCGCCCGTGGCCTCTGTCCGCCCGATCCTTGGAAATGGCTCCGGTTTAGCGCGGCTTCCTTAGATTTTGCTACCTCGGGGCCAAGTCTTGGAGTCGTTCGTTCTCGGCGATCATGTTCTCGAGCCTTTGTTCGATTCTGCTTTGCTGTTCGATGACCTGCATTGTTTCTTGTCTTTGAAGTCGTTGGCGGTCGAAGCGCAAGGTGCGTCGTCGCAATGGTTTCTTTTCCGAGCATGTTATTTGGGGTGAGGTCGTCTCCTGTGCGATCGTCGGTGGCTATCGGAGGATCTTGGTCACGCCTTCCATGGATATATTTGAGTATTCCCACGACGGGCGCCAATTGTGGTGAATGTGGTTTGGAAATACTCTTGAGATCTGGAAGACGCCAACGATCCTCTGCTAGTCACCAAAAAATACAAACTCCGGTTGGGTGCGGAATTAGCACTCCGACGGACAAGTCAGTTCTCCTCCAGAAAGCTTGCTTACTAAGTTTCTAGAAGTGTTTTTCTACATACCTTTTCTGATGCACTACCATTGTATTTATACTCGTCTCTTCTGATCCTCGGGACCCGGGTTTACTTTTTCAATCATTACCTTTCCTTACACTCGGCTGCAGGGGCTTTATCCTATTCGGCCTAGTCATCGTATTCGGCCGATCACCCCTTCGAGATTTTTACCCGTTTGGCGCCTAGAGGCCGAGATACTACTCCTCTACCTTTACTGAATATTCGGCTACCACAGAAATCTTAATAAAATATGAAGATGATGTCAAAAAAAGCCTCTTTCCAGTTTACAACATGCCTCAAAAATGAATACAAATAGGGCTAATCTATCATGCAAAAATGGCCCTAAAAGTGAGAATAGAGACAATGGATAGAAGCTGGCCCCAAATGGTGAAGAGCCCTTCAATAAAGTTGAAGAGGGGATCAAAATAAGGCACTTTACAGTTTACATCATGTCATGAAAATAAACACAAGTAAGGTTAAACTAGCATGCAAGAAATGGGCCTAAAAGAGGGGTAAAGAGACAAGTGGTAGCTTCTGTCCTCAAAAAGAGGAGATCCCTTCAACAAAGTTGAAGAGGGGCTCAAAACAAGCCTCTTTCCAGTTTATGGCCAAATCCAAAACAGCTCACAAATAAGCTTAAAATACTATGCAGAAAAAAAGCCTAAAAGAGAGTTAAAGAGCCAAGTGATAGAAGGAAGCCTCAAACAGAGAAAGACCCTTGATCAAACATGAAAATGGGCTCAAAATATGATCATTTTTAGTTTGGGTCGGAGCCCAAAAATGCTTGAAAGCAAAGCTTATAAATGAAGCAAGAAAAGACTAGTTTAGGGGAAAAGTGTGCTTACCCTTGAAGAACAATCTTTCCAGCAGCTTTTAGTTCAAAAATCTGAGCTTCCAACCTCTGAGAGACAGCCTCAAGGTGTTTGAATGAGTGATGGAGGTCTTGTGCTATGAGGTATAGTGCAAAAATGCAAAGAAATCCAACTTCCAAGCTCTAACCACAAGCAATATAGAGAGAGAAAGCTTTTTGCCCTTCAAAAACTCAGAACCCTCTAAAATGAAGGAGCCCCTTGCTTATATAGAGAAATGCAATGCTAAAGCTTCTTGAACAAGCTTGGCAAGAGCTTCATCCCTCCATACACGTGTATGGAGGGCAGATATGAGGAATCCAGCTGGTACAAAAGATCTTCCCGGAAACCAAATTGAAATAGGGTGCCTTGGCCATCGGCAATGGCGATTACCTGTGATGGCCAGGTGTTCACAAGTAGCCGACACGGGCCAAGCCATGGCCGGCACCACTGAGGCCACCACGAAGGACAGTCGGGGTCCAAAATGAGACAAAAAGGATACAAGGTTAAACCCGAACGATGTGACGCTCGCCACAACGATCAAATGCTAGGCGAGCAATCGAACCAGCCGTTGGGTGTACCTACAAGCACAACCAAGTCTTGAGGACGGTCAAAAATGGAGTGTCTACACCAGTCTAAAATCTGAACTACTCGGTGATGTTCGAGTCCAACACTGACCTTGTTTCCTAATCTGAACTATTTATTGTACCCTTTGTATATATCATTTTTTAAAATAAATTAAGTAGATCCGATAATCGTAACATGTTTAATTTATTATGTTTATTTCCAACAACAACCAAAAAAAAAATTTTTTTAATGACAAATGTGCTTTTGAAAATAGACCATTTTTTTTTTTTCTTTTCATAACAAATGTGATAAAAATAAACAACCCATAATTATCAAATGGATCTATTTTTTCTTTTCCTTGAATGATATATACGAAAGATTTTACAAAATAAAGGATTAAATTATCAAAAAGGATAGAAATACCCTCCAGTATAGATGTGGACCGGAGAGAAACTCCACTTTTATTTTAAATTAAAAAATTCTCAAAGTAACTTATTATTTAAAAAATATTATTATTATGTCATTCTAATAAAATATTTAGTATATAATTTATGTTTACAAATCATTTTCGGAAAAAAGAGTGGTACTTACTCGAGAACTAAATATAATTGAAGACATTTCAAGAAAATCAAACCTATATGGAAATTTTATTTCATAACCGTAACAAATAATAAAGACATAATTATCATCATTTTAGCTGTCTACATACTATATCTACCTCTATGTGTACTATATAAACCCTTCTTTGATCTACAAAGGATTTCAAGTTTCAGTTTTGGATTATATATACATCTATCAAGCTTTGAGAAAATTAGAGGTAGATATTTTAGGGAACTAAAATAACGATTAGTACATATTTTAAGGACTAAAATTGTTTTTTATCTTTTAAAAAATGTCATTATTATATTATTCTAATAACACATTTAATATAAAATTCATGTTTACAAAACATTTTTTTTAAAAAAAAAAAAAGAAAGAAAGAATGGTACCAGCTAGAGAACTAAATGCAATTGAAAATATTCTAACAAAATCAAACCTCATACTTAGTGATATGCAAATTTCATTTCACAACGTAACACATGAAATTATTGAGGGAGCAAATAATTAGATAAAGACATTAATTGAATAGGATTAATTATCTTTGCAAAAAAAAATTATGCAAATTATGTGTTAGATTTGTCTGCATTTACTTAAAGAGAACAAATTGTCTCCAGTCTGAAATCTGAACTACTCGGTGATGTTCGGGTCCACCACTAACCATGTTTCCTAATCTGAACTATTTGTTGTGCCTTTTGTATATATCATTTTTTTTAATAAATTAAGTAGATTCGATAATCGTAACATGTTTAATTTATTAAGTTTATTTCCAACAACAACCAAAAAAAAAATTTTGAATGACAAATGTGCTTTTGAAAATAGACCTTTTTTTTTTTTCTTTTCATAACAAATGTGATAAAATAAACAACCCATAATTATCAAATGGAGCTATTTTTTCTTTTCCTTGAATGATATATACGAAAGATTTTACAAAATAAAGGATTAAATTATCGAAAAGGACAGAAATACCCTCCAGTATAGATGTGGACCGGAGAGAAACCCCACCTTTATTTTAAATTAAAAGATTCTCAAAGTAACTTATTATTTAAAAAATATTATTATTATGTCATTCTAATAAAAATATTTAAGGACTAGTTTGGCATGTATTAAATAAGTCAAAAAGTCAAAAAGTCACTATCTTATTTAAGTCACATGATCTTATTTAAATCACATCACTTCTCTAACACGTCACATCAAACCCAATCTAAACCCAACCCAAACCCACCAATAAGTCAAAAAGTGCACTTTTTTAAGACATTCCAAATCAACCCTTAGTATATAATTTATGTTTACAAATCATTTTCGGAAAAAAAAATGGTACTTACTGGACAGCTAAATCAAGAAAATCAAACCTATATAGAAATTTTGTTTCGTAACCGTAACTAATAATAAAGACATAATTATCATCATTTTAGCTGTCTACATACTATATCTACCTCTATGTGTACTATATAAACCCTTCTTTGATCTACAAAGGATTTCAAGTTTCAGTTTTGGATTATATATACCTATCAAGCTTTGAGAGAGAGACAGAATATGGAGGAAGTGAGAATGATGAGGCAGGTTGTGATGGTTGTAATGGCAGGGTTGATTATGGGAACAATTGTAATGGGACCGGGGAAACCCAAACCTTATTTCCCTGTTTGTTTTGCTGCATGCTATATTTCTTGCACCTCTTCCAATACTCCTTCGTTGATTTGTGCTGCCAAATGCTTCAAAGAATGCGTCTTTCCGCCAAACAATCCAGCTCCTCCTCCTCAAAATACACATGACTTGTGCACTTTGGGTTGTGCTTCCTCTTTATGCACCCATTTTAGGACTATAGTAAACCCCAGTAAGGTCATATCTCTCCTCTCTTTTAAGACTTGAAGAAAAAAGAAACAACACAGTAGTTCTAACACACCTCCTCATGTGCATGTGGAATATCACTAAACTATTCAGTAATAATCTATTATATAGGATGGTAAATTCTATTATTTGTACATAACTACAAGTCTAATTAACTATCACATTTATACCGATGACGATTGTATATTATAGGCGATTGATTTTTTAATACAATATTGTTAGGCATTACGAAAAAATATCATGAAAATCCTTCATGAAAATTTTCTATCCTTGAATTAGTTTGTAGTGTTTTATAATATATTATGCAATCACCCTTAAATTAATTTTATAAAACTGTTCATGATGTTTATTTTATGATGGATAGTATTGCATTTTTTAATATATCCCTCCTTTGTTCTTGTTGCTTTTTGCTTTCTTTGATCAGGTGAAGAGAAAGTAGAGAACTGCGTGGATTTTTGCTCAAATAAGTGAGCCAAGAAGCACAAATCGCAACGAGTGTATTGACGAATAATAATGGAATCCATAATGATGTAATGATTTCATTTCATGGTCTTGTTGCTACACAATTTGGTAGATGCAGTTATCCTGTTTTCTTAGTATCTCTCTCCCCTCGACAAAAAAAAAAAAATGGAAAAAGAAAGAAAGAAATGGAAACAAATACTTTATTTGTATTTGTATTTTATTTTTTATTAATGAGAGGATATTATGCTGGATTTTGAAAGCATTTGAAACTGGCAAGGTCTATTTCTTAAATAAATGTAGGAATTTGTTGAACAATTGCAGGCAGTTTCGGCTGTTAGTTGCAATATTGCATTGTGAAACACCATGGAAAATGTTATGTCTCATTTTCTTATTACTAGATACACAAACATTGATCTCACATGTACTTATTAAAATAGTTCCCACTATTTTTGTGCCTAGTGGTAAAAAAAAAAATTTCTTGTGATTGTGAGATTCGTTCATGAGAGGGCTCTTTCATTATTATTTTTAATTGGGAAAGTTGAATGATGGGGAAAAAAATATAGATAAACTTGCTAAGAGAAGGGAAAAAAAATAAGGCAAAAACCTAATTACATCAAGCATACTAGGGAAAATATGAAACTGTGCTTTTGTTATTTTGAAAAGCTATTTAATGAAAACCACTCAAGAAACATAAGTTTAGTTGAACTTGATACTGTAGTAGTAATATGAATTATAAATTATTTGGCAATATTAGAGTAGTGGGGATAAAAAGAGGCTATGAGGAGGATGAAAGTGGCAAAAAACTGTAGACCAAATGCAATTCACATTGAAATTTGAAAGTGTTTCGAGAGATGATGGGACAGTTTGGTTGACTAATTTGTTTAGAAAGATGCATTATAAGAAATGCTTGATGAGTTGAAGAAAAAGTCCATTAGTTCCAACATACAAGAACACTGGTGATATTCAAAGAGAGATTAAGACACAACGTGATAAGAAAATACACGGTTATCTTAAACTTTTAACTGACGATATTACACTGAATAAAGCCAATTGGAGGAAATGTATCCATGTAACCAACCCCAAGTAAATAGGACTATGGCTTGTTGAGTTGAGAATCATGATGGAATGATTCAATTTCAAGAATCCAAATGCATCCAACAGTTTCAAATTCTTCAGATGATCCTCTAGCTTTGAACTAAACTCATTTACATTGATCTAAGTCTCAAAATTCCGAAAACCATGGTCATAAAGCTAGCATTAGCATGGACACTACATTTATCACTAGAATGGTACATTAACAGTAATTACCTTTATTGAAAACTAACCACATTCTTGGACTATATCACAAAGCTGGTCTAGTGTGTCTGCAAGATTCCCAAGGCATGTGATAAGTCTCTCACTTTGACGCCTAGTGAAATCAGTCTGCGAATCCTTGACATTTTTTAGATCAGCCAAGAGACAGTCTGAACTCTCACCCAGGTTTCCTTTAAGTATGTCAGTGATCAATTTGGCATTCTCATATAGTTTTGCAGCCATCATTTGCTCCTTCTCTTCCATGTTGTTCTTAAGCAATATCTTCTCATTTTTGCTGTGTTTCAAAGGCTTTACCCTTTTTTCTACTCTGCCTTGCTCTGGCATTATCTTTTTATTTATCTTACGTTTCTGAGGCTTAACCCTTTCCTCTGTGCTGCGTTTCTGAGGCATCACTCGGCACCTTTGCTTCTTCAAATCTATGGTACCAAAAGTACAAAAACACAGATGTAAGCACCTCATGTTTTGAGATGTGGCTTGCACTGGTGCACTTCCTACAGTCTCAAGCACAAAGTCACGCAAAAAAGCATATTGTAGAGAACTTACTATTAAAATAAATAAGTAGTATCTAGAGAAACTTACAGTTGGGAATATATTGATGGAACCAAGGGACTACGCGTGAAATTTAAGCGATTTTTAACTTCTTAGTGATTCCAAAACCAAGTTTTGGAGTTGGGATTAACCAATGAATAAAAGACACATCAACTAACTTTAGTTACATCTTAAATACTTCACTGCTACATGAGATTCTACATACACCATACCACATGTGATTACCTCCCTCCCCTTCCCTTGCGCCTCTACCTCCTCTCCTTTGCCGCCTCCATCAGCAACAATGCCCATTGCCGACCATTCTACCCATAACCCACACCATCATCTATTGCTACCTGCGCCTCCAGCCCACCCCTGCCACCAACCAACACCACCTCTCCCCCCCATCTACTCTAACAACCACTGCCTTCTCCCTTCTCCCTTTCCACTCCCACAGTCCCCACCATCAACCAGCGCCAACCACCCTATTGCTCTTGGTCTGTTTTCTCTTTGTTCTTGGTTGGATCGTGGAGATTGAGGGTACTGCTGGTGGCTCTACTGGATTAATTGTGCCCATTATGGTGGTAAATTAGTTACCAATCCCATTTATTTTTGTGATATAATCTAATAATGATTTGCCTCTATCATTTTGCTTGCCGAACTTTATCTTCCCATGATGGACATCCAGCAGCGAAAGAAAATGAAGAAGAGGAGTGAGTGGACCACAGAGAAGGAAAGGGAAGTTGTTGTCTAATTCTCAGGTCATATGAATAATAAACCAAAATGCTGATATGGCATAAGATAATTGGTTGCAGTAATACATACACTTTATGGATGGGATGTAAAGAAGTTAATCCCATGCAGTCCGTCATCGAAGTAGGATGGCATGCACAAGTTTAACGATGTAGAGTTGTGTTTGGAGAAACAAACAACTAGACTGAGATACCATTAACGAAAGTGAAGTCAGCATAAATTGCATACCCAATCATAAAAGCGGTATTTGACGACAAAATCCCAGTTCTTGGTGGAAAACCACGTCCTATTCCTATTGACGAGCTCCAATATAAATTTTTCTTCGGGATTCAATAGGGTACTGCTATTCACATTCAGCCTGGTTTCGCAAACTTTTTGGGGCTAAATAATCACAAAAAGACAAAATTGACTATAAAAGTCAATAAGACAAAATACTACTATTTACTCATAATCATTACACTTTTTCTCTCACAAAAGTTAAAAAGCCCCAAAACAAAAACAAAAACAAAAACAAAAACAAAAGGAGGCTAAAAAAGTTGGCTAAAAAAGCCAATGCCAAACGAACCTCATTTACCAACCTGCTGAAAAAGCCCTTCCCCTTTGTTCATAAGTTGTTCATTGGCTAGTCGCACCACATCTTTTTAGCACCCGATTTGTAATGAATGTTCTTCTTTTAACACTATAAATTGATAAAAATTCAAAAGCTAAGCCAAACGTCCATCTTCTCTTGAAAATCCTTATTACAAAGTCCTTGATATAAGTACTTTCAACTGCAAGAAACTAAGCCAAACACTAAACATACCCAAATTTTGCAACAACAAACACCACTAAAATCTGACTGAAATTTTAACCTATAATGGTCATCCAATGCCAAATCAAATACTATTTCAGTTCAACAATGCTAGTGTACAATTGAAATTACTCAGATTTCAATCCAATAGAAGATAATTTAAACTACCCATTTTTTGAAGATTAAAAGGGCATGCAATGCTAGCAATCCAATAAACAAGCAAACACCTAAATCACAGTTGAATGATATGAGAAAAAGCATACCAGGCTCGGCCACTCCATCGGCGACAGCTTCAGGATCAACATCCGGGTCAGTATCCGACCCATCACCCACCTTCAAATGATCATCAATGGCTTTAAACACCTCGAAATCAAAATCCTCAGGAAACCCAAATTCGCATCTTCGCTCATAATCAATCGACCAGTACGATTCGACCCGGGACTCGGACGATTCCCAGAGCTTGATCTTCTTGTAATCGGATAGAAGGAGTCCCATTTACGGCGACACTGGTTGAGGGTACGGAAGACTTCAAGGAGTTGCAATTCTCGACGATGATCTTCCATTTTTGGAAAGAGGAGAGAGTGTTGCGACAGTCGCGTTCGACGGCGGTGATCTCGGTGATGAGGGTGAGGGATTCTTGGGAGGACCAGTCGGGAGCTACCTGGGAGCGAGTGCGCCGAGAGGCTGAAGCTCGAGAATGGCCACCACCGTGGTCTTCTTGCTCATCCATGGACATGGTCAGCTCACCCCCACTCACAGCTCCCTCAGATTGTCTTTATCTTTTGTGTATTTTTAAGTTAAAACAACCCAACACAACCCACCCACCCCCCCCTCTTTTATATATATATCCCTAATGCATCATAGAACCAATACAAAGAGCTCCACTTTTGATTGAATCCAAAAATCAAAAATTATTCACAGAAAATGCTAATGAAACAAATATATGGAATTGAGATAAGATATGCATATATGTAACTGAATGAAATCGAAAGGGCTTGAGAAGACGAACCACTGTTCTGTTAGTGAGATCGAGTGGAGGACAGTCCAGCGAGATCGAAACCATTGTTCTGTTTGCACGGGTCATCCACCCACAAATGCATAATCTGTGAATCTGTGAATATAATACACACAAATGCATAATCTGTGAATCTGTGAATATAATACACACAAATGCACATGCTTAGGCACAGCAACCATGTATCGAAGGCCCCAAGCAGAAAGTTGACAACACCAATTTCAATTTATAATAAAAGTCAATTCAAGCATCAAAATCATAAAATAGTAAAATAAAATAAATACTAACATTTAACCAGACATTTCAGCAGCCACAAACCCACCAGCATATAAAATGTGATCTCAAAAAAAAAAAGATAAAAGAGTACCTGGTAACATCAATCTTCTCATCAGAATCCAAAGCAGTGGCTTCAAAACCATCAACATCGCCTCTGTAAATGGGAAGTATATATATATAGATTTATATTTCAGAAAATTGAAGAACTATAAAATTATAGTTATTAAGAAAATTACCCAATCAACTTCAACAGACCCAGTGTATGAAGCTCACTCTTTTATTCACATTCTCCCCCATTTGACTAACCTGCATAATAATATATCTATAAATATATAGGTATAAATATATGTATAAACAACGATTACCTATTGATTGCTCATTAAAAAAAAAAACAATTACCCACTGAGATCATGCTACGTACAGCGATTCAAGAAAATTAGAGTACGAAGCTAACATTTGTAATCCACTTACAATTTATAATGAACAATAAGAAAGCATTGAACCCAGGGGTGGGTGGCAACTTGGTAAGGGCCTGGGGTTTAAGCCCCTAGGTCCTGAGTTCGAATCCCCTCTGGGCCAATCTCACAGGCGTACGCTTGGTTAGAGGTTGACCTCAAGGATGCCTTATCACTACTTGGTGTGGGTTTAATTCTCCTCATTGTCGAGTCCCGACTTCATCAAGCTTGAACTTGTGAGGTCGGGCCAAGCTTCCAGGTTATAGTCTCTGGCTCGTAACGAACAACAGGACACCCTGGTGATCTCCTTGGGGCGCTGCCTTGGACCTGCGGGAGAGTGAGAGGATTTCCCTGTAACAAAAAAAAAAAAAAAAAAAAAAAAAAAAAAAAAGAAAAAAAAAGAAGAAAGCATTGAAGTAATAACAGGGGCATTATATCAGACACGAACCTTATGATGACAACAGCAATAACAGTAGGAGCAAGTGGTGGATAATCAACAAACATCTATACTCCTTATGGTTGCAGAGATACAGAGAAGAAGAAAGGGGGAATTGAGAACTTGTATTATTCCCAAAAGAACTTTGGTTCTCAAGTGAATGGTGTCACTACACATATTAGCCTGTATATTCTATAAAACATGAGGCCAACTACACAAGAAACGAATCAAAAAAAAAATTAAAATTTAAAAAAAATAAATAAATAAATTAAAAAAAACTTCATATTTGCAGCTTATAAAAAGAAAATCAAATCAAACCAGATTGAATGAAAAGGAACAAAAGATAAAGATCTTACTCACAGTTTTTCTTCTTTTTTTTATGGAATCACCAAAAAAAGCTTCTCTCTACAATCTTGTAATGCAAATAAATTGCTAGGATTGAAATCCAACTACATTAAATCATACCAAACAAAAACAACAAATATTGATGAGCAGAGAAATTGAGTTGCTGCGATGTTAAAAACAACAAACTCTCCAATGCGAAGTTGCCGATTAGCACCCCTGCGAAGTCGCCGATCTAGAGAGAGAGAGAGAGAGAGAGGGAAGCACGGGAATGGGCTCTGATGGAGAGAGAGAGAGAGAGAGAGAGAGAGAGAGAGAGAGAGAGAGAGGGGGAAGCACGGGAATGGGCTCTGATGGAGAGAGAGAGAGAGAGAGAGAGAGAGAGAGAGAGTATGGGTGTTCAAAATTTGAAAACAGGAAGAGGAGAGGAGTATGTGTCTGAGAGAGAGGATGTGTGTTGAGAGGGGTGAGAGTGAGATGTTTTTAGCCTTTAGATTAAAATCAATCTAATGGTCAAAATTTGGACAAAGGGACAGAAGTCCCATCAAGGAAAAAAACCGAGCTTCCTTGTTATATAGATGGTATTACACATACGTATCAAACACATGAATTGAACTGAATAAACAATAGTATACCTTGAGTTCGGCCTAAAGTTCTTCACGCTCATGACCTATAGCAATTGTCATAACATCTGCAACTGTCTTCTTCCCCTTCAGAATAATATCTGCCATCCATCAACAACTAAATGATATTTTGAATCCTTACTCCTCTTTTTTTCATCAAATTCAATTGAAATCTTGGTTAAAAACTTAATTTGATAGGAGTACTCCAATCCTTACTATTTTTTTTCAGCAAATCTTTTTGAAAAATTCCAAACTCCAATCCTTAATTTGATGGGAGTACTCCAATTATATTAGTTATAATTAAATTAAATTTACTATGATATTAATTATGTATGTCTTATGTAATATTTGATTATGACTCAATTTTTTTTTAGTTACAACATTAAAAGAATTCAATTATGACATTTATAATGATTAATTTTATAAATATCATAATTTACATATAGTACATATATTTAAAAAATGGGGGAATTACTTAACAGTGAAACAGAAAAAAAAATACAAACATATGAGATATAAGTGATTCTGTTATAGGGATGCAAGTCTCATTTGTGTATTTTTTTTTTTTCCCTATTACACTATTAAGAAATTTAAAAAATTGTGATATTTATAAAAAAACACTTCAACACATATTTTCAAAAAAGAAAAACAAAACAAAATAAATAAAACACTCAATCAGTGAGCCAAACAGTGTCTCATTCCTACCCTAAAATTCATCCCTCAATTACAGGGTTTCTGCCAAAATCTAATCCTTTTCTAATCTACTCTCTCAAAATAGGGGACCTGGGGAGCATGTTGTGCCTTGTGAGATTCACTGACTTATAAGTATATTTTGATGGTTTGAATATGTTCAACATCAAACATATCAAACATATCAAACCCATTACATACATCTATATATATCAAACATTGTTTAATCAAATTAACCATATATCAAACATTGTTTAATCAGATTAAACATTTCAAACATATCAAACCCACCATATCAAACATTTCAAACATATCAAACCCATATCAACATCATCTATATTTTTAATCAGATTAACCATATCAAACATTTCAAACCCATTACATATATGATATATATAATACACACAAATACATACATGTTCAACATAAATCATCAAACCCATTTCAAATATAATGGCCTTGTTCAACATCAAACCCATGTTTTATCCCATGTTTAATCAAAACCCATGTTTAATCAAAACCATGTTCAACATCAAACCCATTACATACAAATTGTTTAATCAGATTACAAATATCAGATTACAAACAAATTGTTTAATCAGATTACAAACCCATTAATCAGATTACAAACCCATTAATCATCAAACCCATTTCAAATATAATGGCCTTGTTCAACATCAAACCCATGTTTAATCCCATGTTTAATCAAAACCATGTTTAATCAAAACCATGTTCAACATTAAACCCATTACATACAAATTGTTTAATCAGATTACAAATATCAGATTACAAACAAATTGTTTAATTAGATTACAAACCCATTAATCAGATTACATATCATCAAACCCATTACATATATCAAACATTGTTTAATCAGATTAACCATATATCAAACATTGTTTAAAACATATCAAACCCATTACACACCCATTACATATATGATATATATAATACACACAAATACATACATGTTCAACATAAATCATCAAACCCATTTCAAACCCATTTCATAAATCAAATCCATTTCAAACATTTCAAACCCAAACATTTCAGATTAACCATTTCAGATTAAACATTTCAAACCCAAACATTTCAAACTATGTATATATATGTATACATATATATACATCCAAAATGCAAATTATATATATTATACACACAAATACATACATATTGGCTTGAGAGAGAGAGGGAGAGAGGGGTAACCGATGTGATGATGCTCTGGCCGGGCAGAGACTTGTCCGGTTCTGTGACGAACCCTGTGACTTGAGAGAAGATGAAGACAGGAAAGCACAGCAAGGGTTGGGTTGGGTTTCGACAGGGAAGCACGGGAATGGGCTTCAATGGAGGTAGAGATAGAGAGAGAGAGAGAGAGAGAGAGAGAGTGTGTGTGTGTTCAAAATTTGAAAACAGAAGAGAGGATAGGCGTATCTGTGAGAGAGACAGGGTGTGTGTTGAGAGAGTGTGTGTTGAAAGAGATGAGAGGGAGATGTTTTTGACCCTCAGATTAAATCAATCTAATGGTCAAAATTTGGACAAATTGACAAATGTCCCATCTGGTTTGAAAAACAGAGCTCCCTTGTTATATAGATATATATATCTATTTTTGGATAATTGAAAGACAAACAAAATGAACTACGTCCTAAATTCCTTCTCAAAGAGGTGAGCAATATCCGCAATTATCATGTTACAGATTTCTGTTGGTGGTTCATTGACAATTAGTAAATCAGATGGTTGATTTTCGCCTAGCTTTGCCAAAGTATCGGTGCATTTGTTGGCTTCCCTTTAGATGTGTTGAATTGAGCAGTCACAGCTTCTCATGATAATACGGGCATCCTCCACAATACCCTGAAAAGGACATCGCTCTCCCAGTTCTTCGCTTAACAATTGCACTACTTGCTTCGCATCTGTTTCAATGACCACTTGATTCAGTCCACGTTGGAAAATGATTGTGAGCCCTTTGTAAACAACCCAAAGTTCTGCTTCGAGGCTGGTGCTGTAGGACAATCTTCACTGTATTCCGTATAAATTAAGTTTGTGTACTTGACAACAAATAAAAGAAATAAAGGAAAAGAAGGAGAATGTTTGATTACAAAAATCAAACTAGAAATAAAATTAAATAAATAAAATATAGATTTTATTTTGTTACAAAAAAAATCAAAATCTGATATAAATAAATAAAACAGAAAATAAATTAACAACTTACTTGATTAATTTCTTGAACAATATTATGATCAAGTCTAGTGTTTGACACTACGTTCTTAAGACAAATTCGTCCTCTCCACGGTACTTGTTAGTATATTATATGTAATGTATTGTTAGTGATCTAGATAGTGGATGTAATAATGGATGTATCTAGTGATCTAGATAGTGGCTATAATGGATGTATATATTATGTAAGGAGATAGGTAGTGGCTCTTAGTGGTGATAGTGGATCTCTTAGTGGTGATAGTGGATCTTAGTGGCTCAAATAGTAGCTCTTGTTCTCTCCTATATAAGGAGTGTAGTTTTCTCTTCACAAAACAAGATATTGATATTAATCAATAAAATCAATACACAGTTTATTCTCTCTATCAATTTATCTTACATGGTATCAGAGCGGGTTTAAAATCTAGTATTTTCGCTTTACCGGTGGGCGGCAACCTCGCCTTGGCATACGCCTTGGACCTCTCGTCTGCAAAGCTGTTTGCATGACTTCCATCACAGAAAGTCCTATCCCTATTCATTTGTGAGCTCCGTGTCCCACTCAAAGCCTTCTTTGGTGGCCTCTTTGGCCTTTCTCTCTCTCTCTCTCACTTTCGCGTACCATCTCGAGGAGGAGCATAGTCAAACAAGAGGGTTTTGGAGAAGATGATGACCACAAAAGCAATATTCTCGCTTTTCGTGCTCTTCTTCTCGACCTCCCATGGCCAATCTATCATTCGTCACCAATACCTCTACAACAATCCTTCAACATCAACAAAACCCATGGCGGATCTATCATTCGTGCGCCTCTACCCTTATCTTCCTTTAACATCAACAAAACCCAGCTCTTGATTTGTTCTTACACGGTCACCATAACGACGAAATGTTCTTCACCAAAGTACACTAGAGATCGATCGATCTCTCTTTTGGCGATTCTTATGGCTATCGGTATATGCAGAGGCTAGATGATCCATCATCGGCGTTCGGCGGTGTTTGGACACGTGCGAGATAACAGGCCGTGTCATGCGAGGTGTGTTATTTGTACCTATACAGAGTGGATACGATGGTTGGATACTGATACCGTAGAGGTCTACGGTTATTACACTGGCTCTGTTACTTTTTACTACCAAACTTCAATACCCAACGATATTTGGCACGGTTTTAACTCTTCGCAGTGCTTCCTCCTCCACCTCTGTCGGAGCTATGAGGTTGTTTGGACACCTGTTTCAGGTTTTCTTTTGTTTTGCCTGCTGGAAAGCCCTGTTTGGTTCCATGTAATAATTATAAGTCCATCTTAGTTGCATGTCTTTGCCTGATGTTATTTCATTGACCCGGGTGACAAAATCCTCTTCCTTGTACATTATCACATGGTGACATCCATCTTCTTTGGCTTGTGCTGCCTTCTCTTTGGTTGAGACGGTTCCAATGACAGTGGCACCAAGTGCGTTAGCCCACTGGCATAAGAGAGACCCAACTCCACCAGCTGCTGCATGAACAAGGACAGTGCGTCCAGGTTCAACCTTAAAGCAGCGGCGAACTAGGAATTGAACAGATCCTTCCGGCAGAGAAAGAGAGATTGTTGATGAAGCTCAAGGTCAGGAAAATCTTGCAGAAAATTGATGGGGTTTACAAAACCCATATAGACTCAGACCTTGGCAAGGTCACTGTATCGAGAAATGTAGACACGCTGATCAAGAAGCTAGAGGTTTCAACCCATCCAAGACTCCACCCAACTTTTTAATTTTATTATTATTATTATTATTATTATTATTATTATTATTTTTTTTTTTATTATTATTTTTTTTTCCAAATCATTTTTCATCTTTTTCATATAACCCATTCACACATATTTTTTTATTTATTTTCTTTATCTATTTTTTATTTTCTTTTCTTTTTGTTCTTAAACAAAACACCAAAAATATTTCACCAACTTGTCATTTCTTCATGCCGGGATCAAACCCGATTAGCATTTTACATAAAAAAAAAACACTTAAAAACAAAAACACAAACAACCGGCCTCACTTCTTCGCCTCTTCAGCTGTTCTCTTCTTTTTGCCTTTGTCTTGGGCGTCCCTTGCCGGTGCTGCCTCCGTGTTTCCCACGCCGCCGAGCACGTTCACTTCCCGTTGCTCCTCAGCCGTCACATATGGCGGTCCTCCAAATCTGAGCATCACGGTGGCCTTCCGCTTCAGTTCCTTGTTTTCTGCCTTGAGCACACAGATCTCTGCTCGGGCATCCGTATACATGCGCTGGAGCAGAGCCAGTTGGGCTTTTACCTGCTGCACCTCATTTGTTCTACTTTGAAGACGGTGCGACAGATTGTTGACCGCCGTCATTGTCTCAACACAAGACCTCAAAGTATAATGATTGGCTTCAATATCAGATTGAGCAGCCATTTTTTGCTCAACTGACAACATTGAAAAGTTTAATGGTGCAAAACCAGGGGCGCTTGGCCTAGGGGCGCTTGGTTGAGGTTCAAGGGCCATATTCTGGGTTGTGGCCTCGTTGAGGTCGGGAAAGAGAGTAAGACCACGGGACGACGAGGCTATGTTCGGGTAGCCGAAGCAGGAAGAAGAGGCCATATTCAGGGTTGGTTGTAGAATGTTTCAGAGTATCTCTCTCAGAAGTGTTACAGAGAGAACGAAGAGTTTTTTCAGCTGGTTTGTTATGCATCAGCGACAGCCTCGCCTTGGTTAAATAGGCAAGGCAGACACGCGCCTTACGCGCCTCTCAACGCCAGACGACAAATCGGCGCGCCTTTTGATGGCTCGCCTTTTGATGGCTGTCGGGCACACTTTTTGATGGCACGCCTTTTGATGGCACACCTTTGATGGCTCGACTTTTGATGGCTGTCGGGCACACCTTTTGATGGCACGCCTTTTGATAAAATTGGGCACGCCTTTTATAAGGATCCGACAAGACTCTGTAAACTGTCCCGACATTGATTCCGGTTAGCTCCTATATGGGTCCGACAAGACTCTGTAAATTGTCCCGACATTGATTCCAGTTAGCTCCTATATGGGTCCGACAAGACCCGGTAAACTGTCCAGACATTGATTTCGGTTATCTGCTACAACGGTTCGACACAGCCATATAGTGTCTTCTACAACGGTCCGACATGACCCAAGAACTGCTTTCTACGTCCGACATGACCCAAGAACTGCTTTTCTAGCGGTCCGACATGACCTCAGAACTGCTTTTCTAGCAATCCGACATGACCCAAGATGGCTGTTTTCTACAACGGTCCGACATGACCCCATAAACTGTTTTCTACATCGGCCCGATATGACCCCATAAACTATCTTCTACAACGGTCCGACAAGACCCCATAAACTGTCTTCTACAACGGTCTGACACGACCATACAGTGTCTCCTATCTACTTTTATTTGTCATTTTATTTTCCTGTTTTGTTACTCTCTCCAAACTCAAGTTGGCTAGTCTCTATCCTCCTTGAGTTTGAGGGGGGCTGTTAGTATATTATATGTAATGTATTGTTAGTGATCTAGATAGTGGATGTAATAATGGATGTATATAGTGATCTAGATAGTGGCTATAATGGATGTATATATTATGTAAGGAGATAGGTAGTGGCTCTTAGTGGTGATAGTGGATCTCTTAGTGGTGATAGTGGATCTTAGTGGCTCAAATAGTAGCTCTTGTTCTCTCCTATATAAGGAGTGTAGTTTTCTCTTCACAAAACAAGATATTGATATTAATCAATAAAATCAATACACAGTTTATTCTCTCTATCAATTTATCTTACAGTACTTTTAGAATGTGGACGTCTATCTCCCAAGATAAAATGATCAACAACGAATAAATGCAGCACTATAATTTATTCGCACAACAAACACACTTAGTGTATATACTCTTTCTTACAGAAATTTAATACAACAAGATGCAGAGATTATTCGCAGAGGAGAAGTACGAAAATTGTGAATGAAAACATCAAATGAGGGCTGCCTATTTATAGATTGAGTGGTGGCTGTACAGATTTGAATTAAACAGGTACCAAACCTGTTTGAATAGGTACAAGACCTGTTTGGCACTGTTCAACAGATCTATTTGGTTTAATTTGCATAGATTTAAATCTGTTTGAATCTAAATTCAAACAGGTAAGGGTTTTCCTTGAATTAAACTGTTCGGACAGATTTGAATTTAAACGGTTTGATTTTATTTTACCAAAAAATAAATTAAATTAAAATGTTTTTTGCCCAAAAAAATAGGTATTGGACCGGACAAGCCTAACCCAACCTCACACCACGCACCCACGCCCAAGCCTACCCCAGCCCGCCTGCCTACCCGGTTGACCGGACAGATGGCGGCGGCGTGTGCATGTGTTTATTTTGAGTCCATTGGGTCTAACCCACTTTACTCATAACCTCCCTCTCTACAAAACTTGGATGCCGCTTGGGACCTACCCCAAGTTCCAACACTACGCCTTATAAACCCACTCAAAGTTTCCCACCAAATCAATGTGGGACAAGCCATTTTTCAAACCTTAAGGAATTTTCACCAAAAACTTCATTTCTATGGAGCTCACTTTGGTTTCAATTTTCCATTCACCCGATAATGGTTTTGAGCAATCAAATATACCACGCAAATCACAACGCGGCATAGAACGCGTTACCACTTAGACCCGCCAACTTTGGCACACGGGTCCCACCTAAAAAAATAGACCAAAGTTAAGAAAAAATTCTATTTTTCCAGATTTTTTCAAAACCCATTTCTAAAAGGTGCATATCTCTAGTCTTCCATAGTAGCCACTAATCCATGATCCTGTTTTATCCCGGAAAAGACCACCAAAACCGCCACCTCCTCAATTTCGGCGAGTGTTGTCATCCGTGTTGAGCTTGATTGTTCCTGCACTTGGACAAGACCACACAGTTAGACTTTTATATTTGAGGGGTGTTGTAATATCTAAATTAAAAGCTTGAAAATTTTCCTTGGCAAACGTTAATATACTTTTCACACTCTCATGAATGTTTATATGTTTATTTTCAAAAACCGTGTTATTCTGGTTCTTCCAAATAATCCATATGGTAATAAGGAACAGTGGAGGAAATTTGTTCATCCCTTTTACATTCCGTATGATCCAATCTTTCCAAGAAAAATTAAGCATGTTAGAGTACCATTCCGGGCTGAATATTTGATCATCCCTTTTACATTTCGTATGATCCAATCTTTCCAAGAAAAATTAAGCATGTTAGAGTACCATTCCGGGTTGAATATTTGACAACAAACCTATACAGCGTTGGGACAAAACCATAATAAATGACAATGTCCTCCAAGTTTTCACAACAGGGGCATTTCGGGTCATTATTAAGGCCCCTCAGTTATCTCATATGATTTGTGAGGATTTTCTCATGGAGAACAAGCCACACAAAGCTCTTAAGCTTCTGGGGAACCTTGAGCTTCCATATCCAACCCCAATCTCCTTCTTGACTTTGGTAATCAACAATTAATTCATATGCACTTGATGTAGAGAATTCTCCATCAGAGGATTTAACCCATCTGGGAGTATCCTCTTCATCTCTATTATGGGGTGGTTGTATTTTCAGAATTTCCACAACCATATACATAGGTAAAAGGTTATGCATATGATTCAAATCCCATTCACCATGCTCATCAAGAAAGGGAATCCACAGTGATATTCCCAGAATTTGGAAGTGGGTAAGTGGGTATGCTCAAGTCCTGTTCAAAGACTCCATCACCACACCACCAATCTTTCCAAACTCTAACTTTGGACCCTCTTCCAAGGTTTCATCTCACCCCTTTAACAAGAAGCTCCTTTGAATTAAGGATGCCTTTCCAAATATGAGATATATTCTTGCCTTTTTTTCTTGTGCAAGTGGGGTTGCTGCCCCAGATATTTGTTTTTTTAGCACAGCCACCCATAAACAATTGTCCTCTTTTAACACTTTTCATCCCAACTTGGACAGAAGAGCTAGATTTTGATCTCTAGCCCTCCGAATCCCAAGACCACCATCTTTTTTCATCTTGCAAACTTGATCCCAATTCACAAGATGAACTTTATTTTTCTCTAGGGTGTCACCCCAATGAAATTTTCGATTTATTTTGTCAATCTCATCACAAACTTTCCTTGGAAACTCCATAGTTTGCATAGCATAAGCTGGTATAGCACTGGTCACAGATTGAATCAAAGTGGCCCTCCCTGCCAAGGACAAAAGGCCAGATTTCCACCCAGTTAACTTGGTCTTGAGTTTTCCCAAGATATAATTAAAATTATCTTTGCTCACTCTAGTGTGAAAAAGAGGAACGCTGAGGTATTTCCCTAAGTTTTGAGTTAAGGGGATACCACTCATATTACTCAAAGTTCTAGCTCTTCTCCTTGCAATATTAGGAGACACAAACATATGGGATTTGTGTAAATTGATCTTTAAACCAAAGATTGCACTAAACTCATCCAAAACTTTCAAAATGGTGGTATAATTTTGAACATTAGCTTTAGCAAACAAAATCAAATCATTCGCAAAAAATAAATGAGATAAAGTAGGACCATGATTAGCCAAGCTAAGACCAGTCCACTCTTTTTCATGCACTTTTTGACTAATCATAACATAAAGCCTTTCCATACATAGCACAAAAAGGTAAGGGGATAGAGGATCCCCTTGTCTTAAACCCTTAGCTAGTTGGAACTCATTAAGAGGTTCACCATTCCATAAAATAGTAGTACTCACACTAGTGACACAACTTAGGATCAAATCCACCAGTTTCTCATCAAAATGCAACTCTTTTAAAGTTTGTTTTAGGAAGCTCCAAGATATGTTGTCATAAGCCTTTTCAAGATCTACTTTAAAAATCATGTAACCCACCTTCCATTTTTTCTTTCTCAAAGTGTGTATCACTTCCTGGGTAATGATGATGTTATCATGAGTGGATCTACCCGGAATGAAACCACTCTGATTCAGGGCTAATGATATTCTCTAAGAGAGACCTGATGCGGTTGATAAGGATTTTGGATATAATTTTATAGGTTACATTGCACAAACTAATTGGCCGGAATTGTTTCACAATCTCAGGGTTAGAAACTTTAGGAATGAGAGCTATAAAGGTTCTATTTATCTCCAGGGGAATGGAACAAGAAGAAAAGCAGTTTTGAATAAATTCAATCACAGTCTTGCCCACAATATCCCAAAAGGTGTGATAAAAAATAGCTTGGTGCCTATTGGGACCTAGGGCCTTAAAGGCTTTGATGTTTTTAACTGCCCTCCAGATCTCAACATCGGAGACTTCCCTACTCATCTCAAATTTGATCATCAGGGCTTATGTGCTTGGCCAAATTATTCCAGTGGTCAAGGCAAATAGTGTGACTATAAGCAAAAAGCTTGTGAAAATGAGCAGACACAAGATTTTTTAAATCAGTAGGATCATCCACCCAAACTCCCTCATCATTTTTTCAAAACTACAATTTTTGCCTTCCCTCTCTTCATGATGGTAGACAGATGGGAAAACTTGGTATTTCGCTCACCTTGAGTAATCTAATTTGTACGAGATTTTTGAAATCAAAACATCTCTTCCTGATACAGGACTTTGTTAAAGTCCTCAATGAGCTCATTTTCTGGTTGATGTAAATTATGAGAATAATGCTTGGCTTAAGAAATTTGGATTCCATTGATCCTACCAAGCAGCCAATGTTTTTGTCTAAAGATATTACCAAAGACATTTTTGTTCCAATCCATAGCTGCAATTGTCATACAAGCCAAATTTCTCAACAAATTATGTTGATTATGAATAGGCCAATTATTTTCAACCAGAGTACGGAATCCCTTATGAGTTATCCAAGCAGCTTGAAATTTAAAAGAATTGTGCGGGGGGTTATAATGACTCGTACCTTGAGTGTGTACTATGAGAGGAGAATGATTCGAGTATGTGCGAGGCAAATTTCGAACATACCCCTCTGGAAATAGAGTTCTCCATTTTGTGTTACAGAGGGTCTTGATCCAATCTCACCATAGCATTGGCCCACAATTTCCTGTTGTTAGTCCAAGTGAGCCTAGGACCAACACATCCTAGATCCATAAGATTGCAGTTGTTGACTCTATTAGTGAATTTTTGACTCCTTCTTTGGCTTTGGCTTGAGCTTTGGTTTTAATTAACTGAGAAGCTCCTTTTTTCTGTTGAGCTTGAGTAGTCATTAAAATCCCCTGCTACCAGCCATGGTTCTTGAATATTTTGTGCAATTGTTTCCAAACCATTCCAAAGTTCATCTCTCATCTCGGTATTTGGACTCGCATAAATGGCAGAAAGAACCCAGTCCAGATATTCTTGGCGAGAAATTGTAGCAGTGATCATCTGGGAGCAAGCTTCATTTACACGAACATTGACTTGGTTAGGATTCCATAATAACCAAATGCCTCCACTTCTACCAATTGGATCTACATGCGTTGAGGCGGTAGACCCCAAATTATTGAAAAACATACTCATCTTGTTTAATTCCACTTTGGTCTCCATGAGTATAAGCATGTCAAGTTTATGCTTTTGCACTAAATCAGGCAGATTCTGTCGAAATCGATCATTACCAGCACCTCTATAGTTCCATATCAGCAGATCCAACGACGACATTGAAATGGTGGGCCAGTTCTCCGCCTCAGATAGCCCCAGAATGTTTTTCATATTTTTCTGGTCTTCTTCCATTGTTTTCGTTGGTTTCATGAGCACCATGTGTCTCACGTTATGCGAGTCTATCTTCTACCATGGTTGGATCAGAAGCTTCACTTCTTCTAGCCACCAATCTATTCCGACGTGGTGATATACTTCTTTCCCGAGTTCTAAAAATAGCAGAGTTCTGCACTGGTCCACTCAATGCTCTGTCATTAGGGTGTTCTCAGCAATTTCTTCCATCGGTCTTAGCCTCCAGAGACTTGAGTGGATAGAGTGGTTCCCTCTTCTAGCTTTCAATCAATTTGCTGAGAGTTTTTCAATTGGCATTTTAGGTGAGCTATGGGGAATAACAGGTGGCTTGGAACCAGAGTTAGTGTTAGGGTTCCCTTGATTGTTGGTAGCACCCAAACTAGCGCTTGGGCCTAAGTTGAGAATAATGGGCTGGTTGGCCTACTAGATTGCCCCATTTTCACTTGGCCCATGTGCAATACGCATCCCTACATCGTGCCTCCTATCCTCCACAGCATGGACCGAGTCCACATCCATTACTGGAGAGGTCTGTAGTAATGTATCCGGAGGTCTCCTAGTTTGGGCACTAGATGTATCTCCTGTAGCCATATTAGAGCCCATGTCTAGATCCATATAATTTCCCTGGGCTTTACTACTTCTCTGGCCTTCGCTATTTTCTCCATGCTCTTTATCCAGCTGTAAAACTTCAAATCTGTTGCACTTTTGGTAGTGGGCCTTTTGTTTTTGTTTCCCTTGTTAAAATTTCCTTCTACTGGGTGCTATGGTCCACGACCCATATCCATGTTTCTCTTCCACATTATATCCTTCCTCCTTCCTTTGCCCAGTGAGCTTTGATGTTCCTGGCCCATTATCTGATTCTGGTTGGGTAACGGTCTCATTTTATATTATCTTCTCTGGCTGTATCACCGAAAATTCAGTGCACTTTTCTTTCCGGTGGCCAACATGACTGCAAAAAAAACACAACTTGTGTAAGTGTTCGTATTCCACCACGTAATGGTATCATCCAATAGTAAGATGTGAAATAAGTGGTTTACGCAAGTCCATCTCAACGCAGACCCTTGCATATTTCCCTTGTGCTGCCATGGCAGTGTTAATATCAACCTTTGATGGAGTACCTAGCACCTTCGAGATGTGGTAGAGAACCTTATCATCATAATACTCAATGGGGAGATTGGGAAATCTGACCCATATTGCATTTGTATCCACCTCTGCCTCATTAGATTTAAAATCAGGTTACCATTTGCGAACTGTCACGTATTGATCCATTACTACCTATGGTCCTCCGATGAAAACCTTCGTGTAGTCTTCCATCATTTCAAATTTCACTATAAAGAAACCATTTCCAATATCCAAAGTTTCAAAACCTGCTTGTAGATTCCACACCTTCCTCATTCTATTTACAAACAAATTGTAGCCAATATTCTTTCCCAAAAGTCTGACAATGAGACATTTCTTCCATGGTTCTCTCACTTTTTTAAGGAGGCCAGCAGGTAGTTTAACCACCTGGTTCGAGGCTATCCCTTTCTCATTCGAAGATTCCTTTGTTTCCTTCTCATTTTTCATTTCTTCATCGGAAGAGAGATAGGCCGCTTCACAATCAAAACTGCATTCTCTCTCAGTTTCATTGAATCTGGATCTCAAAAGTGCTTGTTTGAAGGACCTATGGATGCCCATGTCCTTTTCTGATTCCCTATCCTTGATACCATTTCGGTCTTCCGCTTCCTCCACCATTTGCTCGTATTTTTTTTCCAAGAGTTCCTCATCAGACGCTTTCGTAGCTTTCACCTTTTTCTTGCTCCGATCAAGGTGATCTTGCTCCTCTATTGATGTTTCATGGGTGCCAATATCACCTTCAAAGGTCATCTTAGAGAGAGAGAAATTTCGATTATGATCCTTGCCTTTTTCAAATTTCACATTTTCTCCTCAAAAAATACTAAAAGTCATTTGTCAAAAATAATAGAAACAAGGCTACTTAGTCCAAAAGTCTAAATTTTAATTTTGTTTGTTTAAAGTTTTTGACATTGAAACATTTTGTCCAAGAAGATAAGTTCAAGCAAAATGATCAAAATGTCATTTTTTATATATTGGGTCCCAAACCCTCTCACTCAGTCACTCTGAACTTTGATCTCTCTCTCCTTGATCAGCTCCAAACCCTCACTGAGATCTTTGCTTTCCTCCTCAGCATTACTCATCGTCGTCTCCCTTCTCCACTAATCTCTCTCTCTCTCTCTCTCCCCTTCACCGTTGATCTCACTCCCTCCCCCTCTCTCTCTCTCTCTTTAATCTCACACGATCTGTCTTTTCCGCCCTAACACCACCATCCTAGCCGTGTTGATCTCATACTCTATCACCTCCTTCAAACCGTAACCAATACATACTGTCTCTTTTTCTTCCCATTCTTTCTCTCTCCTCTCTCTTCTCTCCTCTCCATCTTAGTCACCGACACCACTACTTCATCTTCCCTTTCTATGTTCGTCAAATCCATCGGCATCCGTCATCAAAGATGTTAGATCTAGACCAAGTTCAAGTTCTACTAGATCTAGACGGAGATAAATCTTTCTCTGAGGTTTTCGTTCAAATCGATAAATATCCAGATCTTTCTTTGGTTCAATCTTCTAAGGTTCTCATATTATTATCAATAATGCTAGGGGTCAGGAATAATTTATTAGGAAAGGTTTCATGAATGAGTTGGCAGTGACTAACTCATCTTGGTGGAGCCCCCAATATATTATTAAAAAAAATAAAAAAAGAGAAGTTGGAAAGACAATAAAGAGAGAAAGTTTTGATTCTATATTGGAGCCCCCAACAACACGCAGTCACTTAAGCAACAACGACAATCCCTCAAAAAAAAAAAAAAAAAGAAAAAAAAAAAAAAAACTTCTCTTTGTCTCACATTTCTAGTGGTCGGCGATTTTTGTTACGAGTTCTTGCAAGAACACCATCTCCAATCACAAAGGTATGAAAATATAGCTGCTCCGTTATAGTAGTATGAAGATTTAATAGCAGTTGCTCTGTTAAGTGGCTCTGTTTTTTCACTAATGGTTGTTATTGTGTTGTGCTTTTTTCACAAGTGCATCGACTTTTTATTTTTATTTTTAATTTGTACAATTCAATGAAATGGGCTGTTTCAGCTACAAGTTTTTCATTTGAAGAATCATACGTTGTTTGTTAAAATTTGTCAATTTGATTCACATTTTCATCATGAGAAAGGCCAATACCCAAAACAAACAAGTGATGAAATTTATTCAGAATTTATTTGAATTTATACAAGTTATGAATTCACGGTGTGCAAAATTGTTATGAGATAACACCAGTCGAATTTGTTGCTAAAATTTCTTCTTGAATTTTTTTTTTGCTGAATTTGCTACTTGAATTTTTACAAATTTTCAGCAGAAAGTTAATAAAATAATTTAATTTTCTACTTAATTAGGGTTTTGGCCTTTGTTATGAATAAAATTTTTTTAATTTGTTATTTACATTGTAAAGGTATGGATAAAGAAATATCGAGTGGATCAAATGAGGACTGTGACGAAATTGATATTGAGACTGAAATAGAAGACACAAAAAATGTAGAAGTTGAAATTGAGGATCATCAAGTGTGTAGACACCCCATTTTTGACCGCCCTTAAGACTTGGACGCGACTGATGGTTTACATAGTGGAAAAAGGTGTGTAGGGGAAAGGTTCAGTTTCTTCGACAAGGAGAGAGTCAAATCTCAACTCCATATCCCTTTTTGGACCAAAACGATCTTGATCGAAAGATTTTAGTCTTAAAACCCTCTCTTTCAAAACGTTTTTGAAATAAAGTTTTTACGATGTTCCGAGGCTCGCGTTTTGTCAAATGTTGCACTTTTCGGTAAACTGAGCAAGGACAAAGTGGAAATGAATGAAAGAGAGATGGAATCTTTGAAAAATCTTTCAAAACACCTTTTTTAGGGGTTTAGAGTTGAAGAAAAGAGGAGAAGAGAGAAGAAACCTAGTTGGGGAAGAAGTTGGGTATGAATCGCTAAGAGAGAGTCGAGTGGTCCTCGCTAAATCAGGCTTATCTATCTATGCACTTGGAGTTAAGCTATGAGGCTGCCACCGTTGGAAAGAAGACTTCTGGAGCTTCATTTTTCACTCAAGAATCTCCTAAACCCGAGTCCGGATGGGGGAGATATGATTGGTTGAAGTTGGGCATCATCCCGGTTGGACCGAAACTGAGCAACCTTTACCAAAACAAGCATAACTTTTTGCACAGTTGGAATTTTGATGCAAGGTTGGCGCCATTGGAAAGATAACTTCCGGGGCTTCAATGTGGTCACATGGAAAACCAGCAAATCAGATGGCCGACCAGCTTTTTCTGGAAAAAGTGGTTCAGCATGAATCTGGAAGGAGAGAAAACATCCGCGCAGCCTCACTAAAACGAGCATAACTTTTTGCACAGTTGGAATTTTAATGCAAGGTTTGTGCCATTGGAAATCTAACTTCTGGGGCTTCAATTTGGACACAAGAATGACCTAAAAAGGGGTTCACATGAATGAGTTATGTCCGTTTGAAGTTGGACCTTCTGGGCAGATTTTTTTTCTTGCCACCGGCCATTGGCATGGTCGGTCGGCGAGGTCGGTCGGCAAAGTGGTCGGTCGGCGAGGTCGGTCGGCATGGTCGGTGAACAGTGGTCGGTCGGCAAGGTCGGTGAACAGTGGTCGGTCGGCATGGTCGATTGAGCGATGTGGTCGGTCGATCGGTAGTCGGTGAGCGATGGTCGATTGGCGAGGTCGGGTGAGCAGTGAATTAAGCGATTGGTCGGCTCGGCATGGTCGGCAAAGCTCGGCCATCAACTTTTTTTTTTTTTTTTTTTTTTTCGGCTGAAGCTTCTCCAGGAAGCTTGAACATTTTGTTTTAGCTTCTTGAGGAAGCTTGGAATCTTTTGTTTTAGCTTCTCTTAGAAGCTTGCACCCTTTGTTTTAGCTTCTTGAAGAAGCTTGACCCTTTTGGTTTAGCTTCTCTTAGAAGCTTACACCCTTTGCTTGAGGCTTCTCCAAGAAGCCTTGGCCCTTTTTCTTCTATAAAACCAACACTCCCCCTCCATTTGCAGGGGTTAGAAAATTTTGTATAAGCCTCCTACATACAATCTCTCTCTCTCTACATTCTAACCATCAAAAACCCTTAAGCTCCTACACCCATTTCTTCACCACCACCTAGCACCACCACCACCACTCCATACCAGCAGTTTGGAGGTCAGTTCCAAAGGCAAGGAGCATCTTTTCTCAAGCCAAGAGGTTGCTAAAGACTAGTCTTCAAGGGTGAGTCTCGTTTTTCCCTTTTTTGCTCTTTTCTTGGTCTATTTCTTAGACCTTCTTGCTTGTACATTTGAGCTCCGACCAAAACTGAAAGTGTTATTTTTTTGAGCTCTATTTCATCTTTCATTAAGGGTCTTACCCTGTTTAGGACCCCCATCTTGCACTTGCTTCAATATCCTCTTGGATGCCATATTTTTGCATGATATTTTTGGCCTATATATAATCTGTTTTGAGCTCTGATGTAAACTGAAAATGGGCTTATTTTGAGCCCTTATTCAACATTTAAGAAGGGCTCACCACTTTTTGGGACCTCCATGTATCACTTACCATTGTACCCCCCTTTGGTCCCCATTTTTGCATGATTTATTAGCTTATCGAGCTTCTATTTTTGGACCTTGGTCCAAACTGAAAAGAGCCATAAAATGACCCCCTCTTCATGTTTCATCAAGGGTCTAGGGATGTTTGGGACATCCTTGGCATACTTCATGTTATAGCCCTCTTGGTGGCCTCATTTTGCATCATATTTTAAGCATGCTTGTGTTATGTTTCGGGATTGATCATCTACTGTAAAGAGCTTTATTTTGGGCCCCTATTCAACATTGTTGAAGGGCCCTTACCTATTTGAGACCTCCATGTATCAGTTGCCTCTTTGCCCCTTTGTTGGCCTATTTCTTGCATCAGAATTTTGGCATAATTGTATCTGTTTCTGGGGTTTGTCATAAAATGTAAAGCATCATATTTTTGTCCCCACTTCAATATTGTAGAAGGGGCCTCCTATGTTTGAGACCAGAAGCTGTGACTTACTTCATTACCCCCCTTGTGGAGCCAATTTTGCATGCTAATTTTGCCCTATTTGTGCCCACTTTTTGGCCATGCTTTGAACTGTAAACATGCTTGTTTTGGGGCTTCCTTGCTTCTGTATTTAAACTTCATGTTTGTATCATGCATGCTTTGTATAGCTGTAAGCCATTTCATATACCTAGTTTTGTATTTCGAGAAAGATTCCATGCATCAAGTTTCATTTCGCCATGTTTCGGGGCTGTTTTGCACGTCATTTTGCCTCTGAAATTTGCATGTTTGCATATCATATTCCATGTCTTTGCCATGTCTCATTAGAGTGGCATTTCGGTGCCTGAGGGTCCGTTCTCGGTTTGCGTGCACGCGTGCATGCATTTCGAGGTGTCTTGTTTTCATCTTATGGCCTCCTATGTGAGTGTGGCTGAGGCTCTCTCATGTTGGTGTAAGCCCATATTGCATTGCGTATGCCATTTCATCCATAGCATTGTGTATGCTCGGTTGTGTATCACCTCGTGTAGCGTGAATGCCATTCCATAACATTGTGTATGTTAGGATTGTATCTTAGTTGCATTTCACGCATATCATGCATATTGCATCGTGTTCGGGATAGGAGTTAGCTCGGGCACGGAAAGCAGGTACTTCAGACTCGGTGACGGAACGTGTCTCAATTCCTGAGTCACCGACACTCCGGATTATCTATGATGGAGTTAGGTTTTGTTGTAGCATTCATATGCATTCATCCTATATTGCGTTGTGCAATTCGGCTCCTCGGCCATCATGCATCGATATACGTGATTGGTGGCACGAGGATCGAGGCATGCATATATTTGTGAAATACATTGCTATGCCCCTTTCCTGTTCTCTGTTGCAGCAAAATCAAGAATCGACAAATTTTCGGGACTTGGCACGCATTTCAAGAAACATTGCAAAACAGAGGCTAATCGGGGCATCGCCGTGGATTTCCGCGCAAAGCAGCCCAAACATGCATCATTCCATCATCCGGAGCAGAATCAAGGCAATCCCTGGCTTGCATGCCAGTTTTATTTTTCTTAGTTAATTTGTTAATTAATTAGGGATTTGTATATTATTTGGATTGTATATTTTGGACTGTATTATTCTTTCATTTGGGACTGTATTATTTATTTGGACCCTCTGCGCGAGGGCATAATTGTAATAAGTGTGGGTGAGTGTGATGTATGTCTTCCAACCCCACGTCTTTCTTCCCTTTTATTTACCCGCTTATGATGGTTAGATTAGGGCATATTTCAATTAGCATAACAGTATGACAGCATGTTTGCATCATTCATCTGTTTTGCATGCACCGGGCTCGGCGCATCATACAAACTGCATTTGTATTTCAATTCCAAATTGAATACGTGTTAGTTGTAGAACTCCATATACCATGTTTAGAATAACCGAGCCTGCTATAGTTGCATCTTTGCATGTGTTGCACTAGGCATTGCTGTATACTTAGGATCATGCATGGATTTCTAATGAGTTTCTATTTTGGCTTGGAGTACTCGGTGAGTTTTTATGCTTTAGCATCCTTGCATGCATGTGAGTGACTGCCATGAATAGCATGCTTACCATGAGGCTAACTGCTTATGTGATATAATTGCTTGAGTGCCTGTGGGTGAAGGTTGGGTTATTTGGATTGGAACAATTCATCAAATGTTTGTTTTAAACCCACTAGATGGTGGAAAAATCATGTTTCTAAGCCCACCCGAGGGTGGCAAATCCACGTCTTAGCCTACCTGCGGGTAGCACCATCAAACCATTTTCAAACAAACAAACATGAAATGTTTTGTTCCAATTCAGGCGACTCAGTCTATACTTGTATGCTGTGTGCATCACATAGTAACCTAGGCTAATAACCGGAATAAGAACGCACAATGTTTTCAAAATCTGATATCATGGTTAGTAGAGGCCGGTCTTTGACTGGGCGAAGGTGCTCACGGTGACCTTCTAATCGTACCCAAGTTCCCGAGCCGAGGCAACTTTGGTGATGACGGACACGTGGCCTTTGGCACCGAGTCAGGGTTTCCTAAATTTCTCATTAAAAAAAAACATTTAGGTGGCGACTCTGTATCTGGCAAAGCAGTCCATGTTTGGCACTTCTTTTCAAAAAAATCTGTTTTCAAAATCGATTTGCCGGATTTGGACTCTTTGGTTCAAGATTAAGAACCGTGACATTTGAGTCCTTGAACTGTAGTGACCCCAATATGAACGGAACGGGACTTAACCCTCCCAGGGCGTTCGATGACGTCTACAAAGTGCGAATGGAATTTAAGTCAATTGATGAAATTTATAAATATTATTCAAGCTATGGGATGAGAAATGGTTTTGCAGTGTCAAAGAAATATTGTAAAATGGGAGATGATGGGGAGAAAAAATATGTAACTATTGCTTGTACTCGTGCTAGAAAGGCAAAAATCAAAACAAGCAATATAGTTAAATTACGCCCACAAACTAAAACGGAATGCAAAGCTGGACTTAATGCAAATTTACAAGGTGATGGAATATGGATACTGCGATCCTTAAGACTTGAGCATAACCGTGAAATAAGTCCAAGCAAATCTCGTTTTTTCAAGCAAAATAGGATTCTTGAACCACATGTGAAAAGGAGACTTGAATTAAATGATAGTGCAGGGATTATGATGAACAAAAATTTCACTTCACTTGTGCTTGAAGCTGAAGGGCATGAGAAGTTGTCATATTTAGAGAAAGATTGTAGGAATCATATGGACAAAGTTCGTCGTTTGAAACTCAAGAAAGGAGATGCCACTGCAATGTATAATTATTTTGTGAAAATGCAAGCTGATAATTCAGAATTTTTTTATGTCCTGGATTTGGAAGAAGAGGGCAGATTACTAAATGTATTTTGGGCTGATGCAAGGAGTAGGGCTGCATTTAAAGAGTTTGGCGATGTGATCACATTTGACATGACATACTTGGTAAATAAATATGATATGCCCTTTGCCCCTTTTATTGGGGTCAACCATCATGGACAGTCAACATTGTTAGGTTGTGGACTCATTTCACGTGAAAATACAGAAACATTTATATGGTTATTTAAGTCTTGGCTTGCATGCATGTTTGGATGTCCTCCAAATGCTATTATTACATATCAAGATAAAGCCATGAAAAATGCTATACAAATTGTTTTCCCTAATGTGTGTCACCGATGGTGTTTGTGGCATATCTTGAAAAAAATTACCTAAAAAATTGAGAGGATACAAAGAATATAAGGCAATAAAATTTGGTATATAGAATGCAATTTATAATTCCTTAACAAAAAAGGAGTTTGAAGAAAATTGGAACAAATTGATAGAGAATTATCAACTTGAAAGCAATGAATGGTTCTTTGGATTGTTTGAGGATAGGCATCAATGGGTACCTGTATTTGTCAAAGATATTGTTTGGGCCGGAATGTCAACCACATAACGAAGTGAAAGCATGCACGCATTCTTTGATGGGTACATCAACTTAAAAACCACTTTGAAACAATTTGCGGAGCAATATGACAATGCTTTGGAGAAGAAGGTGGAAAATGAAAATGGTGAAGAATTTAATTCTCTCAACTCATACATCCCATGCATTACTCAGTATCCATTTGAGAAGCAATTTCAAAAAGCTTACACTATTGCAAAATTTAAAGAGTTCCAACAGGAGGCTGTAGGACAGCTTCATTGCAATTTATCTTTGTATACACAAGGTCTTGATTTTTCTATATATGAAGTGAGTGAAGATGTTCCATTTGGAGAGAACCTTCGATTAGCAACTTTCATTGTCTATTTTGATAATGAAAACTTTGACACAAATTGTAGTTGTTGGTTGTTCGAGTTTAGGGAAATAGTGTGTAGGCATCAAATTGTGGTGGTAATGAAAGAAAGGGTTCATGAAATATCAGACAAGTACATTTTAAGAAGATGGAACAAAAATGTTAAAAGGTGCCATAGTAAAGTGATTATCAATTATGACAACTTTTCAATGTTGCCTGAAACACGTCGGTATAATAAAATGTTCAATGTCTTCAAAGATGTGGTTGATTTGGCAACTGAATATGAAAATAGGTGTGATATGGTGGTCGAACAGTTACTTGAACTAAAAGGGAAATTAAAAGAAGAAGTTGAAATTGATTGTGGAAATAATAAGTCTAGTTTTGTGAGTAATCATCATAATTCAACCACTCATGGAGATGGTGTTTCGAAGTCAAAGGAGAGTAGAACCATACTTGATCCAGTCGTTTTACGTCAAAAAAGGAGGCCACCATGTAAAAGGAAATAGTCTATGGTTGAAAAAGTTGTTAATAAGAATAAGAAAGGAGCAAAGACCAAGACAAAGACCATCAACATCCAAAGAAGTGTAGAGGTGTGAAAATTATTTGAATAAGTTAATTTATTATTAAAAAAAAAAAAGCTATTATTTTGTTAACTTTCAAATTTTATATTTTGCAGCAATCCAAGTTTGGCGCATCTTCAAATATAGGATTTGTTGATCTTGGTATACAAGAGAGTATTCAAGTGAATGAAAGAAGTTTATTTTATTCATTAACTTTATAGTTATATGACTTATTTATAGTTGGATTGTCTAATTGCTTCTTATATTGCAGGGACACCTGCTCGAGCGTAGATTACACTCTTCTAGTATTTTTACAAACATTGAACACCCGCTCGAGCACAAGGATACCTGCTCGAGCGCGACCCGCTCGAGCGTAAAGAAATCCGCTCGAGCGTGAAAAACACATCTTGCAGACGGACAAATTACTGAAGGTATGCAAACTTCACTCGAGCGCAAGTAGACCCGCTCGAGCGGATCACTAAAAATCTGGATAACAAGAGTTGGGACAAAAGCTCAACCAACCTGTTCGAAACACACCTAAGACAATTCTAAACTCAAATACAAAGAATTTGAGGATGGGAATGAAATACAGACAACAAAAACTATCAACGGAACCGAGTCCGGAATACAGTAAACGTGAGAGGGAAAACCAGGATCGCTATAACCTTTCCCCCTTAAAGAATTTCGTTCCCGAAATTAGATACGAGTTTCAAAAACATGTTTTCTCAATTCTTAACAATATTTCAACTCAATATTCAACAACTAGACCCATTACCGGTCATCTTATCTCTTTTCAAGAGGCAAATTACAATATATTACTCAATATGCATTATCAACATGCTATCCTTTGAAATTTACCAATTTCAACACATATTCCATCATTCAATTTCATATTCAATGCCAATCAATATATTTGTATTTCTAAAATAGAATTAGCATATGCAATATTAAAATAAACTTCCATTTCAAGGCAAGTTTCATAATACTTCCATAAACCGAAACATATACAATGTTTACAACTTAAGACATATTCAATGCTCTTAAAGTTTATCAATACAGCAAAATATACAACATATGTTCATATATCCATAAATAGATCCGGATACTTCTCTCGGACCTCTAATTCACGTTCCCAAATGGCTTCTTCCACTCCATGATGTTTCCACAAAACTTTCACCAAGGGAATGGTCTTGCCTTGCAAGACTTGATCCCGCCTATCCAAGACCCAAACTGGTCTCTCCTCATATGAGGCATCCTTATCTACCTCCAAGTCAGTCCAATCCAACACATGGGACGGATCCAGCTCGTACTTCTGAAGCATACTAACATGAAACACGTCATGAACCCCGGACAACTGCGGCCGCAAAAGCTAAACGATAGGCAACCTCACCAATTCTCTCAAGGATCTCAAAAGGGCCTATAAACCGAGGGGACAACTTCCCACTCTTTCCAAATCTCATCAAACCCCGCCTAGGTGATATTTTCAAGAAGACGTGATCACCTGCCTCAAATGCCAAAGGCCTCCTTCTACGGTCAGCATAACTCTTTTGGCGACTCTGGGCTGTAACAAGCCTCCTACGGATAAGCTCAACTTTCTCTGTTGTCTCCCGAACTAACTCCGGGCCCAACAAAGGTGCATCACCCACCTCGGCCCAACAAACTGGAGACCTACGCGGTCAGCCATACAAGGCCTCGAATGGTGCCATACCGATGCTCGACTGGAAACTGTTGTTGTAGGCAAACTCCACCAAGGGCAAGTGCCTCTCCCACGTCCCACTAAAGTCAAGGACACAACCTCGAAGCATATCCTTACGGATCTGAATAGTACGCTCGGACTACCTGTCTGTCTGAGGATGATAAGCCGTGCTAAAGGTCAACTTAGTGCCTAAGGCACTTTGCAAACTCTGCCATAACCTAGCAGTAAAACGTGGATCTCTGTCCAAGACAATCGATACTGGGACCCCGTGCAACCTCACTATGTCCCGAATATACAAGTCGGCAAGATGGTCTACCGAATCTCTCATGCGCATAGGGATAAAGTGTGCCGACTTAGTCAACCGGTCTTGGAAGACCTACAACGAAGTCCATAGTGACATGCTCCCACTTCCACTCGGCAATAGGCAAGGGTTGCAACAAACCCGCTGGCCTCTGATGCTCGGTCTTGACTTGCTGACAAGTAAGGCACTTCGATACAAAAATTGCCACATTTTTCTTCATCCCATGCCACCAAAACTGGCGACCCAAATCACGATACATCTTAGTGCCCCCGGACGTACCGCAAGGCGTGAATGGTGAAACTCTCGGAGTACCTCCTCTTGGCAAGGCTCCAGCACAAATAGACGGTCTCGGTATCTCACACTCAGGTCGGGATACACAGTCAAACCCTTCTCAACCTTCCCACTAGAGATCTTCTCTCGGAGGGATTCTACCTAAAGGTCAAGTCTCTATGCCTCTAACACTTGAGTCATAAGTGTAGGCTGCGCAACAATAGAAAACAAGGCCGCGGCCTCAACGGATTCACCCAAAAGCAAATCAAACTCGGCAAGTGCACCCAATATCTCCCACTCCCGGATGGCTATACAAGCTACATCACTAATGGATTTCTTGCTAAGGGCATCAGCCACAACATTGGCCTTTCCTGGGTGATAATGCAACTCGAAGTCATATTCCTCAATGAACTCCATCCACCTTCTCTGCCTCAAATTCAAGTCTCTTTGTGTAAACAGATATTTCAGACTCTTATGATCCGAGAACACCTCGAATCTCTCACCGTAAAGGTAGTGCCTCCAAATCTTCAAGGCAAAAATCACAGCTACTAATTCTAGGTCATGTGTAGGGTAATTCCTCTCGTGTATTTTCAACTGCCGTGAGCCATAGGCTACCATTTTCCCCTCTTGCATCAACACACAACCCAAACTCTCTCGTGAGGCATCACAATAAACCATATAACCCAAACCTCTCTCCGGAATAATCAAAACTGGAGCGGTGGTAAGTCTAATCTTCAACTCTTGGAACGACTTTTCACAAGTCTCACTCCATACAAATTTGACCCCTTTCCGCGTCAATCTAGTCAACGGCGAAGCTAGCCTGGAGAAATCTTTCACAAACCGGCGGTAATACCCAGCTAATCTCAGAAAACTGCGGATCTCAAAAACACTTTTAGGCTGTGCCCAATCCAGCACTGCATCTATCTTGGATGTATCAATAAACACTCCTTCCTCGGAAACAACATGGCCTAAGAATTTCTCCTCTCTTAGCCAGAACTCACACTTCCCAAACTTAGCATATAGCTTATGGGCCCTAAGCAACTCAAGCACCGCTCTCAAGTGTTCCCCGTGCTCCTCCTCCGAAGGTGAATAAATTAGAATGTCGTCCACGAAAACGACTACAAAACGATCTAAGAATTCTCGGAATATCCGGTTCATCAAATCCATAAACACTGCCGGTGCATTAGTGAGCCCGAAAGGCATCACCAGAAACTCATAGTGGCCATACCGTATACGGAATGCCGTCTTCGGGATATCCTCCTCCCTGACCCTCAACTGGTGGTAACCCGATCTCAAATCTATCTTAGAGAAACAACGAGACCCCTTCAACTGGTCAAACAGATCATCTATACAGGGCATAGGGTATTTATTCTTAATCGCCGGTAATTGATATAAAGTCTCAAGGCACCATCTTTCTTTTTAGCAAAGAGGGCTGGTGCTCCCCATGGCGAAGTACTAGGCGGAAAAAACCCTTATCTAGTAACTCCTGGAGCTAAATCTTCAACTCACTCAACTCGGCTAGGGCAAAACGATAAGGTGCCATAGAAATCGGCGTCGTGTCGGGCACTAAATCAATGGAAAACTCAACCTCCCGATGTGGTGGCAAACTAACAAGGTCCTCGGAAAAAACATCTGAATACTCGCAAACCACCCTCGGCAACTCAATCCCGGTCTCATCACACTCACTACTCATAAAAGCTAGCGAGAAGACCACTAAGCTCACTCCGCCCTCGCGAATCATACACCGGTGGCAACACTCTACCAACCCGATCCCCCAAGAAATGGAAACAATCCTCGCTCAAGGTACATACAGTGACCCTCTGGTGGTAACAATCAATAACAGCCCAGTATGACGATAACCAGTCCATACCCAAAATCACATCAAAACTCGACATAGCCATAACTACAAAAGAAAATGGAAGTCGGCGGTCGGCGACCTCTATATCACAGCCCTGACACCCTTGTTTCAAAATCAACTCACCCTCAACAGGTGATACAACACAAATAGGAGATGCTAACTGCGCCAACTCCAACCCCAAAACAGATGCAAATGCAGCAGATATAAGGAATGTGATGCACCCGTATCAATCAATACATTGGCAACTGAGTTGCAAAACAAAAAGGTACCTCTTACAACAGATGGAGCCGGTACAAGATCCTGCCCGGTAACAACATACATATGCCCTGAAGGTCTCTGGTCAACCTGCTCACCTATCGGAGCAAAAGACTGTTGCACAGACTGAGACGATGAAGCCCCTGATTGGCCCTCGAGGCCTGAACTGACTATGCTGGCTAAAAACTCTACGTCTGCCTCGAACTAGACGTACCAGATGTGCCACTTAACTGCGGGCAATACCTCTTCAGGTGCCCCGCCTGACCACACTGGTAGCAAGAGAGCGGCTGGCCTCTGCCCTAACTCTGGCTCTGAGGTTGAGCCGAAGATGAAGCTGCTCTCTGACCTCCTCCTCTCTACGGGCAAACTGGAGACTTGTGGCCCAACTGACCACATTTGTAGCAAGTAATGTCTCCCTGACTGCCTCTCTCAGAACCTGCACTCGACACTAGAAAGGTTGATCTAGCAAAAACTCCCTGAGACTGCTGAGGGTTAGAACCCCTCTACCTCCTACCATTTCCCTGGCCATCCTGACTCCTCTTGGAGCCGCTCATCCTTTCCACCTCCTCCTGCATCATAATCTCCATATGGGTCGCGGCATCCACAAGGCGCCCATACTTCCGGGTCATGGATCCCCCAACTCTGGTCTTGAGCCCATGCCTCAACTTCCTCTCAAACTCAATGCAACGGCATTCCTCAGACGCCACTAGCTCAGGTGCAAACCTAGACAAACTGGTAAATGTGGCCTCAAACTCGGCCATTGGCATACTTAGCTGCTTGAGCTGACAGAACTGGTCCCTTAATGTCTCCCTAACAGTCGGAGACAAAAACTTCTCCTGGAAAGCATCTACAAAGGCCTCCTATGTATCACTAACACGACCCCTCATGAACTTTCACCACTGACCTGTATCTCCCTTCAACTGGAAAGATGCCAAGGTCACCTTTAAAGCCTCGCTTTCGATGCCAAGCATCTCAAACGTCTTCGTCGCCAGGCATCTCAAACGTCTTCGTCATCTGATCGAGCCATTCATTAGCCTTAAGTGGCTCTTTCGAATCGCCAACAAACTCATCCGAATTAGACCGGAAGAACTCCCTCTTCAGAAAGGAAGGCCCTGCCTGAACTACATGGGCCTGGGCTTGATTCTCAGCCTTGAGAATGCCCATAGATTCCCTCAAAGCTCTTGCCATCTCGCGGGCTAAGGCGCCCATGACTTGCTGTTCTGCTGGCTCGGCCATATTGGCCTGACCAACATCCTCTTGCTGCGCCGGAATCTCATTCGGTATAGGCATCTCCTGCCTCCTATGTCACGACCAGCTCCCTGTACTCAAGGGTTAAGTATCGTGATGGCCAGTAACTGAGGTTATCTCCGACCAATTCATAAACAAATCAATAAACGCAAGCGGAAGAAATATTTAAGTAAGGGTACCAAAATAATCATTGGAGCTTTTATTTTTATTACAAAATTATATTGACCAAAAGGCCGATATTTACATATAAGGTTATAGCCAAATATTCTTTAAAATATAAACAAACATATCCATGGGTTTCACTTTAGCAAATAGCGTTCAGAAAATAATTCACGTAACTGAAATCTTTATAAAACATAACTTTTATTAATATACTAATAAAACATACTTGTATAAAATAGATTTTGGTAAGTCAAAACATACGTAAAATATATTTTGGTAACTTAAGGTATAATATAACTCACCTTAACTTTAATACCTTACTCTTCATTTCCACTATCAAAGACCCTTTCACCTTCCACTGTTCTTTCCTTCCTCTCCTCCCTTTCTTTTCTCTCTTTCTCCTTTTCTTTTCTTTCTTCTTTCCCTATTCAGATCACCTCCCCCTTTATAGGGAGATGAACGCAACGCCTGGCCAACACGTGGCCAGGCCAAAATGATTGCACAGATTCTATTATAATTTCCTAGATTCATTCCTATCTTTAATAGATATTTAAGATAATTACCATTTGACCTAATATTTTAATATAATTATATAAATAAATTAATTCTTAATTAAATTACACTTTATCATATACCAATAGAAAATTAATTATTTATTTTAGTACCACACCCATTATTATTATTATTTATATTATCTATATTATTATTATTTATATTTTAACCCCTAAACTTTTAATAATTATATTATTTTATAAAATTACGCATAATAATATATAATAAATCATATATTTTCTTAACTGAGATTAAATAATATTAGTATGAATTCTACAGAATAATTAAAAATCTGGGTTGTTACAATCTTCTCTCCTTTTAAAATTTCGTCCTCAAAATTTGTTATATGTAAGCAATCCACTGCGCACTCTGATAAATATATATTAGATGATTAGTCTGATAGAAAATATTACCTTAAAAAAAAATTTATCAAAAATAACTCACTGTCTAGTTGTCAAAAATTAGTTTGGGCCGAAATGAGAAATAAGGAGCGACTTTAAAACTTTTTACTCGTTTTGTTTACAATAAAAATAAATAAAAATAAATAAAATAAGAACACAATGACAGAATTATATACAAGAATTGAAAATTTTGAGATAAACTTTTCATTGATGGGAAATAGTTTTAAAATTAGTATCTTTAAAATTTGAACCCACTTTTTAAAAAAAACATCAAAGTAAATAAATTTTTTTTTTTTCAATACTGAACTGAAAATTATATATATATATTCAATTATATTATAATTTTGGTGAGTGCTTGAGCCTGACATCCTTCTTTTCTAGTCCTTTTTTTACTAGAACAAATATAAATTACATCTAATATCCTTAAAAAAAAAATTTATTCTATATATATAATAATATAAAATTATAATATAATTAAATCGACGAACAAAATATAATAATTCGGTACTAATTACCCGCTATCCTACTTCTTAAATGTGCATGTGTCCTATGCTCCAAATATTTTTTTTTTTTTTTTTTTTAAACCATTGCTCTGATACCATTTGTCACGACCCGCTCCCTGTACTCAAGGGTTAAGTATTGTGATGGCTAGTAACTGAGGTTACCTCCGGCCAATTCATAAACAAATCAATAAACGCAAGTAGAACAAATATTTAAGTAAAAGTACCAAAATAATCATTGAAGCTTTTATTTTTATTACAAAATTATATTGACCAAAAGGTCGATATTTACATATAAGGTTATAGCCAAATATTCTTTAAAATATAAACAAACATATCCATGGGTTTCACTTTAGCAAATAGGGTTCAGAAGATAATCCACGTAACTGAAATCTTTATAAAATATAACTTTTATTAATATACTAATAAAACATACTTGTATAAAATAGATTTTGGTAAGTCAAAACATACGTAAAATATATTTTGGTAACTCAATGTATAATATAACTCACCTTAACTTTAATACCTTACTCTTCCTTTCCACTATCAAAGACCTTTTCACCTTCCACCATTCTTTCCTTCCCCTCCTCCCTTTTTTTTCTCTCTTTCTCCTTTTCTTTCTTTTCTTTTCTTTCTTCTTTCCCTATTCAGATCACCTCTCCCTTTATAGGGAGATGAACGCAATGCCTGGCCAACACGTGGCCAGGCCGAAATGATTGCACAGATTCTATTATAATTTCCTAGATTCATTCCTATCTTTAATAGATATTTAAGATAATTACCATTTGATCAAATATTTTAATATAATTATATAAATAAATTAATTCTTAATTAAATTACACTATATCATATACCAATAAAAAATTAATTATTTATTTTAGTACCACACCCATTATTATTATTATTTATATTATCTATATTATTATTATTTATATTTTAACCCCTTAACTTTTAATAATTATATTATTTTATAAAATTACGCATAATAATATATAATAAATCATATATTTTCTTAACTGAGATTAAATAATATTAGTATAAATTTTACAGAATAATTAAAAATCTGGGTTGTTACATCCTAGGCCTACCTCGCCTACCACCACGTCTTCGTCCTGACATCCTAATAAAGGTAACGAAGAACATTAGCACATTCATAAATGTGCCAAAGTTATAACACTCACGTCTTAATGCAATGGACAACTGTAATTCATTCCACGTAAGCACATAATCACATAAGCACTTACGAATTTCCTTTCCGGATAATGATACTCCCAAGGCGTTACTAGAGTTCTGGTTAGAAACAACATTGATCAAGTGCTTTTCCAACAAGACTCACAGAAACCCAAGGATCCAATCAATATCCTAGAAATTAAATCCCATACCCAAGTAGTCACATAAATATGTTATCACATAAGCACATAACATTACATCAAAGTCTCTAACAAGCAAGACAAACCCATTGTGGTACTAACCACTTCCCACGTACCCAAACTATTCAAACCCGGTACGCTCTGATACCAAGTTATAACGCCTTCAAAATAAACCCATAAACCATACATTCATGACATCCATAAAGATAGGAGAAATAAACATATTTCCACTCATCAGAGTATTTAATCCAAAGGTATTACATGTTGACAACAAAAGTAAATGCCCTACAGGCTTACAACTTTCCAAGCCAACACTTGGTTACAAAAATGAGAGTACTAACTCAAAACACAACATAAGCCCTTGGCTTGAATTACATGTAATACACAAAATAATTACAAAAGTAAGCCTTCTGCTTCTAAAACCTTCCAAGCTAAGTCCTTAGAGGCGGCATATCACTTGCACCTGAAAATGATGTCCCATATAGGGTGAGCCAACCTGAAAATGATGTCCCATATAGGGTGAGCCAACGCCCCAGTAGAGATATGCTAAACACAATATGAACAATGACTAAAACATGAACATTCGATAAATGTTAACACTGGTCAACCAACTTACGACACCATCCAATCCCATGACAAATATGTCCATGTTCATTTTACTATACCATTCAATCTCCCAACTCCCAAATTTCATGAATTTCAACTCAATTTCACAATTTCCCGAATTAATTATTCAACATAATTAGGGCATTTTCCCTTTTTCTCAAATATTGATCCTAAGACCAAATTCCACCGATTTGACTCACAAACTCATATTCCCAAAGCCTTATATGTACATGGAGCTTCAAAACACAAAACCCCTCTTTTATAAATTACACATCAAACCCTAACTTTTTCCAAAATTACCCAACAACACCATCTAATCAAAATGCCCAACATTTATATCAAAACTCATAGAAAGGAGTAGGTTATCTCTACCTCAAATGGAGAGACCAAATGGAGGAGATGATGAAACTCAAAATGCTCCAAACCCAAGGATTTTCGAATTGAAATGTAGCCCACACCAAGCTCTAACTTTTATACAAAGGAAATAGTGTAGGAGGACCCTAGATCAAGAGTTCTTGTAGAGAGAAGTGGTGGTTTAGAGAGAGAGGCAGCCGTTCTAGGGTTTGAAAGAAAGAAAAGAGATGACAAAGTGAAGGAGAAACAAGCTGCTGCAACTGATATATTCGAGCCTCACTCGAGCGAAGAAATGGTCGCTCGAGTGACCAGACACAAAGAGACTTCGCTCGAGCGTAGAAAGCCTCACTCGAGCCAACAATTCGAAGCTTCAGGTCTGTAACCTAGAAGCACGCTCGAGCGCAAGAATGCTCGCTTGAGCGAAGAAGTCCAAAACATACAGCTCGCTCACTTGAGCAAAGGAAAGCTCACTCGAGCCAAGAAATGCAACTCTCAGGTCCAGAACCAGACGCAGACACAAGCTCGAGCGCAAGACTTCTCACTCGAGCCACCAAGCACAATACTTAACTCTCGCTTGAGCGAAGGAACCTTGGCTCCAGCGAAGGAACTAAAACACAGAGCTCGCTCGAGCGACAAAAGTCTCGCTCGAGCGAAGACACAAAAATTTGGGCAGCAACCATTTGTTCCCAAACACAACCAACCTGTTACAAACCTGCCCAACATATCCTAAAACTCAAATACAAGGAATTAAAGGACGGAAAATAAGCATATATAACAACAGACATCTACGGAACCGAGTCCGGAATACAATAACCAATGGAGGGAAAACCGGGATCACTATAACCTCCCCCCTTTAAAGACTTTCGTCCCCGAAATTAGATACAAGTTTCAAAAACAAGATTTTTCAACTCTCAACAACAATACAATTCAATATTCAATATCTTGACCCATTACCGGTCATCTCATCTCTCTTGAAGAGGCAAATTACAATATATGTTACAACATGCATTATCAACATGCATTTTCTGAAATCCAACAATTTCCAATATACATGGTTCACAATTCCATAACATATTCAAGGTTAATGATATAATTGCATTGCTACAGTATATTCAACATATACAATGCTAAATTAATTTCCATTTTCAAGGCATATCCCATAATACTTCCATAAACCGAAACATATACAATGTTTTACAACTTAAGACATATTCAATGTTCTTAAAGTTTATCAATACAACAAAATATTCAACATATGCTCAAACATTCACAAATAGATCTGGATACTTCTCTCGGACCTCTAATTCACGTTCCAAAGTGGCTTCCTCAACCCCGTAATGTTTCCACAAAACTTTTACCAAGGGTATTGTCTTGCCACGCAGGACTTGATCTCGCCTATTCAAGACCCGCACCGATCTCTCCTCATACAAGGCATCCTCATCAACCTCTAAGTCGGTCCAATCCAATACATGCGACGGATCCAGCTCATACTTCCGAAGCATACTAACATGAAACACGTCATGCACTCCAGACAACTGCGGCAACAAAGCTAAACGGTAGACAACCTCGCCAATCCTCTCAAGGATCTCGAAAGGACTAATAAACCGAGGGGACAACTTCCCACTCTTCCCAAACCCCATCAAACCCAGCCTAGGTGATATTTTCAGGAAGATATGATCACTCACCTCAAATGCCAAAGGCCTTCTCCTACGGTCGGCATAACTCTTTTGACGACTCTAGACTGTAGCAAGTCTCTTACGGATAAGCTCAACTTTCTCCATCGTCTCTTGAACCAACTCCGGGCCCAAAAAAAGTGCATCACTTACCTTGGCGCAACAAATTGGAGACCTACACGGTCGGCCATACAAGGCCTCAAACGGTGCCATACCAATACTCGATTGGAAACTGTTGTTGTAGGCAAACTCCACTAAGGGCAAGTGCCTCTCCCACGACCCACTAAAGTTAAGGACACAGCCTCGGAGCATATCCTCAAGGATCTGAATAGTACGCTCGGACTGCCTATCAGTCTGAGGATGATAAGCCGTGCTAAAGGTCAATCTAGTGCCCAAGGCACTCTGCAAACTCCGCCACAACCTAGCAGTGAAACCTGGATCTCTATCTGAGACAATCGACACTGAGACCCCGTGCAACCTCACTATGTCCCGAATATACAAGTCGGCAAGATGATCCACCGAATCTCTCATGCGCATAGGGATAAAGTGCGCCGACTTAGTCAACCGGTCTACAACCACCCAAATAGCATCACTATCCCGCTGGGTCCTCGGAAGACCTACAACGAAGTCTATAGTGACATGATCCCACTTCCACTCGGCAATAGGCAAGGGTTGCAACAAACCCGTTGGCCTCTGATGCTCGGCCTTCACTTGCTGACAAGTAAGGCACTTAGACACAAAAACTGCCACATCTTTCTTCATACCCCGCCACCAAAACTGGCGACCTAAATCACGATACATCTTAGTGCCTCCCGGATGCACCGCAAGGCGTGAATGGTGAAACTCTCGGAGTACCTCCTCTCGGAAAAACTCTGACACAAACAGACGATCTCGGTATCTTACACTTAGGTCGGGATACACAGTCAAACCCTTCTCAACCTTCCCACTCGAGATCTTCCCCTGGAGGGATTCTGCCTCAAGGTCACTCCCCTGTGCCTCTAACACTCGACTCACAAGTGTAGGCTGTGCGCAACTATAGAAAACAAAGCCGCAAACTCAATAGATTCACCCAGAAGCAAATCAAACTCTCCAAGTGCACCCAACATTTCCCACTCCCAAATGGCTATACAAGCTACATCACTAATGGATTTCCTACTAAGGGCATCGGCCACAACATTGGCCTTCCCCGGGTGATAATGCAACTCGAAGTCGTAATCCTCAATAAACTCCATCCACCTCCTTTGCCTCAAATTCAAGTCTTTCTGTGTAAACAGATACTTCAGACTCTTATGATCTGAGAACACCTCGAATCTCTCACCATACAGGTAGTGCCTCCAAATCTTCCAGGCAAAAATTACAGCTGTTAACTCTAGGTCATGTGTAGGGTAATTCCTCTCATGTATTTTCAACTGCCGCGAGCCATAGGCTACCACTTTCCCCTCTTGCATCAGCACACAACCCAAACCCTCTCGTGAAGCATCACAATAAACTGCATTACCCAAACCTCTCTCCGGAATAATCAAAACTGGAGCGGTAGTGAGTCTAACTTTAAGTTCTTGGAACGACTTTTCACAAGTCTTGCTCTATACAAATTTGACCCTTTTCCGCGTCAATCTAGTCAAAGGCGAAGCTAGCCTGGAGAAATCTTTCACAAATCGATGGTAATACCCAGCTAATCCCAGAAAACTGTGGATCTCAAAAATACTCTTAGGCTGTGCCCAATCTTGCACTGCCTCCATCTTGGATGTATCAACAGACACTCCTTCCCCGGAGACTACATGGCCTAAGAATTTAACCTCTCTTAGCTAGAACTCACACTTCCCGAACTTGGCATATAGATTATGGGCTCTAAGCAACTCAAGCACCACTCTCAAGTGTCCCTTGTGCACCTCTTCAGAAGGTGAATAGATCAGAATGTCATCCACGAAAATGACTACAAAATGATCCAAGAATTCCCAACATATCCAGTTCATTAAGTCCATAAACATTGCCGATGCATTGGTGAGCCCAAAAGGCATCACCAGAAACTCATAATGGCCATACCGTGTACGGAATGCCATCTTCGGAATATCTTCCTCCTTGACCCTCAACTGATGGCAACCCGATCTCAAGTCTATCTTAGAGAAACAACGGGACCCTTTCAACTGGTGAAATAAATCATCAATACGAGGCATAGGGTACTTGTTCTTAACCGTAGCCTGATTCAATTTCTAGTAATCGATGCAAAGTCTCAAAGCCCGTCTTTCTTTTTAGCAAAGAGGGCCGGTGCTCCCCACGGTGAAGTACTAGGGCGAACGAAGCCCTTATCTAGCAACTCCTGGAGCTGAATCTTCAACTCACTCAACTCGGCTGGGGCAAAACGATACGGTGCCATATAAATCGGCGCTGTGCCGGGCACTAAATCAATAGAAAATTCCACCTCTCGATGGGGTGGCAAACTAACAAAATCCTCGGGAAAGACGTCCGAGTACTCACAAACCACTCTGGGTAACTCAATCTGGATCTCATCACACTCACTACTCATAAAGCTGGTGAGAAGACCACTAAGCTCACTCCACCCTTGCGGATCATACACTGGTGGCAAAACACTACCAACCCGATCCCCCAAGAAATGGAAGCAATCCCCGCTCAAGGTACATACAGTAACCCTCTGGCGGTAGCAATCAATAACAACCTGGTATGACGATAACCAGTCCATACCCAAAATCACGTCAAAACTTGACATAGACATAACTACAAAAGAGGATGAAAGCCGGCGGTCGGCGACCTCTATATCACAGCCCCGACACCCTTGTTTCAAAATCAACTCACCCCCAACAGGTGATACAACACAAATAGGAGAAGCTAACTGCGCCAACTCCAACCCTAAGACAGATGCAAGTGCAGCAGATATAAAAGAATGAGATGTACCCGTATCAATCAACACATTGGCAACCGAGTTGCAAAACAAAAAGGTACCTCTCACGACAAATGGAGCCGGTACAAGATCCTGCGTGGTAACAGCATACACGTGCCCTGAAGGTATCTGATCTACCTGCTCATCCGTAGGAGCATAAGACTGCTATACAGACCGAGACGATGAGACACCCTGATTGGCCCTTGAGGCCTAAATTGACTAAGCTGGCTTATAGCTCTGAGTCTGCCTCGAACCAGATGCACCAGATATGCCACTCAACTGCAGGCAAAACCTCTTCAGGTGCCCCGCCTGACCACATTGGTAACAAGAGAGTGGCTAGCCTCTACCCTGACTCTGGCTCTAAGGTCGAGCCGAAGATGAAGCTGCTCTCTGCCCTCCTCCCCTCTACGAGCAAGCTGGAGACTTGTGGCCCAACTGACCACATTTGTAACAAGTCTCCCTGACCGCCTCTCCCAGAGCCTGAACTCAGCACTGGAAAAGTAGATCTCGCAAAAGCACCCTGGGACTACTGAGGGTTAGAACCCCTCTGCCTCCTACCATCCCCCTAGCCATCCTGACTCCTCTTGGAGCCCCTCATCCTCTCCTCCTCCTCATGCATAATAATCTCAAGATACGCTGCAACATCCACAAGGCGTCCATACTCCCGAGTCATGGACCCAGCAACCCTAACTTTGAGCTTGTGTCTCAACTTCTTCTCGAACTCAAGACAACGGCGTTCCTCAGACGCCACTAACTCAGGTGAAAACCTAGATAAACTGGTAAATGCGGACTCAAACTCGGCCACTGATGAACTCAGCTGCTTGAGCTGACAGAGCTGATCTCTTAACTTCTCCCTAACAGCGGGAGACAAAAACTTCTCCTAGAAGGCGCCAACGAAAGCCTCCCAAGTCCCACCAATACGGCCCCGAACAAACTTCCACCACTAACCCGCATCTCCTTTCAGCTGGAAGGACACCAAGGTCACCTTTAAAGCCCCGTCTTCGATGCCAAGCATCTCAAATGTCTTCGTCATCTACTCAAGCCACTCATCAGCCTTAAGTGGCTCTTTCGAATCCCCCAGAAACTCATCCGGATTGGACCGAAAAAACTCCCTCTTCAGAAAGGAAGGCCTTGCCTTAGTAACATGGGCCTGGACTTGATTCTCAACTCTGAGAATGTCCATGGATTCCCTCAATGCTCCTGCTATCTCGCGGGCTAAGGCACCCATGGCCTGCTGACCTACTGGCTCGGCCACATTGGCCTGACCAACACCCTCCTGCGCCGGAATCTCATTTGGCATAGGCATCTCCTGCCTCCTAGGCCTACCTCGCCTACCACCACGTCCTCGTCCTGACATCTTAATAAAGGTAACAAAAACATTAGCACATTCATAAATGTGCCGAAGCTATTTCACTTGCGTCCTAAAGCATTGGACAACAGTAATTCATTCCACGTAAGCATATAATCACATAAGCACTTACGAATTTCATTTCCGGATAATGACAGTCCCAAGGCGTTGCTAGAGTTTCGATTAGAAACAGCATTGATCAAGTGCTTTTCCAAAGGGACTCCCAGAAACCCAAGGATCCAATCAACATCCTAGAAATTAAATCCCATACCCATATAGTCACATAAACATGTTATCACATAAGTATATAACATTACACCTTAGTCTTTAACAAGCGAGACAAACCCATTGTGGTACTAACCACTTCCCACATACCCAAAGTATTCAAACCCGGTACGCTCTGATACCAAGTTGCAATGCCCTCAAAATAATACATATAAACCCACATTCTTGACAAGCATTATCATAAGGGAATAAAACATATTTCCATTCATCAGAGTATTCATTACAAAAGTATTACATGTTGACAACAACAGTAAATGCCCTACGGGCTTACAACTTTCCAAGTCAACACTTGGATACAACAAAAGAAGAGTTCTAACTCTTTATACAAAATAAGCCCTTGGCTTGATGTACATGTAATACAAAAAGAAATCAATAAAAGAGTCTTTCAGCCTCAAAGCCTCCCAAGCTACGTCCTTGGAGGTGGCAAATCACCTGAACCTGAAAATAATGTCCCATATAGGGTGAGCCAATGCCCAGTAGAGATATACTAAACCAATTATGAGAAATGACTAAAACATTAGCATTTGATAAATGGCTAACACTTGTAAATCAACTTACTATACAATCCAGTTTCATGACAAATATGTCTATATTTCATTGCACCTTCCATTACTTATACAACTTTGATTTATAAACATGGCTCAGAACCTGACCAAATAATTAAATGAGACTATGACTCATATTAAACCACTTCCTTTATTCACAATTTACATGACACCAATACTCATATTAAAACACTTCCATGCTTCGATTATCAACGTTATACAAACGTGAACAAGATTTCAGGACTTTCACCCTGGACACTCAGGCCAACTTAGTTATCAATGGAGTCCATCCCCTATCTCCCCCCAAAAAGGTTTGAGAGTCCATCCCTTATCTCCTCCCAAACCATGGAGTACATCCCCTATCTCCTCCCACACAACATACATATACAATGTATTTAAAGACTTATCATATACAATGATCAATCAATACACATATTCGATGTATTATTCCAACCGTCATATTCAATGACATATTCAATGTGATAAGTTTCAGTTTTCCCTAATCAACATACAATGTCTACAACAATCAAGACTATCCTCCACTGATAGCCCAAAGCAGTTATCTCCAAACAGATAATAAATTTATCAAACAGATAAAATATTGACATTTTCATAAATGAGTGATTAATTTATCCAACAACACCATTCAATCTCACAACTCCCCAATTTCATGAATTTCAACTCAATTTCACAATTTCCTGAATTAATTATTCAAATTAATTATTCAACATAATTAGGGCAGTTTCCCTTTTCCTCAAATATTGATCCTAAGACCAAATTCCACCGATTTGACTCACAAACTCATATTCCCAAAGCCTTATTTGCTCATGGAGCTTCAAAACACAAAACCCCTCTTTTATAAATTACACATCAAACCCTAACTTTTCCCAAAATTACCCAACAACACCATCTAATGAAAATGCCCAACATTTATATCAAAACTCATAGAGAGGAGTAGGTTATCCCTACCTCAAATGGAGGAGATAATGAAACTCGAACTGCTCCAAACCCAAGGATTTTTGGATTGAAATGTAGCCCACACCAAGCTCTAACTTTTATACAAAGGAAATAGTGTAGGAGGACCCTAGATCAAGAGTTCTTGCAGAGAGAAGTGGTGGTTTAGAGAGAGAGGTAGCCATTCTAGGGTTTGAGAGAAAGAAAAGAGATAACAAAGTGAAGGAGAAACAAGCTGCTGCAACTGATATATTCGAGCCTCGCTCGAGCGACCAGACACAAAGACCTCGCTTGAGCCAACAATTCGAAGCTTCAGGTCTGCAAGCCAGAAGCATGCTCAAGCACAAGAATGCTCACTCGAGCGAAGAAGTCCAAAACATACAGCTCGCTCGCTCGAGCGAAGGAAAGCTCGCTCAAGCCAAGAAATGCAACTCTCAGGTCCAGAACCAGACGCATACGCAAGCTCGAGCGTAAGACTTCTCGCTTGAGCCACCAAACACAATACTCAACTCTCGTTTGAGCAAAGGAACCCTGGCTCGAGTGAAGGAACTAAAACACAGAGCTCGCTCGAGTGACAAAAGTCTCGCTCGAGGGAAGACACAACGATCTGGGCAGCAACCATTTGTTCCCAAACACAACCAACCTGTTACAAACCTGCCCAACACATCCTAAAACTCAAATACAAGGAATTGAAGGACGGAAAAGAAGCATATACAACAACCGACATCTACAGAATCGAGTCCGGAATACAATAACCAATGGAGGGAAAACCGAGATCGCTATACTCTTTCTCCATCCCCCATCTCCCAACTTTCCCCACACTAGCACAATTTGGAAGACGGGGAGAGAGCATGCAAAGGTTAGGGGGTGTGGAGAATGGCTTTCATCCTAAGCCTCAAACAATTATCTGCACTTTAACAACTAATCAAACTCAAGCTTAGCTTTAGTTTACATAACCATACTTCAATGTTTGTATATGAAGTTCAATTCATTAACTACAGGAGCAAATATTTATCCAAAACTGGTAACGACAAAGCCAATTAAAATACATATATGCTAAAATTGTGGAGTTTGTTGTTTTTTTTTCAAACCCCAGGAGAGGTAAGTGTAATTTACCCATGTTTATTATATAGCTCTGAATACATACTGATTTTCCAGGATTGCCATTCGTCTTCAATTATTTGCATACCATATATAATTACTCTCAATTTTTTTTCTTATTATATTATTATATTATTCATACCATATATAACTACTGTCAAATTTTTAAAATTCATAATAAAAATTAAGAACCTTCCAAATATTTTGATTTAATTTATGGAAGGTCAAAGGGTGAGTTTATGGTGCATTCACACGAGTGATTATAGACCAAAAACATTGGAAACAAAATAATAATGTAAAATCTTATGATATTTCTTAGTAGTGCCTCCTGCTCATAAAAAATATTTCGAATTTGGAATGTTTTGACAAGATTCATTTTAGTGGGACTTACTAATACACCAAGTTTAAATTTACATAATAAATTCATATTTTAAATATTTCTTTTTGATATTTTTTTCTATGCATAATTTATGAATGTTTTTTAGATTGAGACAATATTGAGTAGAGCTTATTATGGTTATTCATGTCTGATTCTATGAATCTTGTGCATAGAATGTGACAATTCTAGTTAATTTGCCAGTAATGTACCAACTATATATATGCATTGATGATAGTTAATTCTTTTTTTTTTTTTTTTTTGGTACAACGGAAATTGAAACAATAAGAAACAGACTCATGGCCTGAGATATCCCTTTCCAACCATGTCGGTAATCACAACCTGTCGAATCTCTTCCGGAGCCTCATCCAGAACTACAATAGGGTTTGCATGCTTAGCACCCAACTTAGCCAGACCATCTGCGCTGCAGTTGCCTTCGCGCTGAATATGTTGGATAGAAAAACCACACCTTTGCATGAGGAATTTAGAATCCTCCACCAAGCTTCTAACAGCAGGGGATAGCACAGAGCCTTCTTGCAATAACTCAATCGCCGAAATGGAGTCGGTTTCAATGGTAAGGTCTTTGTACCCCTTCTCAAAAATAATAGTAAGTCCTCGGTATATTGCCCAAAGTTCTGCCTCCAAACTAGAACAAGCATCAAGCTTCCCATAATAGCCAAAGAGCCAAATGACTTTCTCATCTCGAACAAGGCCACCAAAACCTCCTGCGCCTGGGTCACCATTTGTGCTGCCATTCGTATTCAGCTTCAGTTTACCTGCACATGGAGGACACCAGTTAATGATCTTACCACAATTACTAGGATGAAGAACAGTAGAGTTAAAGGCATCTCAAATATCCGATGCATATTTACGTAAAAGTAAAATACTTTGATCCCAAGGGAGATCAATATTTTCAAAAGCTTTCTTGTTTCGATCTTTCCAAATTTGCTAAATAGTAGAAACAAAAAGAGTAGGATCCCAAAGATGAGAATTTTTTTTCGGATAATGGATTCCAACCAAGAGTTGAAAGGAATGTGTCGTTCCTTGTAAAGCCACTCCCAACAGCCCAAATTCCTCCAAATAACCACAGCTTTAGGACAGTCCCGAAAGATGTGATCAATGTCCTCCCATAAGTAACCACATCTGCTACACACAGCAGATTCACACAGCCCTCTCCTAACACGGAGGCTGTTTGAAAGAATCTTACCATGCAACACAAGCCACACAAAGCCCTTAATCTTTTGGGGGATTTTCAGCTTCCACAACCAAAGCCAGTTACTAGTATCAATCCCATGATTGGCAACTAGCTCATAAGCTGAGGCTGTAGAGAAATTACCAGAGCAATAACCATGCCAAATAGGGATATCCGGATAAGTGACAAATCTGGGTAAGTGAACCTTAACAGCAAGGTCAACTGCCTCCCTAGGAAGTTTAGAATTTAACTTAGTTAAATCCCAACCCCCTTCCTCATTCAAAAGAGTATTAACAGTTTCAGAATTAATAAGAGGTGAAAGGAGGAAAAGTGATGCAAGAGTGCTCTCACCACACCACCAATCAAACCAAATAGAGATGTGATTACCAGTCCCAATACTCCACTTGCAACCCTTGACCAGAGTCTCTCTAGTGTGGAGAATACCCTTCCAAGTGTGGGAAGTTCTTCGCTTACTAGAATAGTCAAGAAGAGAACCCTCCTGGAGATATTTGGCCTTAAGCACACTGGTCCATAAACAATTACCACCATTGAGAAGTTTCCAACCCAACTTCGCAAGTAAGGCAGAATTGTAGTGTTTGGCCTTCCTAATGCCCAAGCCACCTCTTTTTTTGCACAAACACACGGTATTCCAGTTAACCAAATGAACTTTTTTCAAAGTTCCAACCTCACCCCAAAGGAAATTACGGTTGACTCTGTCCATATCATTGCACACATTAATAGACAGTTTCATGGTCTGCATAGTATAAGCAGGAAGAGCAGCTGACACAGAAGTAATAAGCGTGGCTCTACCTGCTAAAGACAACAAATTCGCTTTCCAACTTGAGAGCTTCCCTTGAAGCTTATCAAAGATAGAAGAGAAATAAGCACGAGAAATTCTGTTATGGAGAAGAGGTATCCCAAGGTATTTCCCCAGGTCTTGGGTGAGAGGGATGCCACATAGAACACTTAAATTTCTAGCTTTGGAAATACACAAATTCGAAGACACAAAAAGTTTGGACTTAGCCAAATTAACTCCCAATCCGGAGTGGGAACTGAACTGGCTAAGGACCTCCATAATGGTCTCACAATTTTTGGTATCAGCTTTCGCAAAAAGCAAAAGGTCATCAGCGAAAAATAAATGTGAGATTTTAGGTCCTCGAATAGAGGCTTTAATCCCTTTCCACTTACCACAATTAACTTTATCAAGAATCAAGTTCGAAAGCCGCTCCATACATAAAACAAAAAGATATGGGGAAAGCGGGTCTCCCTGGCGAAGACCCTTCCTCGGCTGAAAATCACGAATCTGTTCACCATTCCAGAGGATAGTGGAACTCACAAATGTAACACAATTCATAATCAACTCCACCCAATGCAAGTTAAGATTAAGGGCCAATAAGGTATCACGCAGGAATGACCAAGACACATTATCATAGGCTTTCTCCAAGTCTATTTTAAAAATCATCTCCCCCCTCTTGCCTTTCTTGGATCTAATGGTATGGATAATTTCTTGGGCAATAAGGATATTATCATTAGTGGATCTGCCCGGGACAAAGCTGCTTTGGTTAGGGCTAATTAATCTATCAAGAAGAGGTCTGAGCCTATTCACTAGAGCTTTAGTGAGGGTTTTGTATAACACATTACATAAGCTGATAGATCTGAATTGTTTAATGGTTTCTGGGTGTTCAACTTTAGGAATAAGGGTTATGAGGGTTTCATTGATTTCTGGAGGGACACCACGAGAACTAAAATAGGACTTGATGAAGGTACACACAGAGGAACCCACAATATCCCAAAAGGAGTGATAGAAAATAGCCTGAATACCATCACACCCAGGGGCTTTGAAACCTTTAATAGATTTCATGGCGTACCAGATCTCTTTACTAGAAAGAGGTTTGCACAAGTCAGCATTCTCATCAGTCAAGAAAGATGTCAAAGCAACACCATTCCACTCCTCCCCTCCCATCAAGGATTGGGAAGTGAACATACCCACAAAGTGATCACCCACATGATGTTTCAGGTCAATAGGGTTAGAAATCCAGCAACCACTATCATCCTTAAGAGTAACCACCCTCGATTTCCTTTTCCGAGCTACAGTGGAAACATGGAAGAACCTGGTATTCCTATCTCCCATAGTTATCCACTTAGCTCTAGACTTTTGAAACCAAAGTAACTCCTCTTGATACAAAACAGTATTATAATCTCTCACAAGCTCTTTCTCAAGAATAAATAAATTATGAAAGAACTTGCAAGATTGGGCTTTTTGAATACCTTCAATTCTACCTAGAAGCCATCTCTTTTTACGAAAAATGTTACCAAAAACAGATTTGTTCCAAGAAGAGGCTTTGGAGGAAATACAAGGGATGGCTTCAAGAATAGAATTGTTTGATTCCTGCCAGGAATCTTGGACCAGAGATTTAAAACTGTGATCAAGAAACCACGCAGCCTCCATTCTAAAAGGCCTAAGAGAGGGGTTAGGGAGATGTGTACCTTCAGTGTAGACAACCAAAGGGCAATGATCAGAATAAGTCCGAGGGAGATTACGAACAGCTCCTTCTTGAAAAAGAACTCTCCATTCAGTATTGCAAGCAGCTCGGTCTAATCTTTCAAGGGTGTTGGCCATACCCTGGCGCCCATTTGACTAGGTGAGATGTGGCCCAAAACAGCCCAAATCCATAAGGTTACACTTGTTTAACCTGGCAGCAAATTTCCTAGTTCTAGCATGACTGTGTGAAGGCACGAAACTTCTTTTTTCATTTTGGCTAGCAAAGTCGTTGAAATCACCTACAGCCAGCCAAGGTTCAGACAAGTTGTCCTCCATGGATTCTAAATTCTCCCATAGAGCATCACGTTTAGTTGGACTGGGGCTAGCATACACAGCCGAGAGGATCCAATTAGGGAAATGGTCCCTCTTAATTTTTGCATGGATAACTTGGGGGTTAGCATCTAGAGCTAAAACAGTTACTTTGAATGGATCCCAAAGGATCTATATACCACCACATTTACCCACTGGATCAACAAAAGTAGAAGCTATAAAACCAAGGTTATTAAAAAACAGGCCCATAGAACTGAGTTGAACCTTAGTTTCCATAAGGATAATAATTGAGGGATTGTGACTCTTCAAAAGCTCACGCATGGTGTGCTTAAAAACACTGTTACCAGTACCACGACAGTTCCACACTAGCATCTTCATGGATGATGAATTCGGGTACAGTGGCAACGGACAGAAATCAGGAGTCCCTAGAATTTTCCTGACACGAAGTCGATCGTTCACCATGGCTCTTGTTGAGCCTATCAGAATGCTGTGGTTTGTGGTTCCGTAGCTCATCAAGTTGAGATCTATCTTTACTCGAGCTTCTTCGATCCACCACTCTGTTGCGATTAGGTGAGTAGCTTCGATCTCTGGGTCTATCGCAATGTACATTTGGTTGCAACTCACTCGGTGTTGGATTACATCGTGGGCTTCCATAGTCACACAGCACAGGTAACACTTGAGAGGAAATAGGAGTATCGAAAGAAACTGGAGATGGAGAGGGAGGATGAACAGGTTCGAGGGATAAGGATGGAGGCTTAACAAGGGGAATGGAACCTATAGGCTTCAAAACAATAGAGGACGTCACATCCTCAACTACTCCAATACAAATGTTGGGTGCATCAATACAGCTAGCATCGCCACTGGCATGTTCCATCTCCTGAAGGCTAGCAAAAGGATTAGAGCTAGTAAGCACAGACCTATCGCTAGTAATGATGATACTATTGTCCTGACCATCACGTGGGTTGCACTGTTCAGGGTAGCCATTTGAATTGTTGCCATGAACCTGAGCGATGGCTTCCTTCCGAGGTTGTCTCTCTATAACTTGGGCTGATGTAGAAGCCTTATAACCATTGTCTTTAAGTGATGTTACCTTCCTTGGCTTCGGGCCACCTTTCCCATGGGCTTTAACAAAAGGCCCAATAGCATGACCTTTATTGACTGGCCTTTTACCCCTTCTGTCCACAAGCATCCAAGGCCCAAAACTCTCCCCTGGTGTGACTATGGGTTCAGATCCTAGAACTGGAGCAAGAGAGCTTGGACCACCCTTGGTTCTGTCTTCCTCGGTAACGGTCATGACCTTAGTACCTTGATCGACGGGCGACGAGCTTGGAGCCGGCAGCGGAGCTTTCTCACTACACCATTCTCTCCAGTGTCCTACCCTGCCACAATTGAAGCAAAACATATGTAAGTGTTCATATTCGATATTATAATTATACTTACCAATAGAGAATTGAGAAATAAGGGGTTTTTTAAGATCCATCTCAATGCAGACTCTCGCATATTTCCCCCTGGTTGTTGTTGCCGTATTGAGGTCAATCTTCAAGGGTTTACCCAAGGACTTCGCTATATGGAAGAGCACCTTTTCGTCATAATACTCGATGGGAAGCTGGGGAAACCTCACCCAAAGCGCACTTTGGATTTCTTCAGCAATAGCTGGTTTGAAATCTGGTTGCCACTTTCTGACTGTTAGGTAATGATCCAGAATAATCCACGGGCCCCCAGTGTGGACATAGGTATAATCTTCCTTCAATTGGGATTTGAGGAGAAAGAAACCTTCATCCAGATCTATAGCCTCAAAATCCCCCTGGAGATCCCAAAGTTTCTTAATCTTAAAGAGTAGCAGTTTGTAGCCCACCTTTTTGCCCATCAATTTAATGATCAGACAGTTCTTCCATGGCCTCCTAATTTTAGCTAAGAGCTTCTTGGGTAATGAGATGCGTGGCACACCTTGAGTAGCTGATTCAGGAACCTCGTCTTCCTTGAACTCGTCTCCCTCACTCTCGAATTCATCATCTGTCGAAAGAGAGTCTAAACCCTCATCAAAGGGTCGTTCGCTGAGACGTTGGTTAACTAGAGCATCCTTGAAAGACTTCAAGGGGGTTCTCTTGGAGAGCCCATCAGCTGGACAAGTATTCCCCTCAAGGGGCATTGATATTGCAGTGGGTGTTAGCCTATCCAACATGGTATCATCATCACCGGCAATAGTCTCTTTAACCTTCTTAGTGCTACGCTTCAGGTGGTCCTCTTCCTCGGAGGATTTTCCTTCGAGATTACCGTTGCAACCTTCAGAGAGCGGAGCGTTAGAGAGAGAAAGAGCCATTTGCAATACTCACTATTATAGAAATAATTCAATCATATGAGACTCATAATTATTTAAAAAATGAGTTATAAACAAATACCACAAAAGGTATAAACCTAGAAATGAGTCATAACTATTTAAAGGAAGAGATTTTGTTGTTTAATTATTACTAACTTCCACAATCAGTATTTAAATAGAAAGACTGTGATAGGCATACAATTGGCAATTCCATATCACCTCAAGTTTTTTTTTTTTTTTACAAGGAACATTTACACACAATTCCTAATTTATGAGCTTATACTCCATTAAGTCCTAACTAAGATTTTTTTGACATTCAAGTCCCATTAAATTTTTAATAGTCTAAGTTGCCCTTCAAACAATGATTGTTTATCATTTATGATTATCTATAAAATAATATGATAATTTGACATTTATTTTGATTTTAAAAACTTTAAAATAACAACTTTTAACTTGAAAAAACTAAAAAAAATATGTGCAAAAAAAAAAAAAAAAAATTTCTTGAAAAATTTGATTTTTTTTTTTTTGTTTTGGGTGCAAAACTGAAAATTTTGTGTCTATAACTTGATGATGGAACCAAAAAAAAAAAAACTTTAAAAATGAAAAAATTAATAATGTTATTAGTTTTAAAACTGGAAATGTGACGCCCGAAATTTTTGGAACATCAAGGGAAATTAAATAAACAAAATGACTTAATAGATCAAAGTATTTATGATAAAAATTAGGAACCTTTAAAATATTTTGATTTAATTACACACATTTAATTTCTGTTGTACACTTTTTCTTCTTTTTTGATTTGTTTTGTATACTCGTGAGGAATATTGTGAGAGCTCCAAAACCTCAAAATAAATTTGTAAATTTATTGAATTAAAAAATAAATTTAAATTGGCTAATCCATTAAAGTAATAGTTTTCAAAATATTAATTATTCCATAATTTATAGTTTCAAATGGAAAGATAAAATATATATATATATATATATTCCATATCTCTCCAACCTAATCATCTCCCACTTATTTTTATTTCCTTTAAAAAAAATTAGAACTTTTGTCTTCCTATATTACTATATTATTCATATCATATATAACTACTTTCAAATTTTAAAAATTCATGATAAAAATTAAGAACCTTCCAAATATTTTGATTTAATTTATGGAAGGTCAAAGGGTGAGTTTATGGTGCATTCACACGAGTGATTATAGACCAAAAATATTGGAAACAAATTAATAATGTAAAATCTCTCAAGATTGTATTTATGATATCATTTCTTAGTAGTGCCTCCTGCTTATAAAAAGTATTTCGAATTTGGAATGTTTTGACTAGATTTATTTTAGTATGACTTACTAATACACCAAGTTTAAATTTACATAATAAATTCATATTTAAATATTTCTTTTTGGTATTTTTTCTAAGCATAATTTATGAATGATTTTTAGATTGAGAGAATATTGAGTAGAGCATGCTATGGTTATTCATGTCTGATTCTGTGAATCTTGTGCATAGAATAAAACGATTCCAGTTAACTTGCTAGTAATGTACTAGCTATACACACTATAACAATTCGCAATTTTGGCGATCAAATTTGGCTAAACTTTTTTTAGTCGCCAAAAGTTGTAAAATAGGTGACTAAAAATTACATTGGTCGCCGTTGAATATGATTTTTAGCTACTAATTTTTTTTAGTAGCTGTATCTTAATTATTCGCGACTAAAAAAAATTAGTCGCTAAATATGCCACAATTGGCAACTAATAATTGTTTTAGTCGGCATTAGATCTTGTTTTAGGCTACTAAAATTTTTGCTAGTCGTGGTATATCAACTTTTGGCTACTAAAATAAATTTGGTTGCCAAAAAGCTAGCATAGTGTTTGCAATTAAACTTTGGCGACCAAAGTTTTGGTTGGCAAATATTCATTTTCAGTGACTAAAAAATTTGTAGTCGCTGTAAGGTAATTTTTGCCTACCAAAATAATTTAGTTACTAAATAAAAAGTATAAATTTTAATTTTATCTTTGGTGACCAAAAATTTGGTCGGTGAATATTTATTTTCGGTGACCAATATATCTTTAGTCGCCAAAATAGTTACTTTTGGCGACTTAAATATTAGTCATTGTTAGTTAAATGTTTGGCTACTAAATAAGTTAGTCGTGATAAATTAACCTTTGGCGACAAACAAGTTCAATTTCCAAAGGTATATAAAATTTTAATGGGAAAAATTGAAAGATTGGCTATTTTACCTTTCTTTTAAATTCATTAACAATACAAAAAGTATAATTATGACAATTGATATTCTCCAAAAAATGTACTACTAAAGGATAATTTTGAAAAATTAATTTTTTTAAAATGTAATAATTATACTACTAAAAAAAGTTAGATTCTCTAAAAGGAACTATTATTTTGGGACGGAGAGAGTATTAACAACCAAATGTAGCCCATATTTTTTGCAACTAAATAATTGTCGTCGCCAAAAAGGTACATTTGGTGACTATAATTTTAGTCACCATACATTAACTATAGCAGAAACTTTTTCCTCATTCCTATGCAAAAATCTAGCCTTGCGCCAAACCCAACCGCGACCAACCTTGTTCACTACTCGCCAATAATTTAGTTTTTGGAAACCAATCAATATACAGTCACCGATTATGTACATTTAGCAACCAATTTATATTATGTTGCCAAAAATAGTCGCCAAAAATGATATTTGTTGTAGTTTGGGCCATGTGCAGTTTATCCCTCTAATGCTTGGAAATAGCCACATAACTTTCTTATGGTTTGTGGATTGGAATGTACTATTAAACCTATTCACGATTTAATAAAAACGACTAAAACATTCTTACATTTTCATCATTTATTTGGAAGACAAAGTGCACTTAAGCCACCTATATTTTACTCTTCCCCTTAAAATTTAAAAATGAGCATATAACCCCTTAGTATGTCACATGTGCTATTAAATTAAACGGAATGTTTAATTATATATTTAAGTCCACATATTATGTAAAAATTATACGATTGTTCAAAACATTAAGTGATAAACTGCACAAAGACCAAACCATATGGTAAAGTGAACCCTTTCATATATGTCGAAAAACCACACTATTGACTCTCTCTCTCTCTCTCTCTCTCTCTCTCCTTTTTATTCTGCTTCTTGGGCCTCCTCTCCTCTCTATTCATGAGAATGTTAGTTGTGGGAAATTCTATTTCCACACACCTACTTATCTCAGTGCACATATTTAATGAAATTTTATTTTAATGACAATTATATTCAAAAGTAAAATGACTATAATAGACAACAAAAACACCCTTAAAAAAATTAAATTTATAATTCAATTAAGCGTGGGTGTGTGTTTGGGTGAAAATGTGTGTACAAGACTTTATTTGACCCCAAAACTCTTCCTTCTTTATCAACCCTATTTTGCCCCAGAACCCTAACCATTACATCAAGAAGAACTCGCCTTCTGCGAGTTCACTCCTTGTCTTCTGAGAAGGAGACACCAGAGCTCCAACGCCCTCACACATTTCTCCACCAATTGGAAGACAATTCAAATTCAACCACGCCATCTTCGTCTTTGTCTTCATCTTCTTCTGTGAGGCTGTCAATGGTGGCGAAAAGTTCCAAGAAGACGTCTAGTCGAGGCGTGGTAGTGGCGGCGGCGAAATCACTTGTCTATTTTCATCTCTATTTATTTGTATATTTATTTATTATTCACTTGTCTAATCTTTTCGGATCAAATGAACAATAATAATTTAAATTATTATACCATATCTATTTATTTATTATTTACTTGTCTATTTACATCCTTTATTTTTTACAAGTCATTTTATAGCGATTCCGATTTTGACCCGACCTTTACTGTATTCCGGACTCGGATTTCGTGGCTTAGTATCGTTATTCATGTCTCTTTCCCTCTTTTTCCTTTCCTATTTAAGTATTGGAATGTCTTGGGCATGTTTGGGATAGGTTGGTTGCTAGTTAGTCAAGAATGCTGTTGTCCAGCTTTTGACTTTTTGGCTCGAGCGAGGCTTCTTGCGCTCGAGTGAGCTTTGTGAACTCTCAACATTTTTATAGAGCTATAGAGATTCTGGGAGGGTAGTGTTCTTTGTCAAGCAAGGCTTTTTGCACTCAAGCGACGATGTGCATCTGTAAAACTTCTGAAGGTATGTATTCTGTGCTCGAGCGACGCTTCTTGCGCTCGAGCGAGATCACTTATTGTGTCTGGTCGCTCAAGCGACAACTTATTCGCTCGAGCGAGCCTCGCGTATATCAGTTCGTAACAGACCATTTTTATCACTTTTTGGTATCTTTTCTCACCAAAACCTTAAACCAACTCCCCCTCTCTCTAAAATTTGACTTCTCTCTACAAATACACCTAGATCTAAGGATCTCAACACCCTACATACTTTGATAAAGAGTTGGAGCATCTTAAGAGCTTCCATTTCATCCGATTAAAGTTTGATTTCATCATTCTTGAAGTTCCTCCTCTTCTCTATTAGGCTTCGACACTTGAGGTAGGAATATTCTATACCTTAATATGATCTTTAACCTAGGTATTTGTTGTTATGTATAAATGATGAGATTTGGGGGTGTTTTGACAAAACCTAGGGTTTGAGGTCAAGTCTAAAGGAGGGGTTTCCATGTGATGTTATGTAAATGACTATGGGGTTTGGATGTGAGGGTATCTTGTGTTAAAATAGTTGATTTTAGCCTTTGGAGTGATATTTGAAATAGAGGAAAAATTTGCCCTAATATATATATATATATAATAATTATTTTGTATAAATAATGGAATTGAGATGAAGAATGTGAAATTAGGTGAATGTATAAATGAATGGTGTAGTTGGATTTGTTTAATTATCCACCTATGAAAATTTGATAAATTATCTCTTATAAAGATTGTATATCTGTTTAGAAATATCTGTATTGGGCTATCAGTTGAGGATAGTTATGATTATTGTAAAAATTACATGAGGATTAGAATAATAGAAACTAATTGTTTAACTATGTCATTGAATATGACGATGTTAAGACATTGAATACGTGTAATTGAATATCATTGAATATGACGATATCTTTAAATACATTGTATATGTATAATGTTTTGGGAGGAGAAAGGAGATGTACTCCATGTTTTGGGAGGAGATAGGGGATGGACTCCATTGAAAATTAAGTTGGCCGGAGTGTCCATGGTGAAAGTCCCGAAATCTTATGTATAAATGGGTGCCAATCCCGCGGACGAAATTTTCGTAAAATGACAAGATTGAAGTGTTTATATGATTGTTATGTTGATTGAAAACCATTGAGTTGTAATCTCAGTTGGGTTATTTGGAAAATTATACACTTGGCATATGAGTTGAAGTGAAACGAATTAACCTGAAATGAATAAATGGAAATGGAATGTGATATAAGTATCAATATTGAATGTTCATGAGAAGGATGTACGTTGGTCATAAATATTGAATGTGTACTTGACACTTATATCTTAGTTAAATCTCATATATTGTGTTAGACTATTTCTACTGGGCTTTGGCTCACCCTACTTGGGAAATCATTTTCAGGTACAGGTGATACGCTTCTTCCAAGGACGTAGCTTGGTAGGACTTAGGAGATGGAGGCTCTATTTTGTTATTTCGTGTTTAAATGTTTATTCAAGCCTAGGACTTTATATGTATAGAGTTTATGACTCTCTTTTGTTGTAACCAAGTGATGTCTTGAAAAGATGTAAGCCCATAGGGCATTTATTTTATTGTTATTAGCTAGTGTTACATGCTGTAGATTTAGGATGTACATTTATGAACGTATAAGGCATGTAATATCTTTTGTAATATAAGCTCTGATATATGAAAATACACGAATTCTATTATATTCATTTCTCTTATGAGTTGGGTTATTAGTCGACAGCCAACACGTAAAAAAGCCGCTCGGATCTCTTATGACAATGAATCCTACTTTGAATTGTTTAAATGCTAAGTTGTTCCCCTCAAATGACGCGTTGTGCCTACCTCTAGGTGTTTCGAAAAGTGAACAAGGGGCGCCGCATCGACGCTTGGGTGCGGTGAAAAATGGGCAAAGGTTTTGACATTTTTCTAGACGAGAGTGAGTAAAGAAGCTAGTCCAAGACTATAGGTTTAGGGTAGCCACTTGGAATATAGGAACCTTAACTGGTAAGACAATGGAGTTGGTAGATGTTATGATTAGGAGGACAGTTAGTATAGCTTGCATACAAGAAACTAAGTGGACGGGTAAGAAAGCTAGAGAAATTGAGGATACCGGTTTTAAACTGTATTGTAATGGTAAGGATAGACGCAGGAATGAGGTAGGAATCTTAATTGCCAAGCATCTTGTAGAGAATGTAGTGGTGGTGTAGCACGTCCCCCGTGGGGGCTTCACTCTACAGTTCGGACTCGATTTGTGTCACGTTCTAAATCTGAACCAAAGAGTCCAAATCCGGCAAATCGTTTGAGAAAACAGATTTTTTTGAAAAGTAGTGCCAAACACGGACTGCTTTGCCAGATTACAGAGTCGCCACCTAAATATTTTTAATTGGGAAATTTAGGAAACCCTGACTCGGTGCCGAAGGCCACACGTCCGTCATCACCAAAGTGGTCTTGGCTCGGGAGCTTGGGTACGATCGGGGAAGGTCACTATGAGCACCCTTCGCCCGTCCAAGACCGGCCTCTACTAACCGTGATATCCGTTTTGAAAACTTTATGCGTTCTTATTCGGTTATTAACCTAGAATTACTATGTGATCGCACAACACAAAAGTATAGACTAGATTGCCTAATTTGAAATAAACATTGCATATCCGTTTTGTCTCGAAAACGTGTTAGATTTTGCTACTTTAAGTAGGCTAAAATCTGATTTCAATGAGTTGTTCCAACTCAGCAATCTAACCTCCACCCACGAGCATACAAAGCGGTTATATCACATAAGCACTTAGCGCATGTTAATCCTCTTGTCATGGCAACACTTCAGACGCTGCGCGTATGCTAAAGCATAAAAGCTCACCTCGTACTCCGTGCCAAAACAAGAAACTAGTTAGCAAAACAATGCATGACCTAGTTCATGTCAAATGACTAATGCAACACAAGCGAGCATGCGGTTAGACAGCTCGGCTATCCTAAGCATGGCATATGGAATGCTATCACATACGTATTCAATTTTGGAATTTGAAAATTACAATGCAGTTTGTATGATGTACCGAGCCCGGTGCATGTAAACAAATGCATGGATGCACGCATGTATTGCATAAGGTATGCTAATTTAAAATGCCCTAATCTGCCACTGTAAGCGGGTAAATAAAAGGGTTAGAAAGAAGTGGGGATTGGAAGACATACATGCCCACTCACACACACTTATTACATTTTTGCCCTCACTCAGAGGGACCGAATAAATAATTACAGAATAAATAAATAATTAACTAAACTAGCTAATTAAATATTACAAATTAACCAAATTAATTAATCTGACTAATTAATCTAATTAAGCATTAAATGCCTCGGGATGAGGGCTAACTGCAGCGCATGCCCGGGATTCGCTCGGAATCACACTGCCGTGCACGGGTTGCCACTGTTTCCTCTGCTCTTATTTCGAGAAAATTTCCAAAACTTCAGAGTGCCTCTCGAGCCGAGAAACATCATCGGCTCGACGGAGGGCCACCGTGAGGATAATTTCCATCGGCACTGAATTCTCTTATCGGCTGCCAAAGGGCGATCGATTCGCACTAAAAGGTGCGGTCGGCACAAATTACGCAAAACACCTTGCAGCGGCAAAGAGAGGAACAAAAGGCAAGCGGTGCAATTCAAGGTATATATGCACTAAACACATCCCAAATCATGCTATGAACTTAAGAGGGCACGTGCCTCGATTCCCGAAGCCACCAATCGCATTTCCATGCGTGATGGCTCTAGAACCAAGAGTGCATCTTTGATTTCAAATGCACGCAATGCAAACAAAGGTGCCAAACCTCTATCAAACTCACTTCAAGAGGTCCAACATGCACAATGTTAATGCAACCCTAAGCATGTCATCTAGCATACAATATGGCAATGCAAGCAAGCTAAGCATGTTAGGCATACAACCTAAGCAAGGAGACATGCAAGCCAAGCAAGGAAGTGAACTAAAATATGAATTGGGCAGCTCCCAATTGGCCTAAAATCAGTGGCCGAAGTGCTAAGTTATGAGGGTCCAAACACATGCAAACATGCAAGCATTCATGGGCCTACATTTAAACATAACAAACAACATTCAAGCATGCTTAAGGAGGCCAAACATGGACTAACTAGCATGCAACTTAGGCTCTGAAATTTATGCAAAACACGATGCCAAAATCATGCAATAAATCAAACCAAGTAAAGTATACAAATGGCCTAGGTCTAAGGCAAGTCAAAGAGGGCATTGAACCACACCTATGCAAGGCACTCATGGCATGCACTTAACAACTCAAAACAGATTTAGAGCACGTTAAAACAAGGCTAAATAGACCGCTTAGATGGCATCCAAGAAGCTTAATCTAAAGGCATGCATCAAAGCTAAAACAAGGAGCATTAAGCACATACTTTTAAAGCATTGAAGAGGCATGCTAAGCAATCAAATGAGCACGTATGATGGACTGAAATGACATGTAAAAACACCTCAAATCATCAAAACCATGCAAACGCATACTGCATGTTCATGCTCTTAAGGCTCACAAGCCCAAATACAAAGAGGCCATGAAATGCAAGTCAAGACCATCCCAAACACTTATGGACAGACCCTATTCATGGCAAAATGAACACATATTCTTCACAAATGCAAGCCTAAAACATGCTATAAACTAAGGCATACAACCTAGCACATGTTAAGGCATACAAGAGCATTCCAAGGCAACCATACTAAGCAAGTATAGGAGGCCTATACCAACTTACAAACATGTTATATTATGACAATACAAGCATGGTAAACAACCAAAGCATGCTCAATACATAAACAAACATGAAGCTCCAAAAGGAAGCCAAATCTTGCCCTTTTCAAGGACATCAAGGAGAGGGGGTGACCCTCTCCTTTCTAGGACTTTATGGCACCATCTCCACCATTGAAATCTCTCAAGATTTCAGTGGTGGAAAACCAACACACAAGTCCCGGAGCTCTCACAAAATGGCACAAAAAGGCCCTTTTCAAGGCCTAAAGGTGGTCAAAGTTGCTCAAACCCCACAACACTCTTAATATGTATTAAGAGGGCTTAAAGCCAGAGATTTTATGTGTTAATCACTAGACACAAAGACTGTTTTAAATAGGGTAGAAAGGAGGTGCAAGAATGGGGGAATAAAGTGTAAGTTTCTTACCCTTGTTGACTACCTTCACAAAGGTTGATGTTGTTGCCTCCTTGAGTTCAAAAACCACCAAAACTCCAAGAACAACTTCTTTGGAGCTTCGGTTCAAGAAGAAAGGTGGGACACTAGGTGTTTTAGTGCAATAGTAAGGCACTAAACACCTAGTCAACAAAGGAAAAAGAGATATGGAAGTGTATCTAACTTAACCTAGAAAAACCAGAGCTTCAGCCTTCTAACAATGGCAAAAGCTCTGAAAAATGTCCAACCTCTAAGCCAAGAGGGAGAGCTTCCCTCTTATAGGCCAAAAGCTTACAAGCTTGGCCACTAAGCAAGCCCATCCCTCCATACACGTGTATGGAAGGGAAACAAGATGCAAACAGCTGGGAGAAAATATCTCACCAAGCAAGTGCAGTGGTCGGCGGGGCAAAATGGTCATTTCGCCCAAAAGCGTGCCGGCAGGCACAAAATAGTGCCGACCGGCACAATATAGTGCGGTGACAACTTCTGACCGGTAGCCTCTAGACCCAGCCGGTGGTGTGTGGGGATGCCTCATAAAGCATTCCCTGCCCCTCAAAGGCAAAACACAAGTGTTTGGTGCAAAACCAAGCACAAACAGTCGAGTTCGGAGGTCCTGAGGCAAGGCCTTGAGCGAGAACTCCGGGGACTCCAAAGCGAACACAAACATGGATAATCACCGAGTGTTCCAGCGGTGGCGTCCGAGTCTTGAGGACGGTCAAAAATGGGGTGTCTCTGATTGCCCCTCTTTGTGAACTTCGAAAGTCATAACCATGGCGGGAGTGAATGTCAAAGCCGACGACCCATTTTTGACAAGGCGAAGACTTGGACAAACATACAAAGCGCAAATGGTTGAACTACTTAAAGCCTCGTATCCTTTTAGGAATCAAACCGGCGTAGTTCAAGCGGAGGCACACATGCCAAGGATAAGATATGCCCGTGGCGGGGCAAAATACTGGCGAAAATGCAAGCCGAGCATAACTTATGATCATGCAAAGAAAGCTGTAATAAAGCATACATGCGATAGTTATAAGCTAACATGCAACAGTCTACACTACAATGTAGAAAGGATGTAAGAGAATTATGCAATTCTCGAAACGTCTCACTCGGAGAGATACAATACCTGTGCGGCTCGTCCGGTTCCACCGGCGGTAAATGAGCCGTACATACAATATCGTGCCTGAAAAGAAAGCAAACTTAACAAGTACAATATTGTTAGCAACAATGCATGACAATGCAATGAAGTCATAAAACAATGTAATGATATGCAATTGAATCTAAATGTAATGCAAATGATATGCAAAACTACAAAACAAATATATACAATGCAAATACTATGCAATGTAATATGCAATGCAATTGAATCATGATTCAATCACGGCGGTTCGAAACCACACAAATGTCGTAGATTGATGGAAGTAACAAGTCCGTGTCCCATAGAGCGATGTCGATCTATGGGGAATACGTGACGAACACCGTGTCCCATAGAGCGATGTCCGATCTATGAGTAATACGCCGGATACAAGAACGGATATTGAGTGGATTGACATAAGTGGGAAGCGATCCGGGGATTGGATAATAATCCTAATGCCGGATGCAATAATTACAATACAATGTAATGGAAATGGATACAATGGATATGGCACGCGGGCCAAACCGTATTTCGCCTAGGAAAGGCATGCACACGTACAAGCCATGTCTAACACAGAAAAGGGTGCCGCAACCTCAATCCAACATACCAACGTGGAGTAGGCGCGATACACGAACAGAACTATGCTTCAACATGAGAAGTAAGGGCACATACCAGACCAAGCTCAACAAGGAAAGGCGCAAGCCATAGATGGGAGATGATGCAGTGAATGCATGCGATGGAATAGATACAATGGATATGGCACGCGGGCCAAACCGTATTTTGCCTAGGAAAGGCATGTACGCATACAAACCATGTCTAGCACAGGACTTCTGCATACAGAACTGTGTTTCGACGTGAAAAGTAAGGGCACATACCAAACCAAGCTCAACAAGGAAAGGCGCAAGCCACAGGTGGAAGATGATGCAGTGAAATGCACGCAACTATAATGCAATGGAAATGGATATTTACAGAAACGCATGACATATGCACTATACTACGAGGATGATGCATGACATATGCATGGTTTTTTGGTTGTTTTTTTTTGAAAATGCATGACCATGCATGACATATGCAATAGAATTGATGATGCATGGAATGCATGTTTTTTTTGAATTTTTGCAAGTGCATGACATATGCAATAGTATTTACAATGAAATGCATAATAAATGCAATGTGATGCAATGGCTGCGATTGCAGTTTTCCCTATCTTACCAACCGGGCGATACACTAGGTTGGTTCAGTATCCAGAATTGAGGTGTAGACACACCGCCTCAACCTATGGGGCTACCATACAGATTTCAAGCCGAGGGTGCATCCCCCTGGGTATTTAAACCAGACTTTAGTCTCGGAAATTCCGAACCTTTACGTTCTAGGCATAAGCCGTTCGAACTCTAGTTTTCACCGTCCCCATTGGTCTTCTAGGAACTCACTGAAAACACAGACGGGTGGCTTTACCAGACCACCGAAAGTCGTTCGAGCACGACAAACAACGAAGGAATTGCACCTTCAGAGGACTTAAGGTCTCCTAGACGTGTGTGTTTAAGGTCTCGCCCGGACCGATGGAGACAGCGATGAAATCATAAAACAACGCTATGGAAAGCATGCAAAATGCAATGAGGGGCAACTCTAATGCATCGAAGGTCTTGCACCTCCGAGGATTTAAGGTCTCCTAGGCAGGTGCGTGTTTTGGTCTCGCCCGGACCCGAGCTGTTACCTGATACTCAAATGCATGCAATGCAAATGAGGCAGCGCATGAGAGGCAGCGTGTCTCAAAAGATGGAAAATGGAGTGCAATGAGTGCAGCGTGCCTCAAAGGATGGAAAATGAAGTGCAATGGGGGTAAGCGGTAGCGATGAAATGCATGCCAAATGCAATGAGGGGCAACTTTAATGCACCGGAGGTCTTGCACCTCCAGGATTTAAGGTCTCCTAGACGTGCGTGTTTTGGTCCCGCCGACCGGGGAATGCTTGTTACCGATGACTCAAATGCATGCAATGCAAATGAGACGCGCATGAGACGCGCGTGCCTCAAAAGATGGAAAATGGAGTGCGAAACGAGGCGTATGTGCCTCGAGATGCAATGAAATGCGAAATGAGACACACATGTCTCATTTGATGGAAAATGAAGTGCAAAACGAGGCGTATGTGCCTCGAGATGCAATGAAATGCGAAATGAGACACACGTGCCTCATTTGATGGAAAATGAAGTGCAAAACGAGGCGTATGTGCCTCGAGATGCAATGAAATGCGAAATGAGACACACGTGCCTCATTTGATGGAAAATGTGAAATGAATGTGAGGAGGTACATCTTAATGCAGAAGGTCTTGCACCTCAGGGTTTAAGGTCTCTGGACCGTGCGTGTTTTAGTCCCTTGGGACGTAGTCCCCGCGCGTGTTTAAGGTCTCGCCCGGACCGTGCGTGTTTAAGTCTCGTCGGACCGTGCGTGTTTAAGGTCTCGCCGGACCGTCGTAATGGCGATGCAAAAGCGAAGCGGCGTGAGGTAGCACCTCACGGGACTCAAGATGAAATGCAAAATGAGGCGTTATGACACGCATGCCATATGACAATGCAAAAGCGGTGCAGTCTCAAGGGGCGTGCAAGATGGCGTGATATGATCTGGCAAAATCACGATGGATGTAACGCGTAGAACTTTTGAATCTCTGTTCATGACAAAAGGATACAAAAGGATACAATCTCTGCTTGAATTTGAGCGTCACGCACAGAAGACCCAGTTCGAAGTCGAAACGGAGGCCGGTTGAACATCGGAGATGCACTTTATTGCACTTTCTTGAGCTATGAAGACCCAAAACTCATCAATTTGCCTAAACAGGGCCTTAGGAACACCACCGGCTGGGTGGGATGATCACCGGCCGCCACCGGCTGGCTAAACCCATCCATCGGCACAAAAATGTGCCGACCGGCACAAAATAGTGCCGACCGGCCAAAAATGACTGATCGGGGGCAGTTTTGCCATTTTGCCTCGGGTTTTATAAAATAGGGCTTGAAACCCTATTCTTTTCACTTTGCCTCCGCCGAAAATCTTTACCCTCTCTCTCTAGAGTTTTTTCGACCCTCGATCCTCGCATTTTCTCGCGTTTTAGGCTCGATTTCGTCGTTCGATTCGCGAATACCTTCGCGTTTCGCACGTTTTGAACCGAACATTTCTCCATTTCGGTATTCCTTTCGCTATTTTCGCCTCTTCGGGACTTGTTCCCCTCGATTTTCTCTTCATTCTTGTGTCTTTTCACATTCCGACCCTTCCGGCCATTTCCGACCCTCTCGGGGTTGACTTTCTCGGTTGACTTTTCGTATTCCGGCCCATTTTTCATTTCCCGGCCATTTTCTCGCTACCACTACCATGGCAGATGAGGTTCCACATGTCGGGACTCCCCCGGACCATGAGATGGACCCCGGGGTCGAGCTTCTCCCGCTGAGCGAGCGCCCATTCGATCCGGCGACCTATCGCCCGGCCATCCTCGTGCTACCACCCGGCGGGCGCCGCCACTGCCGCGGCTTTGACAGGGGTTTTGGACCGGAGCCTGGCTGCTGTGGCCGGCCTCCCACTTGTCTGTTTGGCCCGTCGAGGTAACTTCGGTCTCTTATTTTTCGCAATGTAGGATTTTTACATCATGCCATAGCTAATGAACCCATTTAAGCGCTTAGTTCGATGTCTTTGTCTTGTAGTCGATCGTAGACAAACTCATAACTGACACCTGTTTAGGACCGACGCACATGCACACACACTGCACTAGTCTGAATCACCCAAACACACGGCACACATTGCACTGCCAATTTGCCAATACTAGGCGCTTATTTGAATCTGAAAACTTGCACACATGCTAGATTTACACTGAATCGAACCACTCGAACATGCTGGCGTATTATACGCTGTAGCTCACTGCAGACACACTGTGGCCCGTTATCTGCTTGAATCTGAAAAATGTGCACCATATCTGTATGTTATCCTTCACAAAACACACTGATAAATCACAAGCTGTAGCCTACCTCAGTACACTGAAGCCCGATATCTGCTTGAATCTGAAAAATGTGCACACATACACCAAGTTTACACTGGAGCATCTAAAACACATTGACGCACCACGGTTTTGTAGTTTACTATAAGCACACCGGCACCCGGTTTCTGTTTGAATTTTAAAGATAATCTGCACGCATACTAGATTTGTACTGACTGCATATCTTCATATGGCTTTGTAATTTCTTGACTACAGGGGGATGTCCATACTCTTCGTGGGTATGGGAACATTACCTTCATGGCGGTACTGCAGCATTAGCCGTATTGTGGGACGGGCGGCCGGTACCTTCTGCGAAGAGCTTTCGGACTCTCCACTTGCGGACCTCTTCTTCTTTTCTGGCGAGAAGGTGGTGGGACACCACGATTCTTTTCATCTATCGGAGGACGGGGACATGGCGATGACCCCTTGACTTCTCGATGCTCACGGCATCGGGGTGAAGTGATCCGATCCCTTCGACCTGAACATGGGCGAGTGGATCGCCGCTCGAGTTTATTTGCTCGGCGGCGCCGCCGCTTGTTCGTCGAGGTTCGTCCGCTATTCTGGTTCGAGTGCGATTTGAGTGCGGACCATCTTTGGTGGGCCGGCTCCGATGACCCAGAGGCTGGCGAGAGGTATGCACGGCTTCCTCATGTTTTGCTAGGGACCACCCTATTCGCCCGACCGGGCGAACACCGTGCCTCTCTGCCTCCTCAGCGCACTGGTGGACGTCCGACGGATTGTGCAGTATGACTGGGGTGGTGCGGCTCTAGCCACCCTTTACGGTTACATGAGCTCCGTTTCCCGTGGTAGCGATTGCTCGAGACTCTTGGCGAGCACAGGAGGTATGTCTTCTTCTCTGCTTTTCATTTACATTCCGTACTACGTACTCTGTACCTGCACACTGCTTGTTATGCGTATCTTTGTACACCACGGCACACCTTTTATCTTGTTATCTGCGTATTCTGCTTGTACACCTGCTCAACACAATACACAACCTGCACGGCTCTGTTATTTACGCTTTAATACGTACTCTGCATTATCGATAGTCGTTCGGCGTCATTTTTGCATTGTGGGTGTATGCCTACTTCCCCAGATTGGAGCCAGTACCGGAGGCGGAGACCCCTCTGGTCGTCCTTCTCTCGCCGTTCTGACAGGCGATGTGTCCGAGACCGGGACACTTTCAGCTTCTCTGGTCGTTTCTTCGATACTATCACCCACTGAGGTATGTTTTACTTACAGTCCGTTTGAAGCTTCGCTTTCATGTGTACATTTCTATATCAGTAGATGATCAACTGTATTTCATTTCAGGTCACCTGGCAGCCGTGGGCTCCACTCCCGGTGATCTGAGGCAGGTATCTTGGCGCCATCGAGACCTCGCTCTGGGATTCTCTGGAGGTCCGATCTGTCGAACTTTAGTACTTGGGTGGCGCTTCTTCGTCGAGACCTTGGGATTGCGGGCGAATAGTTCGATCGGCCTCGAGCACATGAGAGGCGAAATGCGGCTTCAGGCGGATGGAGGACTACACCCTTGGTGGCCGTGGACATTGGCAGCGAGGCGAGGCGACTATTGAGTCGTCCGGACCTTCATCATGCGACCTCTGGCCGGGGCTCCAGGCTGATCAGTGAGACCATGGCGCCCGGCCGGCGAAGGAGGAGGCGAGGCGGGGCCATCCTGAAGGGCTCGAGCTCGTGGCGAGAAGTCTGAGAGGGGCGAGGGCAGGCGGCCCTTGCCTACTATGTTGACTTATAGAGGCGGGCGGGAGACCTACCAGATCCCTTTTGCTCCTCCTCCGGCTGGTCATGAGTTGGCCGGCATTCCCGAGTTGCCTCCGGTATGTATCACTTTATTTCTGCATCTTGCATTGTCTTTCTCATTTCAGTTCTTTCAGATATCCCACAGAATACTGATGTATTTAATACCTTTGCAGACCTCCTCCGAGTATACCCGTCGATGCTGTGGGTGAATGCCTCCTCTTTGGGGATCTTTGCAGCGGACTCTCGATGCTTTGGCCGCCTACGGCTTGCCGGTATGTTTTACTGACCACAGTCTCGAATCATACTCTGTTTCGCACAATCTGCTTCACTGCACAAAAATCTGATAAACTGCTCACGGCTTCCATACATTGTACTTATACACTGCATTCTGCACTGATAAACTGCTCACGGCATTCACACACTGCACTCAGACACTGCATTCTGCACTGATAAACTGCTCACGGCATTCACTTACTATACTCATACACTGCATTCTGCACTGATAAACTGCTCACAGTTTTCTAATGTGTTTGTTCTTCGTATTTTCAGCCTCCTTTCCCGATCCCTCCAGTGGGTGACCTTTGCTCGGTGGGCCTCCGTCTCTACTCGGGATGGCGGGATCTTCCCTCGTACCCGGAGGGGCGTGGTCATGTGGGGAGCGACTCACGAGCTCGATTCGAGAGATGGGGAGTCGGGGCGGGGGCCAGAGTCATTTCGGAGGAGGCGGGGATAGCTCGGGCTCGGGCTCGGCGATGGCAGCTCGGCGACGCCTTTGTTATGCCGGGAAGAGGCGAGGCCGACCCTTAGGCATGAGGCCTCTGGCGATGATGATGACTTTCTTTGCTTTTTTCTTATTTCTTTTCTTGTACTTTTCTTTTTTGGTAGATAGAGTACCATGTCTTTGCATGACGAGTTTTTGCTTTCAAAACCATGTCTTTGGAAAAGATTATATATAAAACAAACTTTTTGTCTAAAAGAGTGTTATATCTGTATGTCTGTGTATACCTGCACATTTCATGCTTTGCATCGCATTGCATCATACTACACCTCAAATGTAAATGATATTGATTTGTATCTGACAATTGAACACTTGCACTGTGATAATCAAATAACCAACCAACTAAGCAGCAAAACAGCTCATACGAACCACTACTCAATCTGAACATACAGCCCATACTCTACTGGGGACTGATCTGCTGGGGATCGATTTGCATACAGCCCATAACACAGCATTTGGTTCATTCTGCACCTGACAAACTCACGAGCAGATAGCCCAATCGATGAGACAGATCACAAAAGGCGACCGGTTTACCGGCTGAAACACATTCGGACGTCTCAAATCTTCCCTTTCCTTCTCTTGCTTGGCGCGGTTGTAGAGATTAGCACAGCATTCTGAGCACAAGCGATTACCTTGAAATAAGGAAGGGTTTTCAACCGGGGTGTCGAGCCTACCACGAGACCTGACGAGACAGACTCAAACAAAGAAACAAAAGGCACACGACCTAGCACAACGAGACACGCTCGGAAAAGACTTTAAGGCCAAAATTGAGACCGACAAATCAAAAGACACGACACACAGACATGTTTACAAAAAGAGAGGCCTTGCATTTCGAGGAGCCAGTTCCTCCGGGTATAATTCCCACCCCTTCTGATTTGTAATACTCGCATCGCTCGACCCTCGAGCTCGGCTTTTCTCACAAGACCTTCTTCTCACTTTTCTCTCGACTTACACCTCTCTATTCTTTAATCTCTCATTTTTCAATCCCTCCCCAGGGTGCTTAATAGATGAATAGGAAGTTGCGGATTCTCATCCAATCTTTGTTAGCTCATGGCTATTCCTTACAGCGAGCAGTGCCTCTCGGGCAATCAGGTTAATGGGGGGAAGACAGAGGACCTGATTCAATCGTGCCCCTAGTTCGTCACTTTGACCATTTTTTTTGTTTTCTTCCTAAAACAGTTTTGATCAAAATGGGAGTTAGATTAACGCACTTATTCAATTTTGATTTGAAAATTACGCGAGTCAGGCTGTAAGCACTGAAAATTCTCCTTTTGTTGGATCCAAACATGGTCCAATTTTAAAAATGAAACAGTTTTTGAGAAAATAAGTCGACCTCAGTAAAACTTTTCAAAAACTATTCTTGCAAACAAACGATGCTCAACGAGCATGAAACTTACCCTCGAGATGTGCAACCTCGGATCGAAGGCAATGGAAAATTGCCCCTTGCTTGAAGGGGGAATATGGCAGCGGAAAGTTGCCCTAGTGTGATGGTAACTTAGGGCAATTTATGGAAATGGAGAGGGCAACGGAAAGTTGCCTTGTTTGATGATGGCGGCATGTTGTAAGCCGATCTTTGTTGGCGGCGGTCGGATCCGGACACGGAGGAGTCGAAGACGGCAGAATCAATATGTGGACCGATCACGGAAGGTGTTGGTGGTTTAACTTCAAGAGGAAGTTAATCCGCGGACTCAAGATTCTGCAATCGAGACATTGGATTCGGAGGAGGCAAAAGTGATCAAAACCATGACATGGCACGAGACGCTGTGGAAGCGTTGAAATTTGGACTTCAAGACGAAGTTGCCTCGTATCCCAAACATATGGGAATCAAGCCTTCGTAGTTCGGTTAAGGTACACTCGGGTATTTTAACCTTCGCTATTTTTAGGCTCTAATTTTTGCCAAGGTGCCCAATGCGGGTTTTTGACCTTGCGAGCTTTGTTCTTTGTTTTCATTCTCTTTTTTTCTTTTTTCTTTCTTTTTTCTTTTCTTTTTTTGTGGTTTTCTTTTCTTTTTCATTCTTTGCATTTTTTCTCTTTTTCTTCTTCTTTTTTTTTATTTATTCTTTTCTTCGCTCTAACTTTTGCCTGGGTCGCCCTTAGGGTTTTAATGTGAGCCCCTCAAAGGGTAAAAGTGTAGCAAGCCCATGCCAAATGGTTTTGAGATTGAAGCCTCTCAGATCCGGGAGAAGCGGCTATTGTCTTGATTTGCGAAAGGCCCATCACGGTTACTTCTCGGGCTTTGCTTGGTGGGATTTTGATCTTCTGATCGGACTCGATGCCTCTTGCTCGAGGGTCTTTGAACTGGGCCACCAGCGTCGCATTGGTAGCTATCTTTTGAACATTACGGATCTTGATCCAAGGTTTGAAAATGAGGTCGAGCCTCGGTGAGGCGATCTAAATTTGCACAATCTCAAGTGATTCCACATGTCTTCGCAAGACCAGCATAAAACATTTTTGGAAAAAATTTAAGAAGCGACAAATCGCTCATGCCCGAAACGTCAGGACCAATCTGGATCAAAGCTAGGGTCCTTCTCGAACTCACGCCCGACAAGCATGATTTCATTCATTAAGGGCTTAGTATGTCTCTCCTTCTCTTAGATTGATCAAAATTTTGCAAAGCAGAATTGCTTCCTCTTTGTTTTATCATCGCGGTGTTCAAAGAAGGTTTTGAAAAACTTAGGTCAAAACAATAATCTTTAAAGCACAAAAGAGCGGTGGAATGCCTTTGTCACCTCATTCGAATTCTCTGGCACAACTAGCCCGGCATAAATAATCTTGGATCACGATAGCAGCTTTGTTTCATTCGGGTTCCCTAGATGTAAGCGGCTCCACGCGAGAATAGATCCAAAAGAAAGCAAGAGAAAAGTAATTACAAAACAAAAGCGGCCGAGGCAACAACCCGAAGTCACCTAGTATTCTTATACAAGAGAGAAATGACTCATTACAATTAGAGCAGACCCTTAAGCAAAAAGGACATCTCAAAACAATGAGACGGACTCAAGACAAATCAAAAATGACTCGACACCCAAGTCGGGTTCTACAAAACTAGCATCGGCGGTGCTCAAAAATCTTGGCATAAGCGCCATATCCAAAATGTACGAGATATTGCCCATGACGGTTGAATCCCAATTACATACTCATGATGTCGGTGTCCTCGGTATCTGTGTCCTCACAATCCAAGAACTTTGTAATGGCGATTTGGCGAGGTAGGTGGGAGGATAACCTTGTTATCAATCAAATCCATACCTCATGACCGAGGCGGAAGCAATTATCGATGGTGTGGCGGTGATGATGGTACGCCTGATCTTGAGTGGCATCATGGCTTTCTTGGAAGGGGTTTGGGAGGCGGCCTAGGATCAAGGCGTGAGATGCCTTTTGGCTAGAATCGAGTGCCTAGACAAAGGCATGTAGAGGATGGAAGGCCTGCGCCCTCGGGGCAAATGCTTGAATCGAGGACTCTTGCTAGATGCACTAGCGAGCGGGTTCGGGTGCGATCTTGGATTTTGATCCTTTCGGATCACGAGTGGGAGTGGAAAGAACCTTCTTGGCATGGGGGCCTATCCGGTTCTCGATTGTTCGAATCGCCCTCGGTAGTAGGGAAAACGTCATCCACGCTTTTGGCTACAATCGCGGATACCTGTTGTTTGCTCATTCCTCCGGTTTTCAAAGCCTGGACTGCCCACAGCAGTTGTTCCACAGGATCGGCCTCGGCCTTTACTTTGTCTTTGCCTCTGGCTTCAGCCTGATGAGAGGTTTGGGTTGGTACTGGTGCGTCATTGTTGTGGGTGGAGGTCATCTCCGACTGATTGAGCTCGATCACAATCCGCCCCAGTATCGGAGGCTCCTGGGGTTCGAAATTTTCAACATACGGTGCAACCGGTGGCGAGGTTGACATTCTGTAAGCGAGATCCGCCACGGACCTCTGGAGCTCGCCTATCATTCCCATTAACTCGAATGTAGTAGGCTCGCGAGCCTGATAGAACTGAGGGGCCCAGATTGGGTGTGCAGCGGGCGACCTAGGCGGGTGTGGCATATCAACAGTAGCCTCATCTTGTGGGGTGGTTCCTTGACTCGGCGCGGCCGTCATGACCACAATCTCTTCCGAGTTCTGCATCATGTTCGGTCCTGTCTCAGCGAGGAGAAGACACTAACTGTTCTGACTCAACTCTCTGAATCACTGAACTGAAACGGAAAACAAGCAGCATTTCAGCCCTAATCGGATCAAGCACGGGTGTAGTCAAACAACTGTACTCCACTACTGAACACTGTTCCCCGAAGTCACTGTCCCAAATCTGAAACTGATTTCCACAGATATAACTGATTCTCAAAAACACGTCTTTGGTGCCCTCGGTAGGATACCCAAATTTGCAAGCCGGTATATGCATTCCTGTGAGATACACTCTAAAAGCACATAGCAAGTAAATGAGAGCCAATACACCCTATGTTGGGGTAGGGTTTCCCTGTCCTATTTTGTCGAGCTAGGGTTTCACTAAGCACGGCGGTTTCAAACAACCTAATATTGGGTAAGCAACTTTGTCCTAGTTTGGAATGGTCACTATGGATCCGAATATGCACTAGGTCGAATGGTCGAAAAAGGGTGCCCATTAAAACCAGGTTTGTGTTCCCATCTTGGCGAGCCCATAGCCGTCGACCTTATGGTTATGCCTTGACAAGACAAGCCTCCGGCAAACCGCTCAGGAATAGCAGATGGCCAACACGGTGTCCTAGGCGCACCAATGCACATGCAATGCAAAGAAACACATAAGTGAAATCAAAACAGGATATCACGAGTTCGAGTCAAGCTCTCTAAACATCCCCAGCAGAGTCGCCAGAAACTGTAGCACGTCCCCCGTGGGGGCTTCACTCTACAGTTCGGACTCGATTTGTGTCACGTTCTAAATCTGAACCAAAGAGTCCAAATCCGGCAAATCGTTTGAGAAAACAGATTTTTTTGAAAAGTAGTGCCAAACACGGACTGCTTTGCGGTCTGAGTCGCCACCTAAATATTTTTAATTGGGAAATTTAGAAACCACGACTCGGTCTTGAAGGCCACACGTCCGTCATCACCAAAGTGGTCTTGGCTCGGGAGCTTAGTGCGATCGGGAAGGTCAGCTATGAGCACCCCCTTTCGCCCGGTCCGAAGACCGGCCTCTACTAACCGTGATATCCGTTTTTGAAAACTTTATGCGTTCTTATTTCGGTTATTAACCTAGAATTACTATGTGATGCGCACAACACAAAAGTATAGACTAGATTGCCTAATTTGGAAATAAACATTGCATATCCGTTTTGTCTCGAAAAACGTGTTAGATTTTGCTACTCGCAAGTAGGCTAAAATACAGATTTCAATGAGTTGTTCCAACTCAGGCAATCTAACCTCCACCCACAGGCATACAAACAGTTATATCACATAAGCACTTAGCCGCATGTTAATCCTACTGTCATGGCAACACTCGCACGCGTGCGGTATGCTAAAGCATAAAAGCTCACCTCGTACTCCGTGCCAAAACAGTAAACTAGTTAGCAAAACAATGCATGACCTAGTTCATGTCAAATGACTAATGCAACACAAGCAGGCATGCAGTTAGACAGGCTCGGCTATCCTAAGCATGGCATATGGAATGCTATCACATAGCACGTATTCAATTTTGGAATTTGAAAATTGCAATGCAGTTTGTATGATGTACCGAGCCCGGTGCATGTAAACAAATGCATGGATGCACGCATGTATTGCATAAGGTATGCTAATTTAAAATGCCCTAATCTGCCACTGTAAGCGGGTAAATAAAAGGGTTAGAAAGAAGTGGGGATTGGAAGACATACATGCCCACTCACACACACTTATTACATTTTTGCCCTCACTCAGAGGGACCGAATAAATAATTACAGAATAAATAAATAATTAACTAAACTAGCTAATTAAATATTACAAATTAACCAAATTAATTAATCTGACTAATTAATCTAATTAAGCATTAAATGCCTCGGGATGAGGGCTAAGCTACGCGCATGCCCGGATTCGCTTCTTAATCACAGGTTGCACTGCTTTCCTCTGCTCTTGACTCAGAAAATTCCCAAAACTTCAGAGTGCCTCTCGGAGCGAGAAACATCATCGGCTCGAGACGAGGGCCACCCACGAGGATAATTTCCATCGACCTTGAATTCTCTTATCGGTGCCAAAGGCGCGGTCGGCAAGACTAAAAGGTGCCGGTTGGCACAAATTGTTACGCAAAACACCTGACGGCGAGGGAACAAAAGGCAAGGCAGTGCAATTCAAGGTATATATGCACTAAACACATCCCAAATCATGCTATGAACTTAAGAGGGCCTGTGCCTCGATTCCCGAGCCACCAATCGCGCATTTCCATGCGTGATGGCTCTAAGAACCAAGAGTGCAACTTTGATTTCAAATGCACGCAATGCAAACAAAGGTGCCAAACCTCTATCAAACTCACTTCAAGAGGTCCAACATGCACAATGTTAATGCAACCCTAAGCATGTCATCTAGCATACAATATGGCAATGCAAGCAAGCTAAGCATGTTAGGCATACAACCTAAGCAAGGAGACATGCAAGCCAAGCAAGGAAGTGAACTAAAATATGAATTGGGCAGCTCCCAATTGGCCTAAAATCAGTGGCCGAAGTGCTAAGTTATGAGGGTCCAAACACATGCAAACATGCAAGCATTCATGGGCCTACATTTAAACATAACAAACAACATTCAAGCATGCTTAAGGAGGCCAAACATGGACTAACTAGCATGCAACTTAGGCTCTGAAATTTATGCAAAACACGATGCCAAAATCATGCAATAAATCAAACCAAGTAAAGTATACAAATGGCCTAGGTCTAAGGCAAGTCAAAGAGGGCATTGAACCACACCTATGCAAGGCACTCATGGCATGCACTTAACAACTCAAAACAGATTTAGAGCACGTTAAAACAAGGCTAAATAGACCGCTTAGATGGCATCCAAGAAGCTTAATCTAAAGGCATGCATCAAAGCTAAAACAAGGAGCATTAAGCACATACTTTTAAAGCATTGAAGAGGCATGCTAAGCAATCAAATGAGCACGTATGATGGACTGAAATGACATGTAAAAACAACCTCAAATCATCAAAACCATGCAAGTAACGATATCGCATGTTCATGCACTTAAGGCTCACAAGCCCAAATACAAAGAGGCCATGAAATGCAAGACAAGACCATGCCAAACACTTATGGACAGACCCTATTCATGGCAAAATGAACACATATTCTTCACAAATGCAAGCCTAAAACATGCTATAAACTAAGGCATACAACCTAGCACATGTTAAGGCATACAAGAGCATTCCAAGGCAACCATACTAAGCAAGTATAGGAGGCCTATACCAACTTACAAACATGTTATATTATGACAATACAAGCATGGTAAACAACCAAAGCATGCTCAATACATAAACAAACATGAAGCTCCAAAAGGAAGCCAAATCTTGCCCTTTTCAAGGACATCAAGGAGAGGGGGTGACCCTCTCCTTTCTAGGACTTTATGGCACCATCTCCACCATTGAAATCTCTCAAGATTTCAGTGGTGGAGAGGCCCAAGCACACAAGTCCCGGAGCTCTCACAAAATGGCACAAAAAAGGCCATTTTCAAGGCCTAAAGGTGGTCAAAGTTGCTCAAACCCCACAACACTCTTAATATGTATTAAAGAGGGCTTAAAAACAGAGATTTTATGTGTTAATCACTAGGCACAAAAACTGTTTTAAATAGGGTAGAAAGGAGGTGCAAGAATGGGGGAATAAAGTGTAAGTTTCTTACCCTTGTTGACTACCTTCACAAAGGTTGATGTTGTTGCCTCCTTGAGTTCAAAAACCACCAAAAACTCCAAGAACAACCTGCTGGAGCTTCAGTTCCAAGAAGAAAGGTGGGACACTAGGTGTTTTAGTGCAATAGTAAGGCACTAAACACCTAGTCAACAAAGGAAAAAGAGAGATATGGAAGTGTATCTAACTTAACCCTAGAAAAACCAGAGCTTCAGCCTTCTAACAATGGCAAAAGCTCTGAAAAATGTCCAACCTCTAAGCCAAGAGGGAGAGCTTCCCTCTTATAGGCCAAAAGCTTACAAGCTTGGCCACTAAGCAAGCCCATCCCTCCATACACGTGTATGGAGGGGAAACAAGTTGCAAACAGTGAGAAAATATCTCACCAAGCAAGTGCAGTGGTCAGTGGGCAAAATGGTCATTTCGCCCAAAACAGTGCCGACCGGCACAAAATAGTGCCGACCGGCACAATATAGTGCCGGTGACAACTACAGCCAGCCGGTAGCCTCTAGACCCAGCCGGTGGTGTGTGGGGATGCCTCATAAAGCATTCCCGGCCCCTCAAAGGCAAAACACAAGTGTTTGGTGCAAAACCAAGCACAAACAGTCGAGTTCGGAGGTCCTGAGGCACGGCGCGCGAGCCGAGAACTCCGGGGACTCCAAACGAACACAAACATGGATAATCACCGAGTGTTCCAACGGTGACGTCCGAGTCTTGAGGACGGTCAAAAATGGGGTGTCTACAGGTGGTCATTAGGAAAGGGGATAGGATTATGTTAGTTAAACTAGTTATTGGAGGGAATATAGTAAACATTATTAGTGCATACGCCCCTCAAGTAGGATTAGATGATCATACTAAGAGGGATTTTTTGGAGCAAATGGATGAGATCTTACAGGAGATACTCGCAGGAGAGAACCTGATTATATGTGGAGATTTTAATGGCCATGTAGGCATAGATAAACTAGACTATGAAAGGGTGTATGGTAGATACATTTTTAGTGACAAAAATAAGGCTGAAGAGAATATCTTAAATTTTGCGTTAGCTTCTGACCTGGTGGTGGCCAAAACTATGTATAAGAAGAGGGAGGAGCATTTAATAACCTTTAAGAGTAGGTCAGTTAAGAGTTAAATAAATTACCTCTTAGTGAGAAAAGGAGACTGCCTAAAATACAATGATTGTAAAGTGATTCCTGGAGAGAGCCTGACCTCTCAATATAGGATTTTGGTACTAGATTTATGTTTTAGAGGGCAATACCAAGCTAGGAAGGATGGTAGGCGTCGTCGAACGAGATGGTGGGACCTAAAAGGGGATAAATTAAAAATATTTAAGAATAGAATGGATAAGGAAGGTACTTAGAACTTAGAAGATGATGCTAACACTATGTAGAACTCGATAGCCAATTGTATGAGGAGAATCTCAAGGAAAGTGCTTGGAGAGTCGAAAGGAACGGGACCTAGCTCTAGGAAACTTGGTGGCAAAGGGAAGAGGTTCAAGAGATAGTTAAGGCAAAAAAAAGAGTGCTTTAAAATGTGGCAAAAGGATAGAACTGAAGAAAACCTTAAGAGCTATAAATTGGCTAATAAGGAGGTCAAGAAAGTAGTGAGAAAGTCTAAGTTGAAAGTTTATGATGACCTATACACTAGACTAGATAGTAAGAAGGGAGAAAAGAGGATATACAAACTTGCTAAGATACGGGAGAGGAAAAAAAAAGAGATTTTAATCAAGTTAAGTGCATCAAGAGTGAGGATTCTAAGGTATTGGTGAGGGATGAAGAGATTAAGGAAAGATGGAAGAACTATTTTGAGAAACTATTAAATGAGAAACATGGAGGTACGGTAATAGGGGAGGAAATAGCCAGTTATACGAGAAACCAAGACTATAGGTTCTATCGCACGATTAGGAACTTTGAAGTGGAGATTACACTAAAGAAGATGAAATCAAATAAGGCTTTGGACCAGATGATATCCCTATTGAAGCTTGGAAGTGTTTGGATAAAAATGGGATTGCTTGGTCGACTAGGTTGTTTAGCAAAATTTTGTTGACTAGGAACATGCCAGATGAATGGAGGAAGAGTATTTTAATGTCAATCTATAAGAATAAAGGAGATGTCTAGCATTGCAACAACTATAGAGGAATCAAGCTAATGTATCATATAATGAAAGTGTGAGAGAGGGTGATAGAACACCAATTGCGAGATATAACAGAGGCGTCAGAGAATTAATTTGGGTTTATGCCTGGTAGGTCAACAATGGAAGCGATCTATCTTTTGAGGAGAATAATAGAAAAGTATAGAGAAAAGAAAAGAGACATTCATATGGTTTTTATTGACCTTGAGAAAGCATATGATAGAGTGTCTCAGGATATAATATGGTGGGTGTTAGCGAAGAAATGGGTGACAAAAGGTTACATCGATGTGATTAGGGACATGTATGAAGGGATGGTGACCATTATTAGATCGCTTGCTAGAGAGACAAATGAATTTCGTGTCACTCTAGGGTAACACCAAGGATCTACCTTAAGTCTTTATCTTTTTGCTTTAATTATGGATGAGTTGACGAGAAATATCCAGAATGACGTGCCATGGTGTATGCTTTTTGCAGACGATATAGTGCTAGTGGATGAGACTAGGGAAGAAGTTAATACAAAGTTAGAGATTTGGAGAAAATCTCTTGAATCTAAAGGTTTCCGAATAAGCAAAACTAAGACAGAGTGCATGGAGTGTAAATTTAGTAACAATAACAATGAAAGTAGAGGAGAAGTGAAGATTGAGAACCAAGAATTGCTTGAGAGTGAACATTTTCGTTATTTATGGTCGATTATCACAACAGTGGGGGAGATTGATGTAGATGTGGCCCATAGGATTAAGGCGAGATGGTGTAAGTGGAGAAGTGTGTCTGGGGTACTGTGTGATAAATGAATACCCACTAGACTTAAAGGTAAGTTCTATAGAACGGCTATTAGACCAGCGATGTTATGTGAGATGGAGTGTTGAGCAACCAAGAAACAATACGTAGATAAGATGAGTGTAGCTGAGATGAGAATGCGAAGGTAGATGTGTGGCAAGACTAGACAAGACAGAATTAGGAATGAGTGCATTTGGGAATGGGTAGGGGTAGCACCGATAGAAGATAAGTTGAGAGAGAACCGATTGAGATGGTTTGGTCATATTCAACGGAGACCAACAGAGACAGTAGTGAAGAGATACATGCTGTAAAGGTAGATGGAAGTGTTAGGAGACGAGATAAGCCTAGATTAACGTTGGTTAGCGTTGTAAATAGAGATATGGATCTACTTAATTTGACTAACGAAATAGCCTTTGATAGGGCCGCGTGGAGAAGAATGATTCATGTAGCCGACCCCATTTGATGGGACTTAAGGCTTGGTTTGGTTAGTTTTCTTTGAAAATTTGGTGGTAGAAACACCATCCTTAGCCCTTCTAGATTATCCAAGAACTTCTAGACTAAAGTTGCCAAAAAAAAAAAATTTGTTAAATTTATGTTAATTCGGCCTCTCAACAAAGCAAGAAAGAAGAACGCTCTTTTTGTTGTTAATTCATGTTAAAGTAGATATTACATTTCATATGCATCAATTTTCTTTACATTATATACATAGACATGTTTCATCTTGCATTTTCTTTGACCTCTAGGGAAATCCTCTTTACCCATCCCCCATCCCCCAACTTTCCCCACACTGGCACAATTTGGAAGACTGAGGGAGAGAGCCTGCAAAGGATTAGGGGGTGTGGAGAATGGCTTTCATCCTAAGCCTCGAACAATTATTTGCACTTTAACAACTATTCAAGCTCAAGTTTTGCTTTAGTTTAACGATACAACAGTGTTTGCATATGAAGTTCAATTCATTAACAACATGAGCAAATATTTATCCGAAAAAGGGTAACGACATAGCCAATCAAAATATATTTATGTCAAAACTATGAGGCTTGTGTTTTCTCCAAACCTCAAGTAGTCAGTGTAATTTACCCATGTTCATTGTATAGCTCTAAATACATACTGATTTTCTTGGATTGCTATCCGTATTCAATAATTTGCATTCATCCTCAATAATTTGCATCAATACTTGGGAAAATTTCAATGTCAGATGCCTTCATCTAGAAGCTGCCCATTGTGATGGTTCAACAACCTTTTTAGTATTCCTATCCTACTGCTCTCATTTGCTTCCTTCAGCACCCTCTGTAGCACTGTATGTACTTGCCTCCACTGAATATATCCTTATCACTATTCTTTTGAAATAATACAAAAGCTTCAATTTAAAAATTCATGAACTTTCACTTCCCATATTTATATTCTTTGATTGTGATACCTGAACCTTAACTTAGATTGGAGACATTTGTTAATAATATTTGATTCCACATAAGCTGGCTATTACCCAAAATTTTGAATGGTAGTTATATAACACAATACCTACACAGGCCCTGAAAACAAAACTAGGCAATCCGTATTCATTTTGTGTTTCAATAACTCTCCTGATCACTAAGAAAAATTAAGCAAAAGACAACAAAGATGAAATGGGAAATTGATTTTAAAATAGGAAAACAAAAATGAAATAGGAAATTGATTTTAAAACAAAGATGAAATGGGAAGCAATCTCACTCCTCAAATCTGAGGCACCACCAAGGATAACTATGAACACAAACAAAATAAATATTTCTTTGTATCAACATATTGAAACAACTAGAACCCTTTACAACATTATGTAATTGATAACAGAGATCAAAACAGAATAATATATCAAGAAAACCGTATAGTATTTTATATTTAAATAAAATAAAATTTTGAACAAGGTTATGCCATGACAACCATATTTATTTGGTGTTCTCGTTGTCACTTAGCTCATCTTCAATGTCTGAAATATTCATTCTCGCAGACCCCTGCTTCGCCCATTTCACAATTTTCTCAGCTTCGCGATTGATTTTCTCTTCCTCTTTCATTGCCTTCTTTAAAATTTTCTGTTGCTCTTTCGCTGAAAAAATATTCAAATCCGACAGGAACCCCTCGCTATTCCTCCCCCAATCAACATCAACTCCAATTTCCTTGCTATTTTTCCTGGAAACCCTTTTGGGAGAACACCAGAAACAACCTGTTTTCTTAGGTGGTGATGGAGAATCAAAAAAAATTGGAGAATCAGGAGGGGATAAAAATGACCCAGATCGTGATTTTGGTTTCGAACCCATTTTCCCATCTGGGTTTTCCTTCAAAGGTGAGAAATTCCCATTTCCAGCAGATGAATTCGACGGTTTCGAAACAGAAGAACCAGACCCAGATCTCAATTTTGGATTCAAAACCTGTTGTTGGTCATTTGGGTCTTCATCAGACGGTGAGTGTAACTGGGGTTTTCCTTCAACTGAGCTATCGAATTGGGGATTGATCGCTTTAACAGAGGGAAAGTGTGAATTGAAGCTTGAAGAAGAAGGGTTGTTCTTGTGATCGGAAAGAGTGGGAGACATTGATTTTGTGGTTGTTGTTGGTAAGGACTTAAGCCTGCGGAAGCGAGTCTCGAGGTGAGACGGAAGAACAGAGTCGGAAGTGAAACCAGAGCAGTTAATGGCGGCAACCTGTTCAAGAACGGAGTGATCCATTGCTTGACTGAGGAGCTCTTCCACTGCACACTCATCACTACTATCTGAAAGAAACGAAAAATCTGCCATTGCACAGAGAGAGAGAGAGAGAGAGAGAGAGGGTTTGGCGGCTCCTTTGGGGGTTCTTCTGGTTATGGAGGTACAACGGCTATATCTTTTTCAAACTTTTGACTTCAATGGTAGGCCGGTGGGACCCACTGGCGCTGCCTCTCGGACCCCTTCATTTTTTTCGGAATTGATTGGGGGCTCGAATGGGGAGCCCGAATCCTCCGAATTTTCACTTTAAGTAAAAAAAAATAAAAAATAAAAAAAAATAATTTGTCAAAAATAAAAATTAAGGAAATTAGGGGAAGTTTTATAGGGGAATTTTTCATTTTCCCATTTTTTTACAGGGTTGTGATTCATCCCCCGAATTCACAGCCCTCGAACCCCCACAATTGCCATTTCAAGTAAAAAAAAAAAAAAAGTAAACAAAAAAAAAAAAAACAGTTTGCCAAAAATGGAAATTAAGGGGATTAGGGGGAGTTTTTTTAGGGGAATTTTTCATTTTCCTTTTTTACACCAAGAAAAATTAAAAAATACAAAAATGTTAAAAATTTTAAAAATTCTACCAAAAGTTTTTACATGGATGTAAGATTCATATGGATTTACATTGTGTGGATGTATGAGATATTTGGTAAAAGCTTTGGTAGAAGATTTGATAGAAGTTTTAAGATCTCTAACATTACTCTATAAAATATTTGTAGGGAATTAATGCTAAGGACTTAAATGTTTTCGTATAAATTATAAATACACTCTTTGAGATTTGCTTAAAATATAGATTGTCTCATGTAATCTAAAAAATGTTATTAGAATTTTTTATTTAACAGAACTAACTAAAAAAATAAAATTCATAATTATTCTCCTATAGAATAATAAAATTACTTAAATTATTAATTAAAACATATTTTTAATATCATTAAAAAATGTTAATTAACTTGATAATTTATTAATAAAATAGGCAGTTTGTTATGAAATTAGAAACCTCATGGAGTGGAATTTAATTTTCAAAATCACAAGGGATGATTCGTATTTTAATCAAACCTCAAGAGTGTATTTGTAATTTATCCAATGTTTTATTATGGGTGATGATTCAAAGTTTTAAAGTTGGAGCTCTAAATTCAATTCTAATAACGTGCAAAATTAAAATAAAAAATAAAAGAAAAACAAACACAAGCATAAACATCACTATCATTATTGTAGGGTCCACACAATTAGAGCTTCTTAAGAGCCCTTACTTTAGAGCTCTCAAACATTTTTTGTTTTATAAATATTTTTATTAAATATTTTACATGAGTGTGAGACTTATATGAGACTCGCATGATATGAGTCTCATACCGATGTAAGACATTTAGGGTTGGTTTGGAATGTCCTAAAAAAATGTACTTTTTGACTTATTGATGGGTTTGAGTTGGGTTTGGATTGGGTTTGATGTGATGTGTTAGAGAGGTGATGTGATTTAAATAAGATGATGTGACTTAAATAAGATAGTGACTTTTTGACTTATTTTAGTACATGCCAAACTAGCCCTTAGTAAAAATATTAGTAAAACATTTAGAGCTCACATGAGTGTATAATCCATATATAATCCACTGGTATGAATTCTACAACCAAATGAGATATTTGATAAAAATATTAATAAATTATTTAAGATTCCTAACATTTTTCATTCCAAGAGTACTAAGTGTCCATACTTTCTAATCAATCATTATTTATCATGCATTCTCAAACTTCTTAATCACCCAAATGTGTTTTCCAAAATGAAATATAGACGTGAGATAAATGATGAGTCCCACTTTTTATTCCAGATAATATATACAATTTTTTGGATGGGCATTATGCTTAATCCTCAAACATAATAATGATATGATAATCAATTAGCATATTTAAAATTACTTTCACTTTCATATCTTCTTTAATAATTAACAAATCATTTCTCTTGTATAACAATAAATCTAAAAATGAATCTAAAAAATAAATGTATATTATTTTCCTTTTATAAGACTATGTTTGATATATCATTAGTTGATGGGTGGAAAATATAAAAATATATTTTAGAATGTGTAACAATTATTTCAATGTTTTAAATATTGAGAGATACCCTTCCTTTTATAAAGTAGTAATTTATTGAAAATATAAAATTGGGGAATTGACCAGTAAATCCCATTTTATCATCTTATAAATCATGTGGTCCTAATTGTTTTCTTTTAAACCGTTTAGTCCTTTGGGTTGCTTGTTTACTATTTTGCCATTAAAGTGTTAATTTGAATTTGTAGACCCACATGTATTTATGGAAAGGGGTGTGTGAGATTCACGTTCCAAAAAAAGGTAATAGTACTCTTTTTCTGTGACGTGAATTGTGACGTGAATTTGACACTTTTTTTTTTTTTTCCATGACGTGAATGGGTGTTTGTACGTTACGTGAATGGGTGTTTTGGCTTCCCATCAGTTTCACCCTTTGTTTCCCAACTGTCATTTGTGACGTTTCGATGTGAACCTCACTAATTCCACAGATTCCATCGATTCTCGTTCTCAAATCTCACCGATTCTCGTTCTCAATCTCAACAATTCACAGTTCTGGTTCTCAATCTCAATCTCAGTTCTAGTTCCTCTGGTTCCACACTGGTTTCACAAAATAATCAAAACGATCTGCCGGATTCCTTCACCGTCGTCATGTACTCTGATTCCAATTTGCCTGAAATCATAACCGAAACACAGCGACGTGAAAAGCCATTTATTGCTTGTAACAGAGATGACTTTGAGAGTGACCCAGCTGGCTACGTCCGCAACAATCGTTATTTAGAATGAAAAATCAATAACTTGGGGTTATGCGTTCGACACGATGCCGACGTGGTACACCAAAATATAAGACATGATTTTAGAAATCAAAGTTCGCATTTGTAGAAATGCAATTCCCAGATCTGACGATGCCGACACGGTACACCGGCCTGCCGGATTGACGATCATCTTGTGCCCACCAGGAGGAGGCTCCGGACCTTCAACCTGAACATAAACCCCCCAAAAAATCAACATTAACACTCAATAGACCAAGCAATTACAGTGTTGTGTGCTCAAATTTTCTGAGAATCACAAACCTCAAGGGCAGCAGAGTCAAACCCATCTAGGGTTTCTTGAGAATCCAACACTTCAGGAGCACCAAAAACCTTAAAAGTAGATTGTTGAGAGGGTTTTAGTGGTTTTAGCGTTAAGGCAGTAGAGGGCAAACAGAGAAGAGAAAGCTTGGGCTTAGCATTAATGGCGGACAAGTTGGATGATGGAAGTTGTAGACATGTTGCTGCACAAACTGATGAAATCGCCATTGATTTTCTCTCTCCTCACTCTGTCTCTCTGTTTTTAACATTTTCCTTCTTAAATTGATTTAAAAGAACTTTGAAATTGAGAAATTCTAGCATGATCCGAAACAGTGGTTCTAGGAACCACCGACGTGAGCGACGGAAACACACATAAAAAAAATGAAAACATAACAGCCCATAATTGATGTGAGGGCATATTTGTCCCCACGTAATAATGTAATTTAAAAAAGGAGTTATCAGTAAGATATCTCTACTATCATGGACTGTTCAATCAAACAAAATATTCATGGGACCAAATGAAATATAATTTCACCATATGGGACTTTCTGATAAATTTCCCTATAAAATATGTATATTTGTTATTGTGAGTACTATACTATAACATAGAACTTGTTAAATATTAAATATTATGTATAACTGAAATACTTGATATATTTGATAGTGTTCTTAATATTATTGTTAAATAAATTTAGTAAAAGTCATGCCAAAGATAATTCATTGGCTATCATTAAGATACACAAAATAATTAACATTAAAATTTCAATACAACTTTTATGCATTTTAATATATTTTTATATTTTTTTAGAAAAATGATTGAGGGCCCTAATTTTTGTGGCTCAAATGGCTCAAAATTGCCAAAACGACGTCGTTTTGGCAATTTTGATGATGTTTTGTACTTAAAACGACGTCGTTTTGGCAAATTCGAGCCATTTGAGCCACAAAAATTAAGACCCTCTACCATTATTGATTTTTTTAATACATATTTAACAATATTACTGATAGGCCTTTGAGCTATCATTAACATCGTCAATCAGTGTTTGTTATTGTAGAAGATTACATATACATTTTTGGACAATTTCGTGAGGGAAAAAAAATAAAATTTGATTTGATTTGTTTTTTTTTTTTTTTAATGGCATATAGGGTTTAAGACATTTTTGCACATTTACACTTTATCCTAAATCTCATTTTAATCTTTTCTTTTTTAATTGAACAATTAGAATAAATTACTAACTTCCCCTGAGACAATACAAGTTGAGATCCTGTATAGTTCCACCATAGAGATAATAGACAAGGAAGGTTTCCACAATTATATAAAACCTGAGGGAGGTCGGTGCAATTAATCCTTTAATTTCCACATTGTTAGAAAGGGGTGATCAAGGGCAACATTGACATTTTAGTCACTAAGGTTGCTGCCATCATCTTATTCTGTTGGCCATTCTAACGAATAGAAAATCTTATTAATAGTTTCAAAACTTAAAAAACTCAGTGTTAAGTATATGAAACAGACCGTTATAATTAAAAATCAAATAATACAAATAAAGAAGCTGAAAAATCTAGAAACTTCCTAGATGTTGATTTGTGATTATGTATCAATTTTAAGCAGAATATAACAATCCCAATCAAACAATCAAGAGAAAGAGACACAAAGATTTTACGTGGAAAAACCACAATTGGACACCTTCCAATTGTGATAAAAACCACAGACAATGACCACAAGAACAATCCACTAAGAAGATATAAAGGAATTACACAGGTATCACTCTCAATTATCTAGCGAATTCACAACGCCTAATTGAACCAACCTCTATGTGCCTCTTCCAACCCCATCTTCAGCACGGAATTGTCTTTCTGATGAGCCACTCCGGATTCCCTCCAAAGCTTCAGGCTCGAATTCTTCAGAATACACAACTGAAGAACAACTCTCTCTTTTGTGTATAACAAACAAATCTTTGATGTACTCTCTTTAAACCATGAGTTGAATACTCAATAAAACATCAAAGAAAATAACAAAATATCCCCAGATATAAACCTTTAAGAACCAAAAAGAAGATTTGGAGGACTTCAATCAATTAGTAGTATAGTTTTGGGAGAAAATCAACTACTTATAGAAAATGCAAAGCAATCCTAGTTGGGAAAGAAAACCAACTTCTTGTTTGTAGAAAACCAACTTTTTGCAGAACTCCAAAGTAATCCCACTTCTTATAGAAACCCAAAATAAACATTGTTTCAGAAGAAAACCAACTCCATTATGAATCTGGAAATCTGGGATCGCGTGGTCCGCTCGAGCGTCGGTCTTTCAGTTCGAGCGGAGACTTCAAATCTTGTGATTTCATATAGGCTCCCCGCTCGAGCGTCCGTTTCCCCGATCGAGCGGAGAATCACACCTTCCAGTATTTTTTCAGGCAAAACAGAGATACTGTGAGCTTGCAAACCCCGCTCGAGTGCCCATTTCCCCGCTCGAGCGGGAAGGCCAAAACTGGAAAATCTTGAAAAGTATAACATGAACGGACATGCAACTTTTGAATGCATTTTTGCATTTTGCTTCGGCCGCGAGCTGACTGGGCAGCTCGACCCCCGTAATAATCAGCGAAGTGGCAATCTTGAAATCATTGACATCACAAACTTTTCTGCAAGGCTCGATTCGGGTTTGGATTTACATCTAATAAACTCATAGCCTCACTGAAATAAAAGTGTGAAAATAAATACATCTGAAAGGAGTTTTGTCAAACGGGGTTGCCAAGAATAAAAACCTAATAGAAGCAATTAATTAAATTGCAAAAGCATGCTTGTCCCACCACCAGCTTGATGTTTACACACCAACAACTATGGTCATCACATAATTCAATCTTTTGGTAACAAACAATGCTAATGGGTCCCAATAACTCAGCACTACATTAATTTTCTGAGGTTAAAGATAATGCAATGATGACATGGTGACTAGTTGTTGACACGCAAAACCATAGACTAGGAACCAACCCATTGTTAGGGAAAATCGATGTGATTCCCCACAAGTAAATCAATCAATGGGAATAAAAACTAATGCGGAAAAATTAAATCAAAGGGCAACATAAGAATTTTTACGTGGTTCCCTCAATGTGAGGTACGTCCACGGGATCGAAATCCGATTCCACTATCAACCAAATAAATTCCAAACGATTACAAACGAGACACTAATGGTCTCACAAAACCACCCTTAGGTGAATTCCAAATAATCACAAATAAACAAGAGGAAAGACCTTACCAAATAGATGAACCAAAATCTTCAGAACCAAAGTTGTCGAAGACCCAAAATAACGAATCAAACTATCTTCAAAAGCAGAGCAACAACTGAAGCACACATTCTTTAATTTGACCAAGTCAAACACCTAGCCACCTTTTGCACCAATTGAATCAATTTTTTTGTCACAAGCACTGTGTTGCCTTCTCCGGGAAAATACCATTAAGCAGGCAGCCGCGCAGCACACCTACGGAACAATATATTGAATCTAGGGTTTTGTAATCAAACCCTAATTGTATCCAAATTGGATTGGGCCTCCACAAATATAATATATAAAAATATATTATACTAAACCAAGCCAAATTAAAACTCTTTTTCCAAAACCAATTGGGTCCCACACTCCAATAAGGAGGTATACCCAACAATTCTCCCCCTACCGACTTAGGTGGAGACATCAACCATACCCGCCAAAGTTCGACACTTTAAATGTTTGTCCCTCGACAAAGTCTTAGTCAGCATATCTGAAATATTATCATCTGTGTGAACTTTTTCGAGTTGTAACAATTTCGAATCTAACACATCACGAATCCAATGGTATCTCACATCAATGTGTTTCGATCTCGAATGAAAGGTAGAATTTTTACTCAAGTGAATAGCACTTTGACTATCACAATAAAGCACATACCTTTCTTGCTTCAAACCCAACTCTTGCAAAAATTTCTTCAACCATAACTCTTCTTTGCAAGCTTCTGTAATGGCAATAAATTCAGCTTCGGTAGTTGAGAGAGCAACACATTTTTGTAATTTAGATTGCCATGCTACAGCTCCCCCTGCAAAAGTCATCAAATACCCCGAAGTAGATTTCCTAGAATCAACATCACCGGCCATGTCAGAATCTATGAACCCATCAAGCATCGGCTTACCATCCCCAAAACACAAACACACCTTCGAAGTCCCTCGAAGATATCTTAGAATCCATTTTGCCGCTGCCCAATGTTCTTTACCCGGATTAGAGAGAAAACGACTCACCACACCAACGGCGTGAGCAATATCCGGCCTTGTACAAACCATGGCGTATATCAAAGAACCAACTACTGAAGCATAAGGAACTTTCAACATCTCTTCTTTGTCTTTCTCACTTGTAGGACATTGATTCGAACTAAGTTTGAAGTGACCCGCAAGTGGACAACCAACCGGCTTTGCTTTATTCATGTTGAACCTCTCAAGAACTTTCTCAATGTAGCTCTCTTGAGACAACCAAATCAGTCCCTCTTTGCGATCACGAACAACTTTCATACCAAGTATTTGCTTTGCCGGTCCCAAATCTTTCATAGCAAAAGATTTGCTCAACTCCAACTTCAACTTGTTAATCATGGTAGAATCTTGACCCACAATTAACATGTCATCAACATAAAGCAAAAGAATAATAAATTTGCCATCCGGAAAATTTTTCACAAACACACAATGGTCCGAAGTGGTTTTAGAAAATCCATTATTCATCATGAAAGAGTCAAATTTTTTGTACCATTGCCGCGGAGCTTGCTTGAGGCCATACAAACTTTTCTTCAATTTGCAAACAAATTTCTCTTTCCCTTTTTCCACAAAACCTTCCGGTTGCTCCATGTAAATTTCTTCTTCAAGATCACCGTGAAGAAATGCGGTCTTCACATCAAGTTGTTCAACTTCAAGGTTCATACTTGCAGCCATGCCAAGTACAACCCGAATAGAAGACATCTTCACAACTGGCGAGAAAATCTCGTCAAAGTCAATGCCTTTCTTTTGCCCAAAGCCTTTCACAACAAGACGCGCTTTGTACCTCAGATTCTTCCTATCATTCTTCAATTTGAAGACCCACTTATTTTTCAGAATTTTCCTCCCTTTAGGCAACTTCACTAAATCATAAGTGTGATTTTCAAGTAAGGAATTCATCTCCTCTTCCATAGCCTTTTTCCAATCATCTTTCTTTGCATGCTCAATTGCTTCTTGGTAGCTCTCCGGCTCCCCTTGATCAGAAATCAACACAAATTCATTGGGAGGATACTTTCTTGAAGGTTGTGGGTCCCTTGTAGATTTCCTCAACTCAAGTTGTGGTGGCGGTTCTTGAGTTGGATGCTCTTCCTCAATTTCTGGCTCAACTTTATTAGGATTAGCATCATCCTCCACATCTTCAATAGGTGGTCGCACATCTCCCCATTTTCATCATCAAGCTGGAGATGAAGGAGATGGATCCATGTCAATGAGATCACTAGTTTTTGGCTCAGGTTGATCACCTTTACCAAAGTCTTCAATTGTTTGGTCTTCAAGAAACACAACATCACGGCGAATGACTTTCTTGTCATTGGATCCCATAATCTATACTGAATTCATCACGCCTATAGCCAAGAAAAATACATTGTCTTGACTTACTATCAAGCTTGGACCTCTCATCCTTTGGAATGTGAACAAAAGCTCGGCAACCAAACACTCTCAAGTGCTCATAAGACACATCTTTGCCGGTCAAACTCTTTCGTGAACATCACCATTCAAAGGATAGCAAGGAGATAAATTGATCAAATCAATCATTGTACTCATTGCCTCACCCCAAAAGGATCTTGGCAATTTAGCTTGTGAAAGCAAACACCTTGTTCTTTCCACAATGGTGCGGTTCATCCTCTCGGCAACGCCATTTTGTTGAGGAGTCTTCTTAACTGTCTTTTGATGCCGAATACCTTGGCTGCGACAATACTCATCAAATGGCCCAATGTATTCACCACCATTGTCTGTTCGGATGCACTTCAATTTCTGTCATGTTTCTCTTTCAACCATGGCCTGAAAATGCTTAAATACTTCTAGAACTTGATCTTTAGTTTTTAGTAGATAAATCCAAACTTTCCTTGAATAATCATCAATGAAAGTAACAAAATAAAGTGCACCACCATGTGTTCTAACTTTTAAAGGACCACAAACATCCGAATGAATCAACTCCAAAACCTTTTCTTTTCTAGAAGTAACATTTTTATGAAAAGAAACTCTATATTGTTTACCCGCCAAACAATGAACACAAGTTTTAAGATGTGTACCTTTCAAACCGGGTAGAAGCTCTTTCTTGAACAATACTTGCAGCCCCTTTTCACTCATGTGGCCAAGCCGCTTGTGCCACAATTTGGTAGAAGTATCATCTTCAAGTGCATTGACAACACCTTTACAAATTTTTCCTTGCATCGAATAAAGTGTATGAGTCTTCTTGCACTTAGCCACCACCAAAGAACCTTTTGTGAGCTTCCATATTCCATCACCAAATTTGTTGTTGAAGCCTTCATCATCTAGCTTCCCAGTAGAGATCAAATCAAGACGAATGTCGGGAACATGCCTCACATCTTTAAGTAACAACTTGCAGCCCAAATTTGTTTCCAAGCAAACATCACCCATACCAATAATCTTGGACAAACCTTCATTACCCATTCGAACAGAACCATAATCTCCTGCAGTGTAGGTAGTGAAGAAATCAACTCGAGAAGTCACATGAAAAGAAGCATCAGAATCAATCACCCAATGACTCTCTTGGCCCACAAAATTGATACAATCATCTTCACAAACAACCATGATATCATCGGTAGTAACTGCTGTTGTGTCTTCTTGCTTCTTATCTACACTTTTGTCACGCATTTTCTCCTTGTTCTTGAGCTTTCGGCATTCCCGCTTCATGTGCCCTTTCTCATGGCAATAATAACACTCAACGTCTTTCTTTGAAAGAGAACTATCTCTTGACTTGTCACGGCTTTGATCACGGCCATGAGGAGTCTTACTCCTCCCCCTTGTTTTACTTCGGCCTCTCACAACAAATGCTTCCGAATGAGAGGTACCGGTTGATTTTCTTCTAGTTTCTTCATTCAACAAGCTACTAGTGACTTGACTCATAGTGACAACTCCATCGGGCGCCGAATTACTAACTCAAGTGCCAAGATCATGAACAAGAAGGGGGAGAGAGTGTTGGGGATCGAGGGCACACCAGAAAACACAAACAAGCAATAACACAAGAGTTTTAATGTGGTTCGGCAAGTCGCCTACGTCCACGGGTAGCGGATTTCACTATATGGAGAGAAATGGAAGAATTACAATGGAAACACACTCTGATAATTCTCTCTCTCTCTCTCTCTCTCTCTCTCTCTCTCTCTCTCTCTGTATTCTCTCTTCAACTTCACCACTAAGAAGTCCTCCAATTCACTATCTATTTATACACTGAGAATGGTAGAGAGCTGGCTGGCCTTGCATATGGCCAGCTGTTCCTACACTTTCGGTGGCCGTCCACCTTTGCGGCTTGTCTTTATGGCTTGTCGGTTAGCAGCCTCCATTCCTGACTTGGCCATCCACCTTTGAAAATTTGAGCCAATCTTTAACAAATCTCCACCTTGGCGAGGATTCTCTATCCAACATAGTGATCGATCAACACTGCCATTCACCTAAAGGTGCTCAGTTTCGAGAGACATTGACCAAGTCCAAACAGTGTTGACCAAGTCCACCTTTGCGGCCAGATTATCTGCAGTGTTAATCTTTTGAAGCAGAATATCCCCTTCATTCACAATTTCTTGGACGAAATGGAAATGGGCATCAATGTGCTTGGTGCGGGAATGATGAACTTGGTTCTTTGCCAAACAAATGGCACTCTAACTATCGCAGTACACCTCAACGTGCTTCTGAACAACACCCAAGTCCTCAATTAACCCATGTAGCCACATAGCTTCCTTAAAGGCTTCTGTCACTACCATATACTCTGCCTCTGTAGTAGACAAAGCCACCGTTGATTGAAGCGTTGACCTCCAACTCACCGGCCCTTTAGCAAGCGTAAATAAATACCCTATTGTTGACCGGCGTTTGTCCAAGTCACCATCATAATCTGAGTCCACATATCCAACCAAATTCTGCCCAAGTTGGTTATCTCTCTCAAACTTCAATCCCAGATTAACCGTGCCATGTATGTACCTTAGGATCTATTTCACTGCCTGCAGTGATCTTTTCCTAGATCATGCATATATCTTCTTACCATACTCACAGCATGTGAGATGTCAAGCCTTGTACAAACCATAGCATACATTAATGCACTAACTGCATTTGCATATGGAACTTGCGCCATATGCTTCCGTTCTTCTTCTGTACATGGAGACATCGAAGCACTAAGCTTGAAATGAGGGGCCAATGGTGTACTCACAGCTTTTGTTTTCCCATTTATGCCAAATCTGTCTAACACCTTTTTCAAGTATTGAGTTTGTGTCAGATAAACCGTGCCCTTCTTCCTGTCTCTCTTGATCTCCATGCCAAGAATTTTCTTTGCTTCTCCGAAATCCTTCATTTCAAACTCTCTTGCTAACTGTGCCTTGAGTTTATCAATCTCCACATTGCTCTTTGATGCAATTAACATATCATCTACATATAAGAGCAAATAGATGAAGGACCCATCTGGAAGCTTACGAAAATATACACAATGATCAAATTGACTTCTTGTGTATTCTTTCTCTATCATGAACCGATCAAATCTCTTGTACCACTGTCTCGGGGATTACTTTAATCCATACAACGATTTGTTCAGCTTACAGGCCTAATTCTCTTTTCCAACAACTTTGAAACCATCTGACTGGGACATGTATATCTCCTCTTCAAGATCTCCATGTAAAAAGGTAGTTTTGACATCGAGTTGGGCGAGCTCGAGATCAAACCGTGCAACCAAAGCTAACAAGATACGAATCGACGTGTGCTTCACAACAAGTGAGAATACCTCATTGTAGTCTATTCCTTCCTTTTGAGCATAGCCTTTAACTACCAATCTAGCTTTGAATCTGATGTTGTCTTTGCCTGGGTTGCCTTCTTTCTTGGTGTAAACCCACTTGCACCCAATTGCTTTCTTTTCCTTTGGAAGTTGCACCAACTCCCAATTCTGGTTCTTGTGAAGTGAACCGATCTCTTCATCCATAGCCTTCTTCCATTTGACACTTTCTAGATTCTGCACAGCTTCTTTGAAAGTGCAAGGAACATTGTCTTCAATGATTGGAAGTGCATAGGCTACCATATCAGTCATCCAATCGGGTTGCTTAGTAACCCTTTTTCCTTTCCTGATTGCAATGGGTTCTGATTGTTGTGGGGCCTCTGGATCTTCATTTTCATCTGAACTCTCTTCAGAAACTTCTTCAGAGTCACAAACAAACTTCTTGAGATTGTTGTTCCGTCAGCAGTCTTTGCTAGAGTCTCAAACTCCACCTGCACTGACTTCTTCAATGTTTCCTCATTCTGTTGAGGATTTAGCTGCGTCAGCATTGTAGACTCATCAAAGGTAACGTCTCTTCTAGTGACAACTTTCTTTGATTTAGGGCAGCAGAGTCTGTATCCCTTGACACCGTGACTAAAGCCTAAGAAGACAGCTTTCTTAGCTCTAGGATCTAACTTAGATTTTGTAACATGAAAATAGACTGGACATTCGAAGATACGTAGCTGATCATAATCAGTAGTTGGCACTCCTGACCATACCTCCATGGGAGTCTTGCCATCTAGTACTGGAGTAGGTAGTCGGTTAACAAGATGACGAGCATAGTTCAATGCCTCGCCCCAAAATACCTTGCTCAATCCAGAATGTGACAGCATACACCGGACTTTCTCCACCAAAGTGCGGTTCATGCGTTCTGCAACTCCATTTTGCTGCGGTGTTCCAAGAACTGTGAAATGTCTCACTATCCCTTTATTCTGGCAAAACTCAAAGAAGGGATCTGATGTGTATTCCCCGCCATTGTTAGATCTAAGCTTCTTGATCTTTCTACCTGTCTGGGTCTCAATCATTTTCTTCCATATAAGAAAGATGTCTAATACCTCATCTTTATGCTTCATTGTGTAAACCCAAACTCTTCTTGAGAAATCATCAATGAACAACACAAAGTAGTGTTTACCTCCCAAAGAAGCATTCTTGGAAGGACCCCATACATCGGTGTGAACATAGTCTAGAATCCCTTTGGTACGATAATTAGTAGTACCAAACTTGATTCTTGTTTGCTCGCCCAATACACAATGCTCGCAGAACTCAAGCTTCCTTGTTTTGGCGCCTTTCAACAGGCCTTGCTTTACCAACCCTTGTAAAGCCTTCTCACCAACATGCCCTAGGCGCATGTGCCAAAGTCTGCAAGTGTCTGATACATCATCTTCTGAGCTGGCAGAGACAGCCACTCTCCCTGTGACTGTAGAGCCATCAATATAAATTTCCCTGTGGAGTACCCTTCATTGCAACAAATGCTCCTCGAACAACTTTGAGGACTCCGCATTCCATAGTTACTCTGTAACCTTTGGAGTCTAAAACTCCCACTGAGATGAGATTCTCTATCAAACCTGGTACATACCGAACATCTTCAAGAATTCTGATTGTTCCATCATGTATCTTCAATCGAATTGTTCCAATCCCCTTTGTCTGGCAAGCTTCGTCGTTGCCCATCAGCACAACTTCTCCATCGAACTCTCATAAGCTCGAGAACCACTGCTTGTTAGGACACATGTGGTAGGAACATCCAGAATCTAGAATCCATTCATCAGACTGGCCATATGATGAAACTGTGAAAGCTGATCCTTCACCATTATCTCCATCTCGTGCAACGTTCACCTTTTCCTCTTTTTGGTCTTTATTAGGGCAATCTTTTGCCCCATGCCCCTTCTGTCGACAAGTAGCACACTCGTCTTTTGCAAGACGTCTTCTATCTGATGATTTCCCTCTGGATTTTGAGCGAGACTTTCCACGCCCTGTATATCTTTTGTTATTTGTCCTGCCTCTGACTGTCAATGCCTTGGATGCTGAGTCCCTATTTGCAGATTTATCTTTCCTTCTGAACTCATTATTTATCAAGGCGTTTGCAACATCAACATACTTGATCTTTTCTTTACCGTATAGTAAAGTGGTGGTGAGATGATCATATGAGTCAGGCAAGGAATTCAACAGTAACAGTGCTTTATCTTCATCACCAATGTGATCATCCAAGTTTTTCAAATCGGTAAGAATTTTGTTGAAATTGTTTAGGTGTTCATTCATCGAAATACCTTTCTTATAGTCGAAATGAAATAACCTCTTCTTCAAGTAGAGCCAGTTCTCAATGCTCTTTGTCATGAACTTGTCTTCCAACGCCTTTCAAAGCTCCTTCGCAATATCATATTTTGTGAAGGCGTACTTCTCCTCTTTTTCAAGGCAAATTCGGATGGAACTGCAGGCCAGGAGATTCACTTTCTCCCATTCTATCCCATTCAGGTCATTTGGTTTGTCTCCCAGAGTGAAGTGCAGGTTCATCGGGACAAGCATATCTTTAACTTTGCATCTCTACATGCTGAAGTTACTGCTTCCATCAAACTTTTCTACCTCGAACTTTGCATGGGACACCAGGGTCCAATGCCTAGAGTTGCTTGTAGTCGCTGGATTACTTATGGACTTGGTTGATCTTGTCTCTGTAGATTCTGCCATTAAGACTGTTTTTTTTTTTAAGAAACTCCGATTCAAAAAATTGACCGTACGGATGTGTCCGGAATACTCCAAATAGTTAGAAAGTACTATTAGATTGTCAGAAACGGACTCCGAATGACTCAGATCAACCCAAAACAGTTTGAACACCTCAGATTTGTGGCTACTCCTTAGCCGCGTAGCACTGGATCCTTCCTCCACGTGCTGACGTGGCGCTGACGGGGCGGTTGATGTGTCAGATACGTGGCAATCCGGCTGACGTGTCAGATGACGTGGCGGATGACGTAGCAATCCGACTGGCATGGCGGATGACGTGGCAATGACACATGCGCCCGCGTCGCCGAATCGGGCGCTAAGTTGGCGCGTGACGTGGAGATGACATCACTCCCACACGCGCGCCATTCACATTCTTCCCTTCGCCGCTTGAGGGCGTGCTGCGGTCGGTGACGCCGGTTGCTAAACAATGGCGTGGTAGCGTGGTTGTGACTGGAATTCATGCGCGATGTTCAGGTGGCACGTGGGGGCGCTTGTTTGATCCTCTTGGCCTATGGTTTGCTGTTATTGACTCCTCTTCTCAAGGGCTTCCTCCTGGTATGCTCAAAAGTGGATTTCAGTCACTTCAAAATCTGGGCACTTTCGGAAAAAAATCGATTTTTCACCACCCGGGCTCTGATACCAATTGTTGGGGATCAAGGGCACATCAGGAAACACAAACAAGCAATAACACAAGAGTTTTAACGTGGTTTGGCAAGTCGCCTACGTCCACGGGCAACGGATTTCACTTATATGGAGAGAAATGGAAGAATTACAATGGAAACACAGTCTGATAATTCTCTCTCTCTCTGTATTCTCTCTTCAACTTCACCACTAAGAAGTCCTCCAATTCACTACCTATTTATACACTGAGAATGGTAGAGAGCTGGCTGGCCTTGCACATGGCTAGCTGTTCCTTCACTTTTGGTGGCCGTCCACCTTTGCGGCTTGTCTTTACGGCTTGTCGGTTGGCAGCCTCCATTCTTGACTTGGCCGTCCACCTTTGAAAATCTGAGCCAATCTTCAACAGAGAGAACAGGAAAGTAAAAGGGTGGGAGAAAAACCACATTTAAATGTACTCCATATTGTATATTAATGTATAAGAAAACATGCATATAGCCCACAGTCAAAGTGCAAGCAGGAAGCTTGTCTGAGGGAAACAAGGCACAACATGTTTATGGAAATAAATTGAAATAATGATAACCACCTACCAAATACTATTCATGTAATGTTGAGATGCACATAAATACATTGTTTACATTGTTTTGTAGCTCAGAAAACCAAAAACTTCTTTACATAATGCATGATTTTCCTTGTTCGCTACACATCCTGCTTTGCAATTCACAAGTCCAATGCCCAGCTTCCCAAACAAATCGTACACCATCATGTCTTCTATCAGTAGATTTAAACTATATCTTACCTTCTTTAATGTTTATGTTTGTATTCAATAAATGAACTATATTTTACAACCTATATCTTGAAAGAAAGAGATGAATGCTTAGTTGAATGTTTGAAATAATACTCGATCAATGACATTAATCTTGAATGTGAAACTGAGTTAAATACAATTGTGAAAGATTAACATTTGAACATATAACTTGACAAAACAACATATAGAAGACCAAACTTACTTCACACTTGGAGAGATGATTTAGATTGAAGAAAATCAATTGAATCATCAAGCCTCAACCCTGGTCAACCAAGATTATCAACTAGCTTATGAGTTGGTCAACCACACCTCAGAAAAAGGAGGTACAGTGAAGAAAAGAGGACATCATATTGATCAAAGAGTTTGTCAACCCAATGACAAATTCACCTTTGGCACTTAATATCAAGGAACACCCCTCCCCTCTCTTCTTCTCTTCATGCATTTTACCACTCCTAAACTAACAATCTAATCTCACCACCTTTAATAAATAGTCCCTTCATTCTATTCAAATATCATCTTTTCCACCTTACCTACCTTTCAAATATTCCCAACCTACAACCAAGATATTTACCCTACCTCTCATTGGAATGGGAGGTTGAATAGAAGGGTAACTGACAATTATTAAGATATTTGTATGACATATAATAAACTGGTAGAAGTATAATTTCAAACGTGTCCCAAGCATGTTGTGTCCTGCCTTTTTTGCAAATCAATGTGTGTTGTCCATGTTGTATCATACGTCCGTGCTACATAGTTTTTATCTATTTTGTATGGCAGGTTCTCTGTCTTTGGACCATCTTTTAGATTTTCTAAAGACCTTTGAAAAAAAATTGATGTATAGTTTTTTTTTTTCTTTCCAGATTGCACCTATTGGGTGCCATTACAAAATATTGTAATCAACAAAAAAATATTAATTTAAAAAAACGTGCACTTACGTGGAATACACTAAAACTCAACCCGAGTGAACTATCTGAACAGCCTAGTCAAACATTTTCCTTTGATACTTTGCATCGTTCTTTAAAGACTATTGTGTCTTGTATCAAGCAAAATAAAGAATGACAAAAAAGAAGTTGCAACTTGCAAATCATCATTTGAGAGAATTTAAAACATATATAAAATAACTACTCGGCATTGAACAAGTCTTTGTGATGTCATAAAAATACACCAAAAAAATAGAAAGTGATACCCAACATCAACTTTTTAAATTATCCAAACACGAACTAAATAGATTATTCTCATCAAAATGAAACAACCAAACTCATCAAGTATAGTTTACTTTCATTTGTTGCATTTTTTAATTGTTGCATTTTTTTTTAAACTCATCAAGTATATTATAACTATTTTTGCAACGACGTGATAGAAATAATAATGACAAATTGGAAAATACATGAAGCATACTTGGGACATTGTGAAGTTAAGTTTACATTTTACTTGAGCCTTACTTAACATCTAAATTATGCAATGCAGCCAAGATGATATGGGACTTGCAAGAAATTAATGTTGATTAATATATTTTAATTTATTAATAATCATTAGGACCCAAAGAAATACTATTGCCAACTTTTCATTTTATTAGGACTTTAAGAGGCTTACATGAGAATTTTAGTGGTTATTACATTTGATAGAGTTAGTTTTAATGTGTTTGGTAGGCTTAATTCTAATGTGGTTTTTATGTGAGAAATAAGTATTATCATTTAACAAAGGTAAATCATAAACAGACCAGAACAATCCAGTTCTAGTACCAAGTATGGTAGTTCAAACAAAGAAACCAAAAGGCCAACTGAAATAGATTCCACAAAGTTGTTTCTTCATTATCAACAAAAACAACTACATCTCTATACAAGTAAAAACAAAAAGAGAAAAGTTGCCCATTAGAAGTTTTAAGAATAGATAAGAAAATGTTTGCACGAGATAAAGAAACCTACTTGACCCAACAAGGCCTTGTCCCAACTATTTGGATTTGGCTACATGAATCTTGTTCTACCATTCCTCTCTACTTAGAGTTAAATTCCAGTTGAACAACACACTGCCATACATCTCTGTGCATCCCAACAGAGAAAAATTTTGGCCTTCCATTCCCTATTATGTTACTCTTTCTGACTCTTGCAACTACCTATCTCATTGAAAATGACCATTGTAAGACTAGATGTTTTAGAATACTCACAAATTTTAGCTATTAGTTTTTTTAACAGGCAATTTTTTTAAGCTATTAAAAAAAAAAAAAAAAAAACAACAACAACAACAACAAATTTTTTTAGCTATTATCTATCTAATCAAAGTTACAATGACTTCATCTACATCCCAAACAATATGAAACTTAAAAAATAGTGTAACAATGAAATTCTATCATTATGGTAGAAAAGAGTAATTACAATCATTAAGATTGAACTTGAGTAGAAAGTGGACTCTTGGTAGATATTACATTGTCAAAATACTTCCTCTCCATACTTTTCTGTCTAACAAAATCAAGCTATGAGATCTTCCTAAGCTCAGTGCAAAAGTACACATAACATGACTACAGCCCTTGAAGTGTAAGGTTTATAGATGCAGGGGGGTTGGAATTGGCTTGATTTAAAAGGCAGTGAGTTGCAAGATTTGCAAAGAATTAATTACTAAAATTCTAGACAGCAACTATTTCATGGCTTTTGGGCTTGAATTCAAAGTCTGGAAAGTACAGAAAAGGGTTATTAGCTTGTTAGAGCATAGTTTTGGCATAATTTAGGGGCTGTTTATTGGCCTTGAATTTCTTGAATAGTAAGGTCTTCTCTATACACCGGAGCCTCTTATGGATGGTAACTCAAAAGAAGATGAGAAAGAAAAGAAGTAGATAAAGAAGAAAAATCTAGGATCGACTTAGAATTCTTTTGAAATTAAGCACAACGGGTAAAGGCTAATACATCACAAAAGTCGCAAAGCTTGTCATGGGTTTAGAAAAAGAAACTCCTAACTTTATCTAATTCCAGAACAGAAAACTAAAATCTTTGACTAGCTAGAATATTCAACAGCTAATATAACCGTGTACAAAAACCAGTAAAAAAATCATATGTAATCAAGAACGGTCCATGTACCCATACTACAGCCTATGTCCAAAAATATGAAATTACCAAAACAGTCCAACTCCAAACCAAATCAATCCTAATTAAGCATTGGGTTCCAATCAAGTAGGATCAGCTACATGAATCTTTTTCATCATTCTGCTCTGTCAAGAGCTACATACTCAGTTAAGTACAGATTGTACAGGAAACTATGGCACAAATTGACCCAAAACATGCTCCAAGAAAATCTAGATTAGATATTCTTCTTATTTTCCCACTATGCATCAGCTTGCAAATTCTATCACAGAGCAAAATCCCCTCAATAAAATGGTACCAAAGAAGATCTTCAACAAAAAGACAAGATAGTAACTTCCATTGGTTGCATTCAATAGGTATTCAACTGTTACACGCTTGTCCAGATAGTTCTGATTCAACAGCATGCAAAATTTCATAGTCTGGGGATACTATTGTCCAATTACACACTTCAACATTAAAAACATATAGAGATTCTGGTATCGATCTAGCAAGAATTGTTGATCTATTTTTAAGTATGATTATGGTCAACAACCACCTACTAAATTGGAGAAAGTGAAAAACTAGCAACAGATAAGAAGCCAACCACCAAGATAAAAAACACAGAACAAGGAGCATCAAGAAGAAATAGGCAACTATAAGAAAAAATAATAATAATATACAAAAATAAAATAAAATCCAGGAAAATATCGTACCTCTCTAGCAAATAATCGAGGTCTCAAACCCAGAGCAGAACAAGGAGCATCAAGAAGAACTCGATCGAAGCTATTTGAACAAAAACCTTCTGATTTTTGAACTCGGTCGAAGCTATTTGGAGAAAAACCTTCTGATTTTTCAACCCTACCACCAATGCCATGATTTCTTCCAACCCCATTTCTCTGTGTCGGGATACTCTTCTGGAGTTCAGCTTTGCTAGTGTAAGTCATTTGAGTTGCTTGTCCATTAGTAACTGAAATATTATAAGTTGATTAGATATGGAAGTTGCACTCATAAGGTAGGGGAAGTGGCACTCATCATGCACATATCAACCATGGAATAAGAACAACCATAAATCTGTCATCCCCAAAATGGAAATAAATTCCTACCATGTGTGGTAAGGGAGATTAGACTAAAGATAGCAAAGGTAATGACATGCATTCTAAGGAGAATTAAATCAAAGGTAAGAAGGGAAACCCTAAGGAGAATTTCTAGAATATAATTCTTGGTTTAAAGCACAACCATATTTCAAAGTTCGAAACTTCTAACCCTTTCAGCTCTCCAACATGACATGTTATGCTAGAGTTCAATATCATATGTGGCTATGCCAGTGGAAGTTTGATGATTTCATCTTTTTTTTTTTTTTTTTTTTAGTGAAACTGTTATAAACGCACTATTTTCATATCTACCACATGTTCTCCCATGTACCCACGTATCAAAAAAAAATCATGAATCATAAAATATAGGCCATATAAAAAGAATTAACATACAATTTTCATTTCTGGGGAAATCAATGTTTGGCAGTTCTTGGGCAACAAATGATGAAGTGTGCATGTCACTGGATTCATCTCTTCTATGAACAGCTTTAAGAGCATCTAATTTGTAGGTGGTTATATAATTCAAGCCCATTTCAGCAGCCAATTTCTGGATATCAAGAACCTACAAAATAAAATATGATTAGAAGTAACATAATGATCACTTCACAAAAATCTATTTTTAAGAGAACAAAGGGCAGAGACGATACATTTTTAGATGTGAAAATTTTAAGTATCAGACCGAACACATGTTGCCAGCATTAAAGTATTAATCTGCTTATAATATTCGGTTATGTTTAAATATCAAAATTATCAAACATTGTCATGCAATATGATTTTTATCAGTCACCAAGTAAATTGTATTAAGAACACACCGAGAGAGCACAACCCACATACAACCAGTAAAATTAAAAAAGAAAAAGAAAAACACTACGACCCTAAAACAATCAAAAGAAAGATCCCCTTTCAACAATAAAATGCTTCAATGAAGTGCCAATTCCACAAAAAGAGCTTTCTCAATGTCACAACCATCCACCCTGTATGGACTTGGCATCATAGCAGGATGGCAGCCTACTTGTGGCCACCAAGGCCTGTGGTCTAGTGCAAGTAAGGCCAAAGTTTTCACTTGCAACATAGCACAAACCCACTTGCACCTTTTGCAATTACTTTCACTTCTTCACACTGATTTGTAATTCATATCTTTGTCAGTTCTTTTAAATCATGTTTGGTTGTGAGAATATATGTTAATTATGGAAATATATCAATTAGGTTCATTGTATATTTTAGATTGATTGTGTAAATATTTGATTGATTGTATAGGGTTATTATTTCCTATTTTAGATTAGGTTTAGGTTTGCTATATATATCGGTTGTAATCTTTGTATTAGAAACAAGTTGAATATACAGATCATTCAGAAAAACTTACAGTTTGCAGCTTATTCCAATAAGAGATCTATTCACTTATTGTATTTTATCCTCCATATTTTCATTTCGCATAACCCACCCCACCCATAAGGAAATAAAATATAATAAAATTAAAAATAAATTAAATAAAATCCCAATTGTTAGATACTAGTCCCAAAAACTTAAGTTGTTAGGAAATGAGCCCAACAATGTATGTTAGGCTCTCTAACACCATCTCTCACGTGCAACATCGTCTTGCACATGGAGATGCAAACATCCTTACATACAAAAAAAAAAAAAAAAAAGAAGAAGCAAACAAGGACCAAATGCAACTGGAAAGACTAGAAGCCAAGATCTCCTCCAACTTGAGTTCTAATACCATGTTTGATTACAACTAGTCCCAAAAGCTTAAGCTGTTAGGATATTAGCTCAACAATGAATATCAAGCTTTCTAAAATCCATGACTCATACCCAACCTATCTAAGAGCACTTAGCTCAATTTCGCATAATCATTTCTAGACAACATTGGGATGCCATCCTACTAAATCTACACCTAATTGGACTAGTATTTGTGGAGAAGTGGTTTGGAAATACTCTTCAGATCCTGGGAGACGCTGGCGATCCTCAGCTAGTCACCTGAAAAGATACACACTCCGGTCGGGGGTGTCGGGATTAGCACTCCGACGGACAAGTTAGTTCAGACACTCAGGATAGCTTCTTGTCTAAGTTAAGTGGAGTGATTCTTACATACCTACTAAATATGTTGTTCCTGTATTCATACCTATTTCCCTCAATCCTCGAGGCCAGGGCCTACTTTTTGATCATCATCCTTTACATTATCCGGCTCTAATGCTACACACTTATTCGGCCCAAATATTGTATTCGGATACAGCTGATTATTATCAGCCCTGTATTGCGCGCGCCTTCCGCCTTTGTCAATTATTCGGCTCCCACAATTGCCCCCCGAACTCCCTATTGACGGTAGTTAATCGGCATGTTTGGTTTTGAATTGGAAAAGTTAAAACAGGTCAGCCGGCTTCGCGTATTCCAATATAGAGGTCAGGATGCACACGCCTTTTCGTTCATCATTACGCTTTCTCGCCTCAATCGTGCGTTTCGCATTTATTGTGATTTGAAATTTCAGTCTTTTCGAATGCACAGTTCATCGAGTAGTCGAGACTCTTAGACCGCCAGTGGATATCCCTTCTCTGACTCGCATGCTCTACAACTCTTCTCCGTCTACCCTCGTCTCCATTTAATCTTCGTAAGTCTTCTTCTCCCTTCTTTACGATCCTATTTTCTGTTTGTCGTTTTGATTCCGGCGAAACCTTGAATCCTTGCGAACATGGCTAAACACTTGAAAGACCTTTCTGAGGGTCATATTTCCAGATTCTGGAGACATTTTTCCATTCCCGATGACGTCCACTTATCTCTCGTAACAGACAGTACCCTCGATATGGAGAGGGAGGATCAGAATACGATCGTCTTCCCTCTCTTATCCATAGCGGAGGGCGGAGTTTGTTTTCCCCTACACCCATTGCTTAGGGCCGTCCTTTGCTATTGGAGTCTAATCCCTTCTCAACCTAACGTCAATTTCTTTCGAATCATCATGGAGGTGATTGAGTTGAACTGGTGTTTTAGGATCAACCTTGGCATTTCGGCGATTCGACACTGCTACGCTTTGGCCAAATCTTCCGGTCGGCTGGGGCGATACTTTCTCAGGGCCAAGGACACTGACCATCACTTGATAACCATGCTTGCCAGTTCTGGTAAGAGGGTTGACGACGTAATGGTCAATGTCCAAGGTAATTGGGAGTTTGGTGAAGGCGAAGACTGCCTAGATCCTATTCCCAGACGAAAGGGTGATCCAGGTTGCCGTGCAACGCCTTGTTGTTTGTTGACTTACCCTTCACTCGATTTTTTCCCTTTAATCACCCCTTGTTCGTTGCAGGTAACAGATTGAAGAAAATTCTTCCGTCAACCGACGGGGTGGTTCTTGAGGAGATCAAGTCTGCGCTCAGATACTTCGGCCGTCCAAATGTACAAAAGCAAGAGAGAGCGGCTCACATACTCCTCCGATACGAACCGACTTACACTACATTCTCGGCTATGGAAGGCATTCCAATTCCATCTGGCGATCAACACCTTTCGGCTCTTATCTTTCCCAGCTTCATGAGCCTTAGGAAAATTGGCCTCGAGGATTCGGATTCGAGGGCAGAGGCTGAACCGGTGGTAGAGGTAGTTACCGAACCAAATTGAGAGGTTACTGAGGAGGTCGAAGGGGTCGACGAAGCGATACTCTTCGGCGTTTGAGGCTGCGGGACTTGACTAGCCTTCACCGTCCACTTCGGGTCGGGCAGAGTTTTCGTCCGAAGATATTTTTGCAAATTTGGGGAACCTGCCTGGCGATATTTTTGAAGCTATGGCTGGGGAAAGCCTTACACAGATGGCGCGAAGGAAAAATGCCGAGTGAATGGCTGCTCGAAAGAAGGCCGAGGCCGCCCATTCTGAGCCCACCTTGATTAAAAATTTCGTGCCCGTTATTGAAGAAACGATTCAGGTTGCTGAGGACGAAACGGGGGAACAGGTCATTGATGAACGGCTGATTCCAGAGGAGCGGGGCGAAAAACGTAGCGCCGAGGGAGAGGCTGGGTCGGAAATTAGCCTTGCTTCCAAACGGCCTCGTTTAGAAAAGTCGGGTGCGGCTGCGCCTTTTATTGTTCGGCCTAAGATCAAAGATACGCCGATCTCCTTCGTTGCCTCAGCCATTGAGGATCCAGCCGTGGTGTTGAGCCTCGTGGCTTCAATTTCCTTGCCGGCTGACGTTGCAGCCTTTCGCGCCGTGCCAGATATTATGGCCGTAGCCCTATCTGCGCAATCGGCGTTCCAGGTTAGTGACCATCTCAAATTCTCTTGACTTTGTTTTCGTTAAAGATATCTGACGATCCCAACTTGTTTTGCAGACTGTTGGCAGGATCGCTGACCTAGGCCGCCGCCTCCATGATGCCCTCGGCAGAGTTGATCATTTGCAAGCGGAGGCGGACGGTCAAAAGAGTAGGGCCGAATTTGAAAGTATGAGAGCCGCAATGGAAAGTGCGCGAGCTGAAGCAGAGAAAGAGAGGGCTCACTCAGCTGAACAGTTCCGTTCTGACATTGAGAGTAGGGCAAATGCGAGCGAAGAATCGCTCAAGTTAGCCAAGGAGGCGCTTGCCAAGGTGGAGGTTCAGTTAGGGGAGCTCAAGGCCGCCAAGGAGAAAGCCGATTCTGAAGCTTCTGAGGCATTTGAGGCAGGAAAAAGTGCCTCCTTCACGGAATATGTAGATGAAGTCCCCAAATTCGAGAATCGGGGGTTTAAACATGGATAGCTCAAAGCCCTTGCTGCCGCTAGAGTTACATTGGCCTTGCCAATTCCCTACGAGCAAGTGGACGTTGAGCCACTTGAATATGATCCCGAGGATTGATCTGGGAGTCATCTCTTTTGATTTTGATTTAAGTTTTTGATTTTGATGTAAGTTTTTGTTTGGTAGACTTTTGTTGGCTCAGGCTAGCTTTCATGTATAAATTGGTTACTATTTGCGCTCAATTTATTAATGAAAACTGCCTTGGTATTTCTCCATGACTTGTTCATGGTTTGTGAAGTTTATGTTACTGAAGAATACTTTGCCTTTCACGAATTTGGATAAAATCATTGCTGTGTTTTAGCTTTCAGAAATTGAATATCCTATGCCAATATTGAATTATCATTCATGTGCTGCGTATTGTGGGTACTGAGCCGAATTGATTGATGAATCTGTCCTTGCCCCAAGCGGTGCATGGTCATTCAGGTGCCGGATGAAACGACCTTAAGATTTGTGAAGGATCGATTCATGGGCCGGCTGGGATACATAAGCCGAATAGATTGATGAATCTGCCCCTGCCCCAGGCGGTGCGTGATCATTCGGGCGCCGGATGAAACGACCTTAAGATTTGTCAAGGATTGATTCATGGGCCGGCTGGGGTACATAAGCCGAATAGATTGATGAATCTGCCCCTGCCCCAGGCGGTGCGTGATCATTCGGGCGCCGGATGAAACGACCTTATTGATTCATGGGCCGGCTGGGGTACATAAGCCGAATAGATTGATAAATCTGCCCCTGCCCCAGGTGGTGCATGATCATTCGGGCGCCGGATGAAACGACCTTAAGATTTGTGATCGATTCATGGGCCGGTTGGGGTACATAAGCCGAATAGATTGATGAATCTGCCACTGCCCCAGGCGGTGCGTGATCATTCGGGCGTCGGATGAAACGACCTTAAGATTTGTCAAGGATTGATTCATGAGCCAGCTGGAGTACATAAGCCGAATAGATTGATGAATCTGCCCCTGCCCCGGAGGAAACGACCTTAGGAGTTTTGACAGATCTGTCTGCCTTTGCCCCAAGTGGGTTGATCCAGTCGATGCCGGGCGTTTGAGGTTTGTACAATTAATGAGATGGCCTTGAGGGTGCTGCCTCTTTAAAGGATAAATGGTTGAAGGTAAAACTTTTATGAGCATAGCAGACAATTGACTCCAGCGTTTGAAGATATCGAGTGAATGTCGAACAGACTCTTCTTTAACAGTAGAGGGGAAGTGAAGATGCTGGCTGAGCTGGGTGGAGACATGAATCGAGGTAATGACCCTCCGCGCACAGGGAGCAGGAGTTCCAGGGATCGGGAGAGGCGTCAGTCTCCTCGGCGTCAGCGAGTTGCCCAAAGTGACAAGCAACAGAGGCGTAACTTCCCAACCTCGAGTCGAGAGGGGACCTGAAGCGAATCCGCGCCCATTAAGCTTCGCGGTATTTGTGGGGAACAGACCCATGATGGAGGCGGACTCGATCGTTCGAGACCTAAATGTAGCGGTCGAGTTTGCTTGACACATTTTCCCGCCTGAGGTTCAGCAATCGATGGTTGGTCGCCAGGACTACGAAGTGTTTCGCGAAGGCGTTCATGGGGCGATGAAGGGGCTGTACACTGCCTATGAAATCGGCATGCGGTTGCGCGCTGCCCACCGAGAAATGGAGAAGAAGGATGAACGTATTCGAAGTTTGGAGGCCCGCGCAGAGGCAGTTGAGCGCGAGTTGAGGAAGACCAAGGCGGCCCAGGCACAACCCGCTGGGCAGGGAAACCCAATCATGGAAGAGAGGGTTACCAGCCGGCTCATTAGTTCCACGCTTGCCAATCGTGAGACGGCGAGTATGTTCGTAATGGAGAACGCGAAGGGAAGGGCCTATGAAAAAGGTTTCCATGAAGGCCGAAGAGTTGGAATTGAGAAGACCAAGGAAAAACTTGCCGAAGAAGTTTGTCGATGTGAGAATCGTGGATTTAGGCACTGTTGGATCAAGGCATCTCAAGCCACAGAAGCTCTTCGAGCGGCAGGCATTGATTCGGCATCACCACTCTATCACAGTAAACATTTTTCTGTTTTCTACTTTTGAAGTCGAGAAGAGTGATGATGAGGGTGACGCCGCATAATTGTATTTATTGTAAGGCTTAAACGTAGACCACGTTCAAAACTATGTAATTTATTGCTTGTTTTGTTGAATAAAAAAAAATTCTGTCACAAATATTTTATTGCAGTTCGTATTCGGCATGTATGTGTTTCGTTTTATTGTGTTTAAATGAATGTATAAGCATTGACTGGCAGGGTCAATCCATACTTGATCGCCGTTTACTCCTGACAGGCTATTATAACCTAAAGCCAAAAGCCGATGGGTAGAGTGGCTCTAGTGAATTCAACTTGGCTCGAGGCCTAGATTTTTGGCCAATGCACGTGCTTCAAAAAGTCGTTTGGATAACTACGCTGTGGCGAATGTCAACCAACGTTTTCCTTATGGAGTTTAGTGTTAGTGAAATCGCCTTGGGATTGGGGCTCGAGATCGCTGCCAGTATTGAAAATAAAAGGAGTGGGCGCTTTACGCAGATAAACAATCGCTTATGTGAGATGGGTTAGGTGGGGATGTCAGTTAGAGGCTAGAGTTCAGTCGACCTTGGTGTTGCCATGGATCGTGGCAGAGGAGCCATTCGTATGGGAAGTAGGGCGTCCGAAAGTTGGCATGAACCTTCAAGTCGTCGAAGCAGATCACCCCGAAAGGAAAGGCAACGACCGTTGGATTTATCCCTCCTTGTCTTGGATCTTCTTCTTGTGCTGAATTTTTTATTTGTGTCTTGCCTTGACATTGTCAATGATTGAAAAGTTTTGTTTTGTTCATGCCAAAGGGTATTCCGAATCCGGAGGCTTAATCGGCCCTAAGGTGTCATGCACCAAAGGGGCTCCGAATCCGAAGACTTAATGTGGCCAATCGTGATATCCACAAAGGGCACTCCGAATCCTGGTGATATCCACGAAGGGCGCTCCGAATCTGGAGACTTAATCGGTCCTAAGGTGTCGTGCACCCAAGGGGCTCTGAATCTGGAGACTTAATGTGGCCAATCGTGATATCCACGAAGGGCGCTCCGAATCCGGAGACTTAATCAGCCCTAAGGTGTCATGCACCAAACGGGCTCCGAATCCGGAGACTTAATGTCGCCAATCGTGATATCCACGAAGGGCGCTCCGAATCCGGAGACTCAATCGGCCCTAAGGTGTCATGCACCGAAGGGGCTCCGAATCCTCGTGATATCCATGAAGGGCACTCCGAATCCGGAGACTTAATCGGCCATAAGGTGTCATGCACCCAAGGGGCTCCGAATCTGGAGACTTAATGTGGCCAATCGTGATATCCACGAAGGGCACTCCAAATTCGGAGACTTAATCGGCCCTAAGGTGGCATGCACCAAAGGGGGCTCTGAATCCGGAGACTTAATGTCACCAATCGTGATATCCACGAAGGGCGCTCCGAATCCAGAGACTCAATCGGCCCTAAGGTATCATGCACCCAAGGGGCTCCGAATCCGGAGACTTAATGTCACCAATCGTGATATCCACGAAGGGTGCTCCGAATCCGGAGACTCAATCGGCCCTAAGGTGTCATGCACCCAAGAGGCTCCGAATCTGGAGACTTAATGTGGCCAATCGTGATATCCACGAAGGGCGCTCCGAATCTGGAGACTTAATCGGCCCTAAGGTGGCATGCACCGAAGGGGGCTCCGAATCTGGAGACTTAATGTCACCAATCATGATATCCAGGAAGGGCGCTCCGAATCCGGAGACTCAATCGGCCCTAAGGTGTCATGCACCCAAGGGGCTCCGAATCCGGAGACTTAATGTCGCCAATCGTGATATCCACGAAGGGCGCTCCGAATCCAGAGACTCAATTGGCCCTAAAGTGTCATGCACCCATGGGGCTCCGAATCCGAAGACTTAATGTGGCTAGTTGTGATATCCACGAAGGGCGCTCCGAATCCGAAGACACAATCGGCTATAAGGTGTCATGCACCCAAGGGGCTCCGAATTCGGAGACTTAATGTGGCCAATCGTGATATCCACGAAGGGCGCTCCAAATCCGGAGACTTAATCGGCCCTAAGGTGTTATGCATCCAAGGGGCTCCAAATCTGGAGACTTAATGTGGCCAATCATGATATCCACGAAGGGCGCTCCGAATCCGGAGACTTAATCGGCCCTAAGGTGTCACGCACCGAAGGGGGCTCCGAATTGCCATCATGACGAGCGGCTCAATGGGGTTTGTGAAATGAATTGAACGACAAAGAAAGATGGTTTGCATTGCAGAAGTGAATTTTATACATGTATCAAAGCCCACAGGTTGGGTCAGTGATATGGTTTTCATAAAATCGTTGCTTGTGCCGACTGGGGGGGAGCCACGGATCTCTTCAATGCCACGGGCTGTTGGGAAGCGCACGAGCTGATGATAAGTGCTTGGAACGGCCTTCATAATATATATCCAGGTTCGCCCCAAGATGACATTATACGGCGAAGGGAGCTTTACAACCAGGAATTCTACTTCGACCGTTTTGGAGCCCGCTCGGACAGGTAGTGTGATCCTCCATAACGGGTATTCAGGATTCATATTAAAGCTGAACAATGGACGAGGCGCCGGACATAGATCTGACTCGTTCATGCCGAGTTTGATAAAAGTTTGGTAATACATAACCTCTGAAGTACTCCTTGGATCTATGAGAATTCGTTCAATGGTTAACCGGTTTATACGTAATCAAATGACCAATGGATCAATGTGGCAAGCTGTTGTGGCACTAAGGTCGGAGTCATTGAAAGCAATCGTCTGAGCTTCTTTGGGCTATTCAGTCGGAATACGTTGCTCTTGGGGGATTGGATGCGATTGAATTGTGTGCACGGTTGGAGGTCCAGGCAGGCTATAGATTACATGGATCACGCCAAGTGGAGGAGAGTCCTGCCTCAAGGCTAGTGCGTTGGTTGGCTTTCCCTGTCTCACATAATGTTGCAGTCGGCCGTCTTGCACCAGTTCTTCGAGGTGATCTTTTAATGCGTAGCAACTCTCTGTTTCGTGGCTGTGATCTTTGTGATATTCGCACCGCCGATCCCTTCTTCGCGTGTCAGGTGGCCCCACCACCTTTGAAGGCCATTTGAAGAATGGAAGGTGTTGGACTTTGGTCATTATTGCAGCGATTGGTTCTGACAACTCTGTGTACTTTTTGTTGGCACGTCTCGAACGTCTGCTGTCGACTTGCAGTTGCTCATTTGTTCGATGGGGACATTGATCGCTTGATCGGCGAGTATCCCGACTTTTGTCTCGTTTAGCACGCTGCCGAGGCTCTAGGCTAGGAGGTGGCACGGAACTTATTGGTTGAGCAATTTCAGAGGGGCCGTTTTGTTGGACATTTGGCCGGCCTTTATTCTCAAGGCATCATCTTCCACTTTGCAATACTCCTCAACTTTCTTCATCAACGCCTAGACCGTTTTGGGGGGTCTTCTGGTCAGAGAACTGTAGTCCCATTTTTGAAGGCGGTGATGGCCATGGAGTCGTTACAAGCATCGTCGACGAGGTTGAAGCACTCCCAATATCGCGCCAAATACGCTCTAAGCGTTTCTCCTGACTGAATCTGCATAGCCCAGAGAGAGTCGGCCTGTTTCGGCTATACCTCGTTGGTGATGGACCTGGCCCTGAAGGATTTCTATAATTGATGGAAGCTTTTGATGGAGGCCGGCTCCAGCTTATAATACCACCTGACAGCTAATGGCCCCAGGCTGCTGGGGAATATTCGGCACATGAGGGCTTCGTTGTCTGCATGCAATGTCATGGCCTACTTGTAATGACGGATATGATCAGTGGGGTCTGATTTTCCATCGTAAAGAGTGAATGACGGAGCTTTGAACTTCTTGGGCAGGGCCGCCCTTGCAATCCGTCGGACAAAAGGATCGTGCTGGTCATCTTTGTCTGAACTACTCCTCTTGCGCTTGTTCCTTGTATGTAGACTCTTTTCAGAGGAGTTGGAAGTTTCGGATCGTCCCTTCTTGGTGAGCTCCGTGGATAATGAGTTGGAGTCGTTATTGGTATCCTTGGGCTTGGCTCGAGGTCGTTGTCCACCGGCCCTCGAAGGTCATTCGGGATCTTGGCGCATGGCTTCTCTCGATTTTGCGACTTCGAGGGCCAAATCTTGATGGAGACGTTCATTTTCAGCAATCATGTTCTCCAGCCTCTGGTCGTTCTGCTTTGCTTGTTCCATGATCGCCTGCATTGTCTCCTGTGCTAAAGTCGTTGGTGAATCGAAGTTCAAGGCACGTCTTGCAGCGATGGTTTCTTTCCCAAGCATATTTGCTGGAGTGAGGTCATCTCCCTGTGCGGTCTAGTCAATGGCTACCGGAGGATCTTCAGTAACGCCTGCCATGGATGTATTTGAGTATTCCCACAGACGGCGCAAATTGTGGAGAAGTGGTTTGGAAATACTCTTCTGATCTTGGGAGACGCTGGCAATCCTCAGCTAGTCACCTAAAAAGATACACACTCCGGTCGGGGGTGCCGGGATTAGCACTCCGACGGACAAGTTAGTTCAGACACTCAGGATAGCTTCTTGTCCAAGTTAAGTGGAGTGATTCTTACATACCTACTAAATATGTTGTTCCTGTATTTATACTTGTTTCCCTCGATCCTCGAGGCCAGGGCCTACTTTTTTATCATCATCCTTTACATTATCCGGCTCTAATGCTACACACTTATTCGGCCCAAATACTATATTCGGATACAACTAATTATTATCAGCCCTGTATTGCGCACGCCTTCCGCCTTTGTCAATTATTCGGCTCCCACAGTATTATTTAAAATTCATCAATGCAAGAGTCATACGCCAAGGAACTAATAGTGAGATGAGATCTATCAAAAACTGCACCTTATTGTGAGATCTATCAATTGCAACAACCTCTCCTTTGTCCTTCATAAGGATAGCAATTGCAGTTGTTTTCCCTCCAGGAGCCGCACACATATCCAATATCATGTCTCCCTGTTGAGGATCTAAGGCACAAAAGAAAAATAAACAACAGGATATATCACACAAAAAGGAATACCCTTCACTATAAAGCCTAGAGGGAAAAGAAAGAAAAAAAAAACAAAATAAATAAATAAATAAATAAGACTATAAAAAAACAAAAAAGACAAAAGAAAAACTTACAGACCCAAATACCCTCATCCCCATTGTCCTCTAGCTATCACTTTTTTTCTCCTTGTAAAATAAGACTATATTCTCTTTCACATACACAAAAAAAAGAGCCTAAAAAGATCTCTCGATTCCATTTTTTTATAGAAATTGTACTTTTGTATTGTTCATCAATTTTAATGGGTTTTCAATTTCTTTACTTTCTCAATTTACAGGTGTCTTCTTTCCTTGTGTTGTTACAATGTATATATATATATGCAACATTGAAACCCTAACACCTCCTGAAACTGCCTTATTTATCAGAAGAAGAAAAAAACACCTCCTGAAACTGCCTTCCTAACTCACCTAGTAATACCTTTCTAATTCTCAACATCCATTGTCTGCAAGTTCACAGGCCCCTCACCCTTTAAACATTCCTCTACTCTAATATGAAGAATTAGAAAGAAACTCAACGAACTCACTCACTCAAGGAATGTGCCTCCAATGTAGAGACATCAAAATTAACTTAACCCAAACACTCCTCAGCAGCATGCTTCAGCTTGGATGAAATATATTGCTTGGAAAAGAATGGACCCACCAATACAATTGTTCACAGATAACCCATCCACAATGGGCACGCTCCCCGAGAGGTGAATGATGAGAAAAGGGTGCCACATGGATATCTTATTTTTCACTATATTTTAGTAAATTAGGAATGGATAATTGGAAAATTGAGAGGTAGGTTAAACTTAAGTTTGTAGAACTTAAATTGCATCGGACCTTTAATTTGTGTTTATTTGAAAGAAGTGCTATTTATTTTTCTTAAATGGTCATGATAGTTCAATTTTTTCATAATTGTTTATTTTCATATTTTTATTTTTTAGTTTTAATATGCCAAAGTAGATATTCTAGGAAAAATAGTGTCAACATCAATAAAATTGGATTGGTAACTAATGCAGCATGATTTAACTTGTGAGATTTAAAGGAATTTATGCAATTTCTACATCTTGGCTGTAACAAGAATGTTTGGCAACAAACAATGATTCAAAATAAGCAACAATACATCCATCACAAAAAGGGGAGAGGAGAGAGAGGGCAACAACATATATATATATATATATTAGTCAAAATAACTATGATGCTAAGATAATTACCAAGGGCATGTGCTTGAAAGGATAATGCTTGGCGATTTTGCGTAAATATTTCCTCCGTAACATCTGAAAACCAAAAAGTTCAAGAAACAGATGATTAAGAACAATAAGTACTTTGTAAACAGCAAGCATGAAGCTTGAATTATATATTGTAAGCAATAGTCCCAATAACACAAAGATGCTTAAAATGAAAATGAAACAACATTAAAATGGTTTATAATATTTACTCTAAACATAACAACCTAAAAAAGGTGTCAGCTAGCTTGGTAAGTAAAGTCTATTGAAAGTGGCACCATGAACTAGGGATAGCATCTCATCTTCGTTCATAGACCTCAACATGCTCAAGTAATTAACAATTAAAAATTTATTAACATTTATATAAGTTTTTGTTTTGTTTACAAACGTTTCCATATATTTTCCAATCCTTTTGTCATTTCACTGATGTTCTTGAAATGTTTTTGTTCCGAAATGTTTCAAAAAAAATTTGTTTCCAAGCTAACCAAAACAAAATACCGAAAGGAATTTTTAATCCTTGGCTCCTATCCTGCCTACCATAATGATCCACCTTCCAGGTAACATTGAAACAAATAGGGAGACTACATTATAGTGAATAACCAACAAGGGGGAAATCAAGAACTAATAAACAAAAAGATTTGTACTGCTAAACAGATGCATGTGCCTAACACCATTACAAGTTGAGAAACCACTGAAAAGTGAGGGAGTCGAAAACTCCATAATTAAATGTCACACCAAATCATTTCGTTGCAATAAAATCATAATCAATATCACGTATGCTCGCCATATTTGTGGGGGGAGGGGAAATTATTCCATGAAAGGAAGGTAGCTCAAATACTCTGTTATTCATATCCACAACAATTCCTTGTAAACATCCCAACTCTTGACATCATTGTCGTTTCTTGGCCAATATATAATCCACTTCGTTCAGAAAAATAAGGATCTACAACAACAATAACATAAGTCAACCAGAACATTTCAAGAAATATTTGCATAAATACAAACAGAAGATAGGAATAAATTCAACTGTTATGCATGGAGCAAAACAGATATAAATGCATGAAACTACCACCACTACACACCCATCCCAACTACCACCTCAAACCACCACCCTGCAAGCCCCTTGCCCAGCAATCACCACTGCCATGCCCCACCCTCATGACCCTCTCCCAGTTTTACCCCCCCCCCCCAAGTCTTCCCCTCTTCATGAATCTGTATAATGAAAACTGTGTTCTCAAATCCCTGAACCTATTATTATATGCTCTCATCTGGATATAAAATATGTCAGTCAAGGACAGTGAAAAAATAGAACAAAGAAATTAGGACCTTCATGAAGTGAAGTCAAAACAAGAGCAATTGAAAGAAGACAAAAAGACAGTGGATAACTAGAGAATCGAAAAATAAGATGAAACATAGCTGAAAAAGCAAAAAAAAAAAAAAAAAAAAAAAAAAATGAAACACAAAGTGAAGAAAATGAACATATGACGCTGAAGAAGATGGTACAACAATGAAGAAGATGAAAAAGAGGATGGAACCATTCCGATAATCTATCAAGATGCAACAACCTTATTCCTTGCTAATCTCAAGTTCCGGTCTCCTCCATTCTCTTGTCAAATTATAACCAAAACTTGCTTGCATGCAGCAAAAACTGCATTCTCGATCCTGAGCTTTTATCATTGCTAGGTGCACTCCAAGCATGCAAATGTGGCCATGTGGATTTGAGCTTAAGGTTGGCCACTTCATAAAAATAATGTAGAAGGCATGGTCTGCACCCAATACACCCCTCTTGTCACCTTACATTGGCAGCACCAATATGAGGCAGTAGCTTTTTTTTTTTTCTTTCTCTTTCAAGTTTATCTTTTTTGTAGTATTGCAAGGTTTACTAAAAGCTTATTGATCAACTGTGTAGAAAAGCATAAAATTGTTCCGTATAAAGAAGAGTCAACTTTTTTCTAAATACTAAAGAAAAGTTATGATTGTACAAAAGGCTTCAAGAGAATAATAAATTAAAAAAAAAATTATGGGAAGCAAATTTCTGGCAGCTATAGTTTGCTTTATGATCTTATGCTACCCCAAAAACAAAGAGCATATAATATATTTATCACAACCTCCTTTTTTAAGGATAGTGCACTGACATCTAATGTTAATGTAATAACCCGACCCTCGTGTATGTTTCTGGTATACTTTCAGTCCCACATTCTGTGCATTTAGATGCTTATTGTGAAATTTTATGTGAAATTAAGTTTAATTAAGTGAATCCTATGATTATGGATGCATATCTGTCTAATAAGAGAAAAATTTGTCACAATTATAATGTTTGAATCAGAAATTGGAAGCCGTAGAGACTTAATTACCAAAAATTGATGTTATATTTGAGTTCAGTATGATTTTTAGATCATAATAGGATTTTCTGTGAAATTTTGATTTGGAACGATTAAACTGATTAAATTTTGTCTTTATTCACCTTTAGATATATATATATATATATATGTGTGTGTGTGTATGTGTGTGTGTGTGTGTGTTCCTTACATCTTTGACTTAGAGCCATTACTTAAAATATTTCCTGAGAAAAAGAATTAGGGAAAAAGAGGGTTTGAGAGGAAGAAGATACACTCATCAAGAAGAAAAATTGGACAATTGAGAGGGATTGTAGGGTTTAAAGCTCAAGGTATGTGTATTTTGCTTGAATTAAGTCCTCTGTTGAATATGAGTTAGATTTTCTTTGATAATCATGCAAATTAGGGTGTGTGTTGGTTAAATTAAAAAGATGTTGTATCCTTGGATTGATTTGGAGTTAAATTGAGTTATATGAAGAGGAATTTCATTCTATTCCTTATCTTTACATGTTTGAACTCATTTATGGATTTGTGTGATTTGGATGATTACATTTATATTTGGGAACTTTATAGTAGGGATTCAAAGTGTTTAACTGATGTTTATGAATTGCAAGAAATTGAAGAATCAATTCATATTGAGAGTGATATGTGTTTGTAATTCTTATTCACATGATTTTCGGACCATAGTCTAGCAATTTATAGACTTATTTTGAGCCTTGTAAATACTCACCAAAAATGAGATTTTGCTTGAATTTCTTGACCGCTCTCATCGGGAATCGCCACACGCATGGTCATGAAGCTTCGCCGCGTCTTGAGTCATAGCCGCACGTATGGAAATGGTCGATTTTTGGGTTTTGGCTACTACTAAAAAGGCACATGCGGGGCTTCCCAGCTGCACGTGTGGGACCAACTACCGCACGTGCGGGGCTCACAGTCGTACGTACGGCCCATGCTGTAAAATGTTATCTGCTCTGTTTTACGTGCTCAACCCTCTAATATTTTTGAAATCAGTATTTGATGCCTTTTGATGTTTGTAAATTCATTCAAAACAAAGTGAGTCAGAAAATGACTTAACAAGGAAAAAGAATTAATTTGTGACTTTGTGTATGTGTAGGACACACTCCAGGAGGAATTCGCGCTTCGCCACAACGCAGTGAGTAATAGTACTATGGATGTACATTTATTTACCGTTAATAATTATTGTTATTAACGTTCTGTTCTCCGCTAATAATTACGTTAACATGTATGTTGGTTGGGAATCGGTGTGAACTTATGTAAATGTTGAAGGAATTTGTGTACATCGGTATGACTCTGGAACTACTCTGCATTCTGGTTACGGTTAATGGTTATCATTAATGTGCTCTAACTTGTAAATTACTTATGACTCTGCATAAGAATTGCATACAAACTATTAATACTGTGGAATTGGTTGACAGAAAGAAATTGTGAATGTAACCCCCGCTAATCGGGAACATGATATTTTGAATGGGAACATGATATCCCGAATGTCCTATCTAGGACTCCTATAGTCTGTTCCGTTCAACACATGTCTTATGACATAGATATCTGCTTAGAATGGATCATCGGAAGGAATAATTAGATAGAGCTACGGGTTGGTTTATATGTTAGTGACTGTTGAGAAACCAAGCTAAATATTGGATTGACCTATGAATGAATCAACCTAAGGAAAGAATTGAATATCAATAACATTGTTATATGACTCACGCTATGATGTGAATTGTTCCGTCCCTACGAATAGTACTGTAAGGATACATGTGCTATTTGTGAAATACACTTTACTTATTGCTAATAATTATCATTAGTATCCTGTTAAACGCAAACTAACTATGTTAACTCATGTGAATGATTGAAAGAATCTGTGTGCCTCTGTATAACCCTGAGACTAGTCTATTCTGATGATATCTAGGCCAGAGGCCATTTTGTATATTCTGGTAGGCCAGAGGCCGTTCTGTATAATCTGCTAGGCCTATGGCCGTTCTGTATAATCTGCTAGGTCTATGGCCAATCTGTATAATCTATTGGGCCAATGGTCAATCTGTGTAGTCTGTTAGGCTGGAAGTCGTTCTGTATGCCTCTCTGTATGAAAACTAGGCCCAAGGCCATTATGAAAATGTTTACCAGATAAGAGCAATTATTTGACCTCCGCACTTACATACATTATAAATAGTACAATTCAAGTATAATCATTAAATTGTTGAGTGCTATTATTCACTGAGCCTAGCTCACCTTGTGTTATGTCTGTTTCTGTAGGCAATCAACCTGACGGTCGGTCTTAGTTCGGCTTTGGTCACCTTTTCTTGGTCAAGCCATGTGGAGAAGCTTATGCATTTTGTGGGGTTCCCCCAATGACCCCTAGTTTGGTCCTTAACCTTTTATCTAACGAACTAGTCGTGTATAAATTCCTGTACCAATATTTTTGCTGTATGCCCATGTGTGGGGCTGGTTCTGTATATATATGCTCATATGTGTTATTGTGTAAATGCATATATCTGCTTCTTGTATATCTGTCTATCATATGAGGAACTGTTGAATGGCACATTGAGATCTTGGCATATAGGTGTGAGCTCGATGGTTATTAATTTATATTATTTTTTGTTATTATTAAATGCTTCTGTTCAGGCCCCATATGTTGTATATATATATCGTATTATCTGTCTGTTCTGAAGTGGTCATGCCCAAACTTTTAGGGGTGGTTTTAGGGCGTGACAAGTGGTAGTAGAGCATGAGTTGCTCTCTCACACACGAATCTATTGAGCTTTAGGATGTCTAGAAAAGACTTAGGCATCATGCATGACATCCTTGGTTCATATGAAATAGATTGATGGCAACGATATTTGTGTGTGTAATATCTGCTAACTGCAATGATTTCTATCCATATGTATTGTATATCTTTTGTGTATATTGTGACTGATTGTGATGCAGAATATAGTGAGCATAAAAATGGAAGATTCGGAGGATTTTACCTCCGTCTGGCTAGACAGAATGAAAAGGGAAATTGTACAACCTAAGTAAAACGAATTGCAGGGAAAAAAATTAAATAATAAAGAATAAATAATTATGAGAACTATTGCCTCTATTTATCTTAAATAGATTGGTAGACAATGCAAGACACGTAGGTGGGATTCAATCAACAGCGTGCACTGTGGAAATGTGGTAAGGGTTCGAGTTGATCGGTAAGACAATTTATATGCAAATGGTGAGATGAAATGTGTGTTATCGGTTGATAGTTATTTGTGGGGAACAATGACCATATAATTGTGCTTTCTAGCATCTGTTTAGATGAATTGATTAAACTCTAAGTATTGCATATTTCAAGGACTTGTTGACCAAATGAAATGATATATGTGATGCTCTAACTTTTATGATATAGCCATGTCTTTCTTGCCATAACAAAGTTTAGACCTGTGATTTTGAGAAGTTACTGTGCTTAGATATTTTGATAAATTGGGTTTTGCATGATAGTTCGATTGTATTGAGTATGACTGGCTGTGAGAAAAAGCTATGAATAAAGTGATCCCTCTTAGAATTGTGTAAGAACTTAATTGAATGTGATTTTGTTCCCACTGATTGTTTAAGTGGACAAGGGAATGACGTACACATTAGCTATACTTGGAAGTTGATTATTGACCTTGGAACGACATGTAATTAATATGATTTTGCGAACCGAGAAAATTACCGACGACTTTTGATGAGGAATTATTGATGGTGTTTAACATAACTATGTTTGTTTATAGTAAGGAATCTGTAATCTATACTTTATACTCTGTAATCTGTAATCTGTAATCTGTAATCTGTAATCTGTAATCTACTTTGTTTATGTGTAATCTGTAATCTGTAATTGGGATTTCTTATAAGAAATGGTTGAACGACATGAAGGACCCCACCCATATTACGTGTCTGCTCATATGATACTCGTAAAAAGGATAGGTAATTATTGACTAATTTGGAATCGAAACTAAATGATTGGTAATCTGATAAGTTATCGTAAGAATTAAAATCCTGCCTACGTATCTACTGACTTAAGATTAAGAAAAAAATGTCTGTGATATATTTCTGTGTAAATCTGCAAATGTTGGATATTGCAAATTGCCAATTTAGTCCTCTATTTTATATTGGAGGCTATAATATGAATTGTTCTGTGTGATATAGTGAACTTTGTAAAAAACAAATGGACCTAATAGAACCTACGTACGTGGAGTAACTGGATACTTTTCTTATGTTAATTGATTGGGCCGAACGACTGGTCTATAATTTCCGTAAGATTTATCTGAACAGTGAAATACTGAAATAATTAAAAAGGGGCCAAATTAATTTGTGTTGTAATAAGAAGAAATGCCTATTAAGGGAGGATGTTACACCCTACTGTTATGACTGATTAATTAAACATGATTTTGAATTTGATTTCTGGCCTTATCTTTGGATGGCTTCCTTTGCTCGAAAAGATAGTCGTTCTACCTGTTTCTGTTACTCAGATCTGAACTTATAATAGTGTGATTAAGTGTTTATCATGGCACATCTGCATGAATTTGCAAAAGTATATGATACTAGTTTTGATATTATCATAACTGTTTGATTCGGAGCATGATTTTCCTTGTGTTACTATGCTTAAAAGTAATGCTTGAGGAAGTGACGACGTGTATTGTGACCCTTCTTTCTGTTGTACTGACCTTGACAAGAGCTATTACATATAATTCTGAACCAATATAATGGTATGCCTATGAAATGCTTTTGAAAATAGGGGAATACTAAGAACAGATTGTGAAGCTAGTGGCTACGTACTTAAGCGACTTATTTGTGACTATTGGAAAGAAGTATACTTTGTTAAATAGGAAGAACCTTGTTGGTGGGCTCTGATATCCGATTTCATTATGCATAATACGATTTGAATTTAACTACATAATTAATTTTTTTGGAACATGATATCTAGCTTTAGTTAACAACTCATCTCCAAGTGACTTGTAATATGTGATTTACCAAGTAATGAGATTTACATATGAACTATTAATACTAGGTCGATTTGGTTATGAACATAGTAAAAAACATTTTTATTTATTATTGTGATTGAGATTAATGTATGCTATGGGACTATATGAATTATGTGCTGAAAGAAACAGTTTCTACTATATTTTTGTGTTTGAGAATTGCATGCTTCTGTATTTGAAAATTGACGCTATGGAACTTTTTGACAATAAAATATTGTGATTATAAACCCTACATACTGAGGATTTTATGCCTTAAATGTCCTGCTATGGACTCTGGTAGTCTTATCTTATTCGATACAGGATCCTATGAAATAAATATACGGAGTTGTTTTCTCTTGTTCTACATGCCTGAAATGGACATCGAAACGACTAGTTGGATAAAGCTTTGAGGTGCTTATTATGTTGAGACCTTTGGAATAACTATGATATATATCGGGTTAACCTGTGACTTGTTCGAGCTGAAGAATTACGTGAACATCTATAACAAAATTGGGCAATGATGTGAGATTGGGATTTCTAATCTGTTACATGGTAAAACAAGTTTGAGGGTCCAAACTTATTTAAGGGGGGGAGAGTGTAATAACCCAACCCTCGTGTATGTTTCTGGTATACTTTCAGTCCCACATTCTGTGCATTTAGATGCTTATTGTGAGATTTTATGTGAAATTAAGTTTAATTAAGTGAATCCTACGATTATGGATGCATATTTGTCTAATAAGAGAAAAATTTGTCACAATTATAATGTTTGAATCAAAAATTGGAAGCCGTAAAGACTTAATTACCTGAAATTGATGTTATATTTGAGTTCAGTATGATTTTTAGATCATAATAGGATTTTCTGTGAAATTTTGATTTGGAATGATTAAACTGATTAAATTTTGTCTTTATTCACCTTTATATATATATATATGTGTGTGTGTGTGTGTGTGTGTGTGTGTTCCTTACATCTTTGACTTAGAGCCATTACTTAAAATATTTCCTGAGAAAAAGAATTAGGGAAAAAGAGGGTTTGAGAGGAAGAGGATACACTCATCAAGAAGAAAAATTGGAAAATTGAGAGGGATTGTAGGGTTTAAAGCTCAAGGTATGTGTATTTTGCTTGAATTAAGTCCTCTGTTGAATATGAGTTAGATTTTCTTTGATAATCATGCAAATTAGGGTGTGTGTTGGTTAAATTAAAAAGATGTTGTATCCTTGGATTGATTAGGAGTTAAATTGAGTTATATGAAGAGGAATTTCATTATATTCCTTATCTTTACATGTTTGAACTCATTTATGGATTTGGATGATTTGGATGATTACATTTATATTTGGGAACTTTATAGTAGGGATTCAAAGTGTTTAACTGATGTTTATGAATTGCAAGAAATTGAAAAATCAATTCATATTGAGAGTGATATGTGTTTGTAATTCTTATTCACATGATTTTCGGACCATAGTCTAGCAATTTATAGACTTATTTTGAGCCTTGTAAATACTCACCAAAAATGAGATTTTGCTTGAATTTCGGACTGCTCTCACTGGGGGAATCGCCACACGTGCGGGGGTCATGGCCGCACGTGCGGGAGCATTGCCGTACGTCCAGGAGTCATGGTCGCACGTGCGGGAAATGGTGGATTTTTGGGTTTTGGCTACTACTAAAAAGGCACGTGTGGGGCTTCCCAACTACACATGCGGGACCAACAGCCGCACGTGCGGGGCTCATAGTCACACGTGTGGCCCATGCTGTAAAATGTTCTCTGCTCTATTTTATGTGCTCAACCCTCTGATATTTTTTAAATTAGTATTTGATGCCTTTTGATGTTTGTAAATTCATTCGAAACAAAGTGAGTCAGAAAATGATTTAACAAGGAAAAAGAATTAATTTGTGACTTTGTGTATGTGTAGGACACACTCCAGGAGGAATTAGCGCTTCGCCACAACGCAGTGAGTAATAGTACTATGGATGTACATTTATTTACCGTTAATAATTATTGTTATTAACATTCTGTTATGCACTAATAATTACGTTAACATGTATGTTGATTGGGAATCGGTGTGAACTTATGTAAACGTTAAAGGAATTTGTGTACATCGGTATGACTCTGGAACTACTCTGCATTCTGGTTACGGTTAATGGTTATCATTAATGTGCTATAACCTGTAAATTACTTATAACTCCGCATAAGAATTGCATACAAACTATTAATACTGTTGAATTGGTTGATAGAAAGAAATTGTGAATGTAACTCCCGCTTACCGGGAACATGATATTTTGAATGGGAACATGATATCCCGAATGTCCAATCTGGGACTCCTACAGTCTGTTTGGTTCAACACATGTCTTATGACATAGATATCTGCCTAGAATGGATCATCAGAATGAATAATTAGATAGAGCTACGGGTTGCTTTATATGTTAGTGACTGTTGAGAAACCATGCTAAATATCGGATTGACCTATGAATGACTCAACCTGAGGAAAAAATTGAATATCAATAACATTGTTATATGACTCACGCTATGATATGAATTGTTCCGTCCCTACGAATAGTACTGTAAGGGTACATGTGCTATCTGTGAAATACGCTTTACTTATTGCTAATAATTATCATTAGTATCCTGTTAAACGCAAACTAACTATGTTAACTCATGTGAATGATTGAAAGAATCTGTGTGCCTCTGTATAACCCTGAGACTAGTCTGTTCTGATGATATCTAGGCCAGAGGCCATTTTGTATATTCTGGTAGGCCAGAGGCCATTCTGTATAATCTGCTAGGCCTATGGCCATTCTGTATAATCTGCTAGACCTATGGCCGATCTATATAATCTGTTGGGCCAATGGCCAATCTGTGTAATCTGTTAGGCTAGAAGTCGTTCTGTACAATCTGTTACTATCTGGGCCTGAGGCCAATCTGTTGGATCTGTTGGGCATGAGGCCGTTCTGCATAATACTGGGCTTAAAGCCTCTCTGTATGAAAACTAGGCCCAAGGCCATTATGAAAATGTTTACCAGATAAGAGCAATTATTTGACCTCTGCATTTACATACGTTATAAATAGTACAATTCAAGTATAATCATTAAATTGTTGAGTGTTATTATTCACTAAGCCTTGCTCACCTTGTGTTATGTCTATTTCTGGAGGCAATCAACCTGAAGGTCGGTCTTAGTTCGACTTTGGTCACCCCTTCTTGGTCAAGCCATGTGGAGAAGCTTATGCATTTTGTGGGGTTCCCCCAATGACCCCTAGTTTGGTCCTTAACCTTTTATCTAATGTAACTAGTCGTGTATAATTTCCTGTACCAATATTTTTGCTGTATGCCCACGTGTGGGGCTAGTTCTGTATATATATGCTCATATGTGTTATTGTGTGAATGCATATATCTGCTTCTTGTATATCTATCTATCATATGAGGAACTGTTGAATGGCACATTGAGATCCTAGCATATAGGTGTGAGCTCGATGGTTATTAATTTATATTATTTTATGTTATTATTAAACGCTTCCGTTCATGCCCCATATGTTGTATATATATATCGTATTATCTGTCTGTTCTGAAATGGTCATGCCCAAACTTTTAGGGGCGAGTTTTGGGCGTAACAGTTAATAACCTAATGAATTTCGCCAACTGTTACTTTGATGGTCATTTTCATGGTTAAAGTTTCAGATCCCAACAATCAAGGTCCAAAGAACAAACAATTAAACAATTCACGCTGAAGGTCATTCAGTGTACTCAGTAAATAACTGCAGAAACTGACTTGCCTATCTGCAATCCCTGTAGAATAGTTCCACGTGTCATACCAACGCCCCATCCACCATCCTGTCCAGGCTGCTCCACAACAACTGATACTACAACTGCATCCCCTTTCTCAACGTGAGCGCTGTAAGCCAATACACCAGGAACATATACCTACACATGAACTATCATAAGAAAACAGAAGAAAGAGTACCAAGTCGTCACAACTTGTCGGGTTCATTTTTTTTTTTTTTTTTTTTGGAAGGGGGGGCAGTTGTTGATGTTCATGTTGAGAATACACAATATTGTTTTATTGCCTCAAGACAAAATTAAGTACCGCAATCCCCACAAACCTAAGAAATATATACGTAAACTTATAGAAGAAATAAACAAAAGAAATAATAAATAATTACAGGAAATACTAGTGGTAAAATATGAAACTGAATGATTTTTTCATCTGTAAGAGTGAGAAATATACACAATATTGTTGTATTGCTTCAGTACGAATACTTATAGAAGAAATAAACAAAGGAAATAATAAAATAATTACAGGCAATACTAGTGGTCAAATATAAAACTGAATGACTTTCTCATCTGTAAGAGTGAGCTGCACAAAATAATCATATCACTTTACACTAAAACCTCAACTTCTTTCCTAGACAATAGTTTTGAATTTTTTTGTTTAACACTAGCCTTGCCTACTATAAATCCTTTTGCATGAGAAAGAAATATTATATTCAATGAAACACGCAAAGTAGGCAAGGAATCTAAGAGAAAATATATGTGTATATATATATATAAAGGGGGGGGGGGGGGGGGGGAAATGAGTTAATAATAACTAACGGTAGAAAATTAAGGTAGAATAGTCCACTAGCCCACATACTTCTAGCAAATGGAGTACAAGATTAAAAGATTGAAGACTATAAATATTAAAAATACAGAACATCATCGAAAAAAAGAAAATGCTAGGATGTTTATAACACAAATTGGAACATTCAGAAGTACTTGACAAAGAGACTTGAAGTAACAGATATAGTTGATATGTAGACACTACTAGACACTTCTTACATGAGCACCGCGAAGCACAGCCTCAGCGCATTTACGGCTAACAATTATCTTCTTTGGAGGTTTGTTTTGTGCATGAGCATAACTGATATTGTGTGGTCCTAAACCTTTGACAAACAAAACATAGTCTAGCCCAGGTAATTGACATTTTGAAACAAGAACAATTTGTGTACTTTCAGAGACAGCCAAAGCTGGTGTGAAGGGATATTTTGAGGGTTGCTATTAAGTGCCCAGAGTTGCTGGAGGTATTTAAGGCCAACTCTAAGATTAATATTGGGGATGGGAGGCTCATAAGTTTTGGGCTCGATCAATGGGTTGGTAGTGACTGTTTAAAGAATTTATTTCCTAGATTATTCTCTGTGTCTATGCATAAAGGTATATCAGTGGCATTGATTAAGAGCAGGAGTAATGGAAATAAGGAGTGGGGTTTGTCTTTCAGAAGAGCATTGTTCCAATGGGAACTTGAAGAGTTGAGGAGGTGTAGACACCCCATTTTTGACCGCCCTCGAGACTTGGGCGTTACTGATGGTTTACCTGGTGGAGAAAACTATGCAGTGCACAGGTTTAGTTTCTTCGGCAAGGAGAGAGGCAAATCTCAACTTCATACCCCATTGTGGACCAAAATTATTTTTGATGGTTTTTATACCTTAAAACTCTCTCTTTCAAAACATTTTTGAAATAAAATTCCCACGATGTTCCGACGCTCGCATTTCGGTAAATGTTGCGCTTTTCGGTAAACCGAGCAAGGGCAAAGTGGAGATGAATGAAAGAGAGATGAAATCTTTGGAAAATATTTCAAAACACCTTGCTAAGGGGTTTGGAGTTGAAGAAAAAGGAAAAGAGGGGAGAAACCAAGTTGGAGAAGAAGTTCGGCAAGGATCCGGGTAGAAGGAAGTCGAGCAGTCCTCGCTAAATCAAGCTTATCTATCTTCATACTTGGATTTTAGCTATGAGGCCACCATCGTTGAAAAGAAGACTTCCGGGGCTTCATTTTGCACTCAAGAATCTCTCAAAGCCAAGTCCGGGTGGGGGAGATATGGTTGGTTGAAGTAGAGGATCAGCCCGGTTGGATCGAATCTGCGCGGCTTCACCAAAAAGGGCATAACTTTTTCCACAGGAGGTATTTTAATGCAAGGTTTGCACCATTGGAAAGCTAACTTCCGGGGCTTCAATCTAGACATCCACTGGAACTTTTTGACCTTACCGGCTACCTACCGGCCGTCCATTTATCCGACCGGCACAAAAGATTGTCGGCCGGCCAAAAGTGCCCAGAACTCAGATTTTTGACAGATATTTATCATTCAGCTACTATACACTGTATCAGATATTTTCAATTGGGATATTTCAACCAAAAGCTCTTATTTTGATATGTATAGAGCCTTATATCTCATATTGAAGGGGTTAGAACAAAAAAGCAAGTTTTGGGAGCTTCTCACTCTAAAAGACCCCTCTCTCTGTAGAAATTCCACAACCAAATCTCAGCCCTCTTTCTCTTCCTATATTGTGTGTATAGAAGCATATAAGTGCCCAAAAGTGAGTGTTCTTCCCATTTCTTGAGCCTCCACCCTTGATCAAACTTGCCTATATTGCAAAGGTGATTCTTGGAGGTGTATTTGGAGCTCCTAAGGCTGGTTTTGGTTCAAGAAAAACCTGTTTTGGTGCAGAGCTTCAAGGGTAAGTTCCTACTTTTCTCAAGCTTGATTTTGTGCACTTGTGTAACTACTTTTGCATGCTTCTTTTGGCCTGATTTTCAACTGTCAAAATCTCTATTTTTATGTGTTAAAAGTGGTGGATTGAAGTCCTTGTGAGTTAAGGGGTGTCCTCCCTTTGTTTGTTCCTTGTTTTGTGAGATTGTGATCCACCTTTGAGCTCTTTTAAGCAAACCTCTTTTGGGCCTAAAAACAAGTTTTTTTTCAGAGATTTTTCAGTGATCAAAAACCAGTTTTGAGGTCTCAAATAGGAGGGGTTAGCCCCTCCTCCTTGTAGCTAGTTATTATGCCTTGTTAGGCTTGTAAAGTGGCATCTTTTTGTGGCTTGTTTTAGCTTAAGCCAAGCATGTTTTAGGCTCTATTTTGCCATGTTTCAGATCTGTTTTGGTCTGGTTGGGAGCTTGGTTGCTTGCTTCATACACTTATAGTGTAATTTTGCTCCCTAGCCTAGCTTATTTCATGCTTTAGCCTATCTTCCTAACATGTGCTAGCTTAACTTTGGCCTACAATAGTTCATATTTTGCTGTGATTAAGCTCTGTTTTGAGGTGTTAAGGTAGCTTGTGCATTGCTTTGCATGGTTGTGGTTTAAATGCTTAGAATGGCCTAAAGGAGAGCATGCTTTGCTAGTTTGTTTGGGCTATTTTCCAGCATGTTTTAGGCCCTAAATTAACATGTATAAACTCTGTTTTGGGCAGGATAAAACTCTCATACATTGCATTACATAGTTGTAGTTCATGTGCTTCAAGAGCCCATTGTTTGGGCATATCATTTGAGCTTGTTTTGGTGCATGATCATGGCATTTTCAGCATGGTTTTAGCATGTAGAAACACTGTTTTGAGGTGGTTGAGACCTGCATGCATTGTACCATATAGCTATGGTTTATGTGCTTCATTGGCCTCTTGTATGAGCATGCTTCATTGACTTGTTTTTGCCTTTGTTCCATGCACTTTGGCCACTGTTTTGGACCTAATTTAGGGCTGTCCAATTAGTGTAAGTCCCTCCCTTAGCTTGTGTTGCATGCTTACTTTGTATATTGTTGCATGCTTGGTCCCATTTATGTGATGTTGCATGTTTTGCATATTTGCACATTTGGGACACATCTCACATATGCCTTGCATGATTGTAGTCTAGGCCTTGTATGATTGATGTATGTTTTACATTGCTTGTTTGCATGCCATGTTGCATACTAGCTAACATGCTTAGGTTGCATTGCATTGAACATGCATGCCTTGCCTCTTGAAATCAAGTGATAAAGGTTAGGCCTTTATGTGCTTATTTGGTTTGCATTTCATTTGACATGAAAATGCACACTTGGTTCTTGGGCCATCACGCATGGAAATGCGCGATTGATGGTCCGAGAACCAAGGACCATGTCCCTTTGAGCCTCAAACATGATAAGGGGCTTGTTTGGTGCATACATGGCTTGAATTATATTGCCATGCAAGACTTTGTCCTCTGCTGCTGTCAAACAGGTTCTGCAGGAATTCATTGCCGATCGACTTTATAGAGTGCCGACCGGCAATCTATTGGAGGCCGATGGATCCATTTTGTGCCGATGGCCACATCCTACTGCCGATGGTAATTCTACTCAGCCGGTGGTGTCCCCCAGTGTCCAGGGAAACATTCCTGAGACTTTGGCAATCTTCAGAGGGGCAAAGCAGGGAAAACAGAGGCAGCCTATGCATGGCAGTGCAATTCTGAGCAAGACCGAGCATGCATTGCATTGGACCCGCTTCCCGAGGACTTTATTGCTTTCCTTAGCTTAGTTAAATTTGTAAATTAATTAAGTGGTCTGTAATATTTAATTAGCTTGTAGGTTAATTAATTTGTATATTCTTTTGGTCCCTCCGGGCGAGAGCAAATCTGTAATAAGCGTGTGTGAGTGGTGTGCATGTCTTCCAACCCCCACTTCTTTCTTCCCTTTTATTTACCTGCTTATGATGGTAGATTAGGGCACGTTTATTTTAGCATACCTTATGCAATGCATGCGTGCATCCATACATTTGTTGACATGCACCGGGCTCGGTACATCATACAAACCGCATTGTATCTTCAAATCTAACTTGAATACGCAGCAATCAATGATTGCATTTCACATGCCATTTTAGGGTTAGCCGAGCCTATCCTAATCACATTCTGTATGCGATGCATTAGTCACTTAACATGAACTAGGACATGCATGTTTGCTAACTGGTTTCTGTTTTGGCACGGAGTACGATGTAAGTATTTATGCTTTAGCATATCGCATGCGTGTGAATGTTAACATGACAGTATGATTACCATGTGGCTAAATGCTTATATGAGATAAACTGTTTGAATGCCTGTGGGTGGAGGTTGGATTGCTTGAGTTGGAAAAACTCGTTGAAATCCGTGTTTTAGCCTACTTGCGAGTAGCAAATTCCGAAGCGCTTTCAAAACGAACGGATATGCAATGCTTGTTTCCAATTTAGGCAATCTAGTCTATACTTGTTTGTTGTGCGCATAACATAGTAATTCTAGGCTAATAACCGGAGCGAGAACACATAACGTTTTCAAAATCAGATATCACGGTTAATAGAGGCTAGTCTTCGGACCGGGCGAAAGGGGGTGCTCATAGCTGACCTTCCCCGATCATACCCAAGCTCCTGAGCCAAGACAACTTTGGTGATGACGGACACGTGGCCTTTGGCACCGAGTCAGGGTTTCCTAAATTTCCCCATTAAAAAATATTTAGGTGGCGACTCTGTATCTGGCAAAGCAGTCCATGTTTGGCACTTCTTTCCAAAATCTGTTTTTCTTCAAAACGATTTGCCAGAGTTGGACTCTTTGATTCAGATTAAGAACCGCAACAAACAAAAAGGGAGTCCGAACTGTAGCGAGGTCCCACGCGGGCGTTGTTACAGGAGGATGAAGGAGTTACTCCAAATTGCTTTAGAGCACAGGAATGGTGTGTTGGATGGATTGTCTTGGGCTGTAGACAGGTCTGGTACTTTTACTGTTTCGTCTGCCTACAAGTGGAATGAGTCACCATCTATTATGCCTGCAAAAGTGGTGGATCTCATATGGAAGAATGCTGCACCTCCGAAAGTGCAATTTTTTGCTTGGCTAGCATGGAAAAGGAGGATCAAGACTTCTACTTATTTGCAAAGAATTGGAATCCTAAGTGCCAATTCTTATGTTAACTGTGTATTTTGCATGAATGAAAGGGAAATTATATCTCATGTGCTGATGTGTTGTACGTTCAGTTGGAGAGTTTGGTCTCATATTATTGGATGGTGGGGTGTATCTTGGGTGTAGTCGGGTTCAGTTGTTGGTCTTTTTCAATGGTGGACTGGGTTTAGATACAACAACAGATTGAAGGTAATCTGGAGGATAATCCCACTGGCAGTGCTTTGGTCTTTATGGAAACAGAGGAATGAAATCATTTTTAACGAGTCACAGCTGGATTTTGAAAAGTTGTGTGATATTATCAAAACACGGATTGCATTGTGGTTCAAAGCCTCTAGTCCTTCCTTATGTTATTCAATTGATGATTTGGTGTTTAATTTGCAAAATGTGAAATTCTGCATCATGCACTGAGGGTGTTAACACGTATCTTCTTGCTTTTTGGGTGTTGTTCTGTTCTGGTGCATCTGATTTAGTGGGTGTTCTATTCTGATGTGTTGTTCATGGCTGGGTGTTGTTGTGCTGTTCATGGTTGTGTGCTGTTGCTCAGGGTGTTCTGTCCTGTTGTGCCTGATCTATTTTGCATGGCTGTGTGTTGTTGTGTCTAATCTGTTTGATTAGTTTTGCTGCTGTGTTGGTTTAAATAATCTTGGTGCTTGGATTGGATGAAGGGTGGTTGTAGTTCAAGGCTGCTGCTGTTATGCTTTGGTGCTTGGAAGGGTTGTTGTAGGGCCTGATTTGTTTGGTGCTTAAAGGAGTGTTGTACTGCCTGTTTTGGTTTTGGTGCTGTTGTGCATAATATTTCTGGTTTTTCTGGTTTTTTTTCCTCTGTTTGTTTTGCTCATTGGTTTCTCACCAACTAGGAGGTTGGAGCTTGTTTTAGCTCCAAGCTCCTCTTTATTGATGTAATTTATAATTTATTTCATCAATAAAGTCTTCTTTTCGCCGATCCAAAAAAAAAAAAAAAAACAAGATGGACACTTGAGCAATACATGTATACACAAAAGGGTGAAAAAATATTTTAAATATGTATATATGAATATACAACTACTGAAAAAGGATCAATTTTGTTAAATTATATATCCAAAAATTCATCACATTCAAATATCAAAAAACTAAATGGAAAGAAATTACGATTATAATGACTAAAGTTGCCTGTAAAAGAAAAGGAAAATAGCATGACTATTAAGTATCAACAGGTACAAACTGTCACAACATGGGTCTAAACATGGAAGAACTTAATGATATAAAAAAAAAATATTTACATCAACACAATCTCTAAGTCTTAGCATGTTTTAGCAACACTTGATGTTTGTGCTGCCCAAGGGGTGATAGATATGCTTAATCATATAATATAGTAGATATTTTAGTAACTAAAAAATGTGTAATAAATTTGTTGTGCTGGAGTACAGGTACCAACAGTTATAGCTCAAATCTCAAAATATAGACAAGTATAATAAAGTATACAACCCAAAACACCCAAAGGGTGGATTATTTTACCCAACTTCAAAATGGCGAAGTGGGTAAACTATTATCAAAACCAATTCAATACTAAAAGATTTATTTAGACATCTAAACATTGTTTTTGAAATCTATAAACTAATTCCAGCTTAGTTTCAAAAGTTACACCAAAGAGCAATATACTGATTCCGCATAATCCCAGTTCCTTCAATCCCAAAAATGCAAAATCCAATTCCAAGCATGCCCTTTATATATTGGATCACAACACCCAGTACTTCAATTTGGCATTCGATGCTATCTTAATACAAATTTTGAACTAAAATAGCTCCAATTCCATTTCCAATTTTACAATTTAAACTTCAGCTTAGTAGTAAAATGCTTAAAGCTTAAGTAAAAAAAAAAAAAAAAAACCAAAAGCATCACAAATGAATGTAGGCGTGACTTCACAGTTAAAAACAGAAAAAACGAAAAACAGAACAAAATATGAGATGTGATGAGAAATATTTGAGCATACGTTAGGGATTTCGAAATGCGAGCGAAATGGTCAACTCCGTATGCTTTGATGAAGTATTCTTCGACCTGAGGATTCCATCACAACCTCAAAGAACGGTCCGATGCGTCCATCTGTGACTGTAAAACTTAGCAAAAATTGCTTATCCAGAAGAAGCTGACAACTTATAGATATATATCTATATAATAAGGAAGAAAGGTTTTTGAATTTATTCCAGAGACAATTGTCTTACTAGGACATTTCAGTGGTCATGATTCACTTGTGTATTTAGATAGATGGATGAGATGAGCCCTTTTAAATATATATCAATTTACTTCTCGCCCAAACACTAAACTTCTTACTCACCCACGTCTCATCTCCATTCTATCTTTAAGATCACTCTATTATTCTATCTTTATCTCCTCCCTTCTTTGTTCTCACCCACCCCATTCCTTCTTTATCTTTCTCTCATTCCCTGTTCTTCTTCTTCCATACCCTCGCTCCCGAAACTGCTGCTCTCCAGGTAAGATGCTCTCCAGGCAAGATCACTCTGTCATAAAAGAGACCCGTTGAGTTCTCTCCCTCCCTCTCTCTCTCTCTCTCTCTCTCTCTATCTTTCTCTCTCTACTGTGCTTCACAAGTTGTGATCATGGTTCACTTTGTTGAATTCGATCTAGGGCTTTCACTTTACTTTCTCGTGTTCACTCTGTTGAATTCGATCTAGGGTTTTTCTTTACTTTCTCGCAATTTCTTGCTATCTGTTCTTGCTTTCAATTGATCTCACAAACGATTTCTTTTTAGATTTTCCCTCTGTCGGGACAAACAGATCTCACTTTACTTTGTCGCTATTCTTGCGATCATAGTTTTGCGTTTACTCTTTGATTTTATTCGAATTGTAATGATTAGTTGGGTAATGATTTCAATTTCCGCTTGAAATTTTAGATTTTGGCTTGAAAGGCTTGCGGATAAAGCAGAAAATAGAGTTTTTGCAAAGCATTAGGGTTAATTTTCAGGTGAGATTCTAATTGCGAACATATGAACTTCTAATGTTTCATTTTCTCATAGTAAGATAAAAATAAAAAAAAAACAAATCATCTTCTTCTTCTATCTTTTAATTTTTTTTTTCTTCTTTTCCTCAATTTTCTCAGCAACCAGAGTTTAGTTAGTGTCAAGGTTTATTTATGGTTCAGTATTTTATTGTTAAAGGCTGTTTCAATTTTTGTGTATAGGCCCCCATTCTAAGCAGTTTGCTTTCTAATTAAATGTGGTGACTATGGACTTCATTTTATCATGTTTGATTTCTACCTCCTCCTCCATCATATAACAAAGTAAAATTGATTTGTTAATTAGGTATTATCTGGATATCACCACCACCACAGCCACTGTCATCGTCTTTGCTTCGAACCCCCTCCGATACCTCTCTCCCTCTCTCTCAAACCCTGTGTCTCTGAGGTTTAAATTGATGTTCTTTGTGGCTGTGTCTATTCAAACCAGTGAGAAAGAATGTCTTTGTTATAGTTCTCTCTCAAACCCTGTGTATCTGAGGTTTAAATTGATGTTGTTTGTCGTTGTGTCTGTTCAAACCAATGAGAAAGAATGTATGGGTTCATTATGTTTCGTGATGATCTTGATGATGCATTGTGTGGTGTTGTTAGAAGATGTATAAGAGTAGAGTATTTATTGTTGCTTCTCTGTTAGATTTGTGATTTTAATTTGTTTAGTTAAGCAATATTGGTAATAGGTAAGTTGTGGTGAGTTCCATTTATTTAGGATTTAGCTTTACTCTTAGAACTGGACTACTACAAACTTTGATGAGATATTTATGCTATGGATGATATGAGACAATGGTGATTACATTTTTGTACTGTATTAAAATTTTTAATATGAATGGATATTTATGGTTTAATGCACCCAGTTGATTTTTTTTTTTTTCGTGACGATCTTGATGATGCATTGTGTGGTGTTGTTAGAAGATGTATGAGAGTAGAGTATTTATTGTTGCTTCTCTGTTAGATTTGTGATTTTAATTTGTTTAGTTAAGCAATATTGGTAATTGGTAAGTTGTGGTGAGTTCCATTTATTTAGGATTTAGCTTTACTCTTAGAACTAGACTACTACAAACTTTGATGAGATATTTATGCTATGGATGATATGAGACAATGGTGATTACATTTTTGTATTGTATTAACCTTTTTAATATGAATGGATATTTATGGTCAAATGCTGTATTGAATTCCAAGTGTTAATTGAAGAAGTTTGGAATTGTTGTTCATTTTATTGAGTATTGAAATTGCAAGATGGTCAACTTAATTTTAGATGAAGCTGCTAAGAGGCCAACAAAAATGCCTTAGATAATACAGTGAGGTGTAATGAAAAAAACTTGGTTAGATATGATTTAAGAAGAGTATAGTTTTGCATGTTGAATGGGGTGGAAAAGATTTCATGCTGCCTACATCAAGTATTCAGGAGTAGAGGCAACTCGAGTGTTTTGTTTCAGTATTATTACTGATTGTAGTTAATGTGCGCTTTGTTTTTTTGACGTTTCCAATTTCCACATGTAGATATATATATATATATATATTCATATGTATGTTCAAATTTATCTCATCCGAATTTAATACTTTAATATGACATTTTGTATTTTATGTTTCAGTGAGGCTCCTTGGACTCTTCAATTGATTAATGTTCTTTTGCTAGCAAGGTTGACGGTTTTATGCAGCAAATTAGCAGAGTTTGATTGATTTATTAATAAAGTTTGGCTGCTTGAAATGCATGGTCAGGGTAAAGATCACTCTGTTTATTATGTTTGATTGCTAACACATGGACTTTTCACATTAAGGTAAAGACTCTTGGCTCCAAATTAGGTGGGTGTTTCTTGTTTGTGTTTTCTGCTTTTAACAAAAGATGGTCTTTCCTGTTTGGAAGATTTGGCATTTTTTTTTTCAGAAATCTCACCAAAGGTCTTTACGATATTTAATAAGGCCATGATTTTTGGGTTTTATATGTGTATCTCTATGAACTTTCTTTTTTCTCTTTTGAAATTGTTTTGACATTATACTTTAACTACATGTGTCTTTCCAGTTATGATATTAAGAAATGTATGAAACTATGGATTTAAAAGGAATGTATGAAGAGGAGTTGTTGTCTACTGCATAAATTTTTTTATGCAAGAAGTTGTGATGGATGTTAGCATCCATATCTTTTAGAGAGAGAGTCATTTGAATCTTCGACTAACAGAATTAGTTAGTTTTTTGGAGTTTAGAGAGAGAGTCATTTGAATCTTTGACTAAATCATTATGTGCTTCACATTACATGCATTTGGATATGAATAAGGCTTCCAACAGTGACTTGTGTGTGTGTGTTTGTATATATATATATGAAACTATAATGTTGAATCAGTATGACACATGAAACAGGATTATGAAAACATCATATTTGGCCCCATGATCACTTTGGAGGACCATCAACTTGGTTATTCCTAAGAATGTAATAATAGTTATAGAGTGATTTTCCTTTTAACGGTTATTCTACATGTACACATGTTGAAAATAAAAAGGAATATGTATCATCATAATGGAATAAAAAGGAAAATGAATCATCAAAAAATTATGAGCAGTTGACAGTCAATTAGCAAGCCAAAAAATTATGAGTAGTTAAAATTTTCTTATGTAGTTATAATTTGATTGGCAGCAATAGCACTAATTGATGTGTATTTTAATTTTAATTTTAATTTCTTTTAAATTGCAGAGCACTGGCTGGTGTGCATTATTTGATATTTTATTTTTTTTATATTTGATTTGTTTGGAATTGTAGAGTACAGTCTGTTAAATATATTTTTATAACTGCATTTAATCTTAATATTATTTACACCGTGCCTTTAGGTACGAGCATACGCTAGTATATATATATAGAGAGAGAGAGAGAAAGAGAGAGAGTACGAAGGGTGTAGTTGGGCGCTGCATAGTGAGGAAGCTTCTGCAGAGGATTTTGAGTAAAGCCCTCCCGTCATTCAAAGACAACCCAACGGGCTTGTTTGTAAGTCAAAATACAATTTTTAAGAAAATATTTTAAAATTTTGTTTGTTTTAAATTTTTTTTAAGAAGAATTTAAATTTACCTTTTCTCTTACATATTTATCAATTACTTTTTATCTCTCTTCTCGTTTGCTCAATTACTTTCTCTCTTACACATATCTACTTAGGACTGGTTTGGGATCTTTGAAAAAAGATAAAAAAGACAAAAAAAATTACTAAAAAAATTAAAAAGTTATCACTATTCATCAAAAAAATTATAAAAAAATTATTTTTATACAAAAAAAAATACAAATCACGTTGACGTGAGTTGCCTTTTGCTGATTTTGGTGAGAACAAATTACACATGCAGAGGCAAGCTTAAGGACGGTGTTGTTCGGCCCATGGGGTCCATCACGGGTCCTGTTTTGATAATCTGAACCGTTCAATGTGTAGAACCCGTCGAGTACTATATGCCTGTAAAAAATCACGTTGATCAAATATTGCTAACTACATGATCAAATCAGTTTTGTAAAAAAAAAATGGATGGTATTATAATTAACGGTTGACAAAAAACTAATCCGATCAAATAGCTATCGATATCCGATCAACGTGATTTTTTACAAATATATAGTACTCGATGAATTCTACACATTAAACGGTTCTGATTACCAAAACGAGACCCATGGTGGCCCCCACGGGCTGAACATTACCGTCCAATTCAATGCCCGAAAAGGAGGCAAGCATATCCTATATGCTAGTCTACCACGGCTCTGCCCAGCGTACGGCCTATTTCTCTCTCCCTTCTCCTAAACACTAAATTATATAATTTTGTAATACACATTTTTTTGTAAAAAGTTAAAAAGTTATCCCAAACAATCATATTTTTTTCCTCAACTTTTTAGTCCAAAAAGTCAAAAAGGACACTCATTTAGGACATCCCAAACAACTCCTTAATTATAATAAAATATCAAATTATTCCAAACTTCCAAACTCCAAAATTATTTTCAAAATATACAACCAAATAAATTAAAAAAAATTCTAAACTCTCTCTTCAAAAATTTTTTTTTTTTTAAAAATTTATCTCAAAACACAAATCAAACACATCCAACAACACCACTTCTATTTACGCTACATAATGGTTTATTAAGAATAAATAACAAATTATTTATCAATTTATTTATTTATTTATTTATTTATTATTTATTATTTTTTTGCTTTTACAGCATTTTTGCTCTTAAAAATCTTATAGAAGTGCTTATACTACGAGAAATTGCACTTTTGGCAACTACTTTTGGCGACGACGTCAATTTTTCATAGCCAAAAGTATATTTTTGGCGACACAGTGATGAATTTCATTGGTAAAAGTAAACCTTTACCGACGCAATTTACTATCGTCGCTAAAAAAGTATAACATTCTTTAAGCGCCAAAACTTCAAACATTTTAGCTATGAGGCTTATTTTTTACCAACACAATGAGCGTTGCTATTAATGTGCTTACTTTTGGCGACGACAAGTTGACGTGGGCAAAAAGTTAAACATTTAGCGACGATAATACTATTCGTCGGTAAAAGTTTTACTAGTAAAACAGGTGATTTATTAATTTGTGTTTTTATTATAACTTTTGAAAAAGTTTTAAATATTCTAGTTATCGAATTGTAAAATCAAAGTGATCATTGAATTAGATCACAAAATGAACCCATTAAGGCCAAACATACTCTTAAGTTGAAATGGCTAATTTGACTTAATTTAAACTTTTCTAAAGAATGTGGTTAGATTATCAATTTCAATATGTTTGATTTTATTTTCAAATTCTTTTCATTGTGGTTTTATGTTTGGTTTTTTTTTCATATACTAGTTTAATTTTTTTTTCCCTAAAAAATTATAATAAAAAAAAATTGGGTGAAAAAATAAAAAATGTATTTATTATTTTTATATAATTTTATCTTTTAGGTCATACGCTACAATAAAATTGATTTTTTACGAAACTACATCGACGACCTACAATACAAGACACTGATAGTGGGTTCTAATCATAAGGCCAAGTTTGAGTACTCCCAAATAATCCAAAAAGCCAAAAAGTTACTCAAAAAGTTAAAAAGTTAACACTATTCACCAAAAGTCAACAATTACGGCTGCACAACTCCCAATTCAAATTTTCCTCTAAAAATTAATTTTCACAATTTTTTATTACACATTTTTTCATAAAAAGTCAAAAAATTAACCCAAACATCCATATTTTCAACCTCAATTTTTTTGTCCAAAAAAACAAAAGTATACTTATTTAGTCTTCCCAAACAAGACCTAAGTAAGATAGAAGAAACAGGGGGAGAAGAAAGACAGTGAATTGGTTGGAAGGGGAAAGGGTTTTCAAACCCTTGTTCTTCAAAATTCTACTATCAATTGAATCGGTGGAGATTGAGAGGCAAACACGGTAGTCCCAAAGCCCTTTGGAGGTTCTTCAAAGCCATACGCTGTGTCGACCTACACAAAAGAGAGAGAGGATCTTGCTGTGAGAGGCAAATGGCACACTCATCTTTTCGGCGGCAAGACTAATTCGACGGTAAGGCACTCATCTCATCTCTCTTCTCTTCCTTGTTCCTAAAACCCTTGTTTCGGCTCTCTCTCGCTCTCGCTCTCGCATTTGGTGTAGTTGGCGGTGTGATTGGAGTGGCTGTGGGTAATTTCACTCTACCTAAAACCCTAATCCAACAAAGAAAGAGAAAAGAATTTGAAGAACAATCAGAAAATCTGAAGGTATTCCTCTCTCAATTGATTATGTTTGAAACCCTCCCTCTCCTGAAACCCTATTTTCTCTCTCTGAAATCGTGCCTCTTGTAAAATCCTCTTCTCTCTGATTTTTCCCCTCTTTTCTCTATGTAGGGTTCTCTCAGAATTCTAATTCCAATTTTTCTTGGCTCTTACAAATTTGGTATTTTTACATTTGAAATGAGGCTTGCTAAAATTTTATTTTATTTTGTTTTTTTATATATTTCAGTTGACAAGTAATGAAATAATCGATGAATATTCTCAGGCATTGGGCTTTTTACATTGATTAGTGTAGTATTTTGGAGCCATACTTTTGCTTCTAGGGTGTAAAAAATGTCATATTGTTTTGGCATTAGATTTATAGATCTAATGATGTTCTTTGAATTTTGATGATGTTTGTAAAAATGCATTAAATTGTTAGCAATTTAAACAAAAGTATTTTGGAACTTTATTTTCATTGTGAAAACTCGTGATTGATTTAATTCATTGGCGCCGCTGTTTGTTTTCGATGAAACTAGTAACAGAAACAAAAAACCAAATTTTGAAATTTTTTTCAGTCTTCGTCCTGTCATGATAATGCAATTATTTTGGTTGAATTAAGGCGAAAGCTATATTCTTGTATTACATTTTCGTTTCGTTACAAATGTATTGTCGTTGATTTTTTTCTTGTTGCTGCGAACTTGAATGAATTTGAATTCAATTCTAAATGGCGACACTGAATTTTGTTCTGTTTTGTGATCTGTGTTGGTTGAGAAAAATTAAACATATCTGAAAAATGTTACACAGCACTCTGATTGTGGATTTTTTAGCTTACCCATTAGGTTGAAGTTATGATGGTTGATTATGTGTGTTCTCTCTTACTTACTGTCATGGAATTCAATGTGCCATCTGTACTTTGGGAATAGTAGTTGCTCTTGGTCGTCTTTAGCATGCAAATGGAGTTAAACTCTTTGTTCTTGATGTTTATTATCTCATATAATTTTTGGATTTCATTGGAACCTATCATATGGTATAAAACGTAGTTACAATTCCCGTAAAAGTATAAAACTTGGTTCCAAAATGGTATCTTTATGCCAGGTAGAATTGTAGTGGCAGTAATTGTGAGAGGGGGTTGAAGGTTTCATATCTCGTTGACTGTTGTGGTTATCTTAGTGTTTGTAAATGATTATGAGTTGCCAAAGGTAGGGTGAGGTGGTTTACTTTGAAGAAGTGATATTGTAGTATTGAAGTTCATTTGTGGTGTTGGGTTAGGGTAGTGCCTAAATGGTGGTGGTAATGATGGCTATTGTTGTGGCAATACATTGTGGTTCTTGAGATGAAGGCATCAACAATGACCACTTTTGTCACATTGACCACTTTTCACTGTCTAATTTACTACAAAAATATTAGAAATTCTATAAAAGTATATATATATATATATATTACTAAAACATTTATACGATATTGACATAAATTTTTAATATTGTTTTTGAATCACTAACATTACTCAATTTATTAGAATCATTTTTGCCTCTTTCCATAGAAAAATTATATGAGCAGTTTTATGTTGTAATTCGCGATCTTTTCTTGAATTTCTAAATTCTAGGGTATATTTGGTTTCTATTTTAGTCAACCAACACTTCACCCCTCAAGAAATCCAGTTTCTTTTTCATCAAAAATTGAGTGTATATATATACATATATTTATTTATCAATATTTGTACTTTTCAGCATAATATGAAGTGTATTGAGTGAGAATTGTTTGAATCAATGAGAGAAAAGTTGAAAGGTAAATTGGGATTTTTAGGATAGCGAGTGTGATTTTATTTTATTTTTTAGTAGTTTGTAAAGCTTTATATATCTAGAACCAAATTCTGGCATGATAAGTGGTGTGGGAAGCTATGCCTCAAGAGAGAATTCTCTGGTTTGTTCAGCCTTGCTCAATCTAAGGAAGGTTCTGTCAAGTATTACTTTGATTTAAAAGGAAATTCAGTAGAATGGGTGATACCGTTTAGAAGGGCTTTGTATGAGTGGGAGGAGTTGGAAGCATCAAGATTGAGAATTCTTCTAGCAGCAGCCCCTTCCCGCAGACCTGGTTGTGCTGATGTACCTTGTTGGGCAGCAGCATCCTCAGGTGTGTATTCCACATCCTCTGTGTATAAATTCTGCTCTAATAGCTTTGGTTCCTCAGCTAGAGGTCGCAGGTTGGTGTGGGTGAAGTCTATCCCACACAAAGTTCAATTCTTTGGATGGTTAGCTTGGAATAACAAAGTAAAATCTGCTGAGTTTCTGCAGAAGATTGGGGTCTTGAGTAGCAACTCAGATATTAAATGTACCTTTTGCAAATCTGAGCCTGAATCTACTCGCCATGTCCTTCTGCTGTGTCATTTCTCCTGGCATATCTGGGCTGCTATGCTAAAGTGGTGGGGATTTGTTGGGGCATTGCCGGATGTAGTGGAAAAGGTGCTTATCTGGTGGGATGAAGCCAAAGTTAGGAAATCAGAGAGAGCGTTATGGAAAAGTATTCCTCTAGCGGTGTTGTGGTCTATTTGGAAGCTCAGAAACGAGTGTAAATTCAAGCACTCAAATCCTAGCCTTGTTGAAGTCATTGAGTTGATCAAGATTAGAGGTTGCTATATGGGCGAAGTCATCACATAATCTAGCCCAGTTTTCAGTTAATGATTTTATCTTTAACATGAATCAAATTAGATTTTGCATCAGTGGCCATGGGCCTGTGTGACTGCTGTTGAGTAGTAGGTTTTTGGCTGCTGGGGTTGTTCTGGTCTGTTTGTTAGGCTTGTGATTGTTGTCTTGCTCCGGCTTGGGATTGCCAAGGGTTTGTTCCAGCTTGCAGAGTGGAGGTTGCAAATAGATAGGCTGTTTGCTGTAGTGTCCTGTTGTGGTGTTGCTCAAGTAGTGAGGGGAGTTTTGTTCTCTGTATGCATTCTGAATTAAGGAAAGTGTTGCTGGGGCTTCTAAGTATTGCAGTGGGTCTGTGCTAATCTTTGGTATCTTTGGGCTACTTAGTGTGCCTCTCTGCCGATGGTTCTGGCCTTGAGTGATTTCTGTCATGTTTGTTGGGCTGATTTGCTTGGGCTACCAATCTGTCTAGGCACTATGGACCTGAACTGCTTAAGGAGTGGGGCTTTTGATTCTATTCCTAGTTGTTTCCTGCTGCTAAGAGCAGAATGTCAGCTTCAACATCTCACATTTTGTCTACTGATCACTGTATGAGGAGAGAGTGTGCCTGATTCTAGATTTGCTGCTATAGGATTGTGTCTAATATGCATCAACTGTATGAGGGAAGAGTAGTACTGTGGATTGCTGCTGGTCTGCTGATGGAAACAAGGCAGTAGATCTATTCTCTGCTGGTCTGCTGAGGTGTTTTGGTGCAAGGGATTTCTGCTGTCATGTTTGTTGGGCTGATTTGCTTGGGCTACCAATCTGTCTAGGCACTATGGACCTGAACTGATTAAGGAGTGGGGCTTTTGATTCTATTCCTAGTTGTTTCCTGCTGCTAAGGGCAAAATGTCAGCTTCAACATCTCACATTTTGTCTACTGATCACTGTATGAGGAGAGAGTATGCCTGAATCTGGATCTGCTATTATAGGATTGTGTCTAATATGCAGCAACTGTATGAGAGGAGAGTAGTACTCTGTTATGATCTTCTGTCTAGGAGGATAATGGAAATTCTATTTGAGATATTGAAAGGTTTTGACACTATATTGATGCCATTGTTAGAATGAACAAATTGCTTGATGATGAGAATGAAGAGGATGAAACGTTCTGGAATCAGGAGGCTCTCAAAGAGATATTCACTGCTCAGACTTTTAACATTGATGTTTCTCTTGTCCACATGTAGTTTCTTGATCAATTATTGTGCATCCATTCATTTTTTCACCTTAATGTGAAACACCAATAATGTTCCCAGAAAGTGAAATAGAGACAGAGTAATGAAGAGCATGATAAGTCCCCTATTAGAGTACTCTATCTAAAATAGGGTAGAAGTGGTCTTTGATGTTACAATTTGGTCATGCTCTTTTTGGTTTAAAAATTAATCTTTTCCATTTTAAAGTCTTCCTGGGAGAGGAAAAATCAACTTCAGGTCTTTTTATGTCAAAAAACATAGAAATTGTTCAATAAGTCATAATTTGGGACATTTTGGAGTCACATAGTTCCTATTTGTTAATTTGATCTAGTTATTTTTTCATCGTCACTCACTATGGTCTATTGTTTGTTTTGTGCTCAAAACAAATAAACTCCTTGGCATTGCAAGTTATTGACATACACGTTTTTCTTATTTATTGACCACATGCATCTATTTCTATTATCAATCTCTCCACACAAAAAAAAGTGGGGAATGCTGCTTACTAACTACCTCTCCCAGACCCTAAGTAGGAGCCTTGTGCATTGACTATGATCGTTTTTTTATTTATTTCAATTATAAGTATGTACCATTCTAAATTAAATATTTACTTTTTATTTCATTAGTATTATTTTTTATGGATAATGGGATTTGAACCTTGTCATCTACTCTATTGTGGCACCTAAGTTACCACTTAGTCCGAAGGACTAGCAGTTGCATTTATATGGTATGTTGTTCTCTTGTGTCTTTCTGGATTCAATTCATTTCTATGTTACTTTCTCAGGAAGAAAATGATGAAAATTACGAAGAAGGGGAGGTTGTGGATGTTTTTGACAGTGACTTTGATGATGATGTATGTATTTACGGTCTTGTTATTATCTCCATTTCTTAAACTTAAAATATGTCACTACCTCTTTCATACTACTGTAGTAATAACTTCAATATCCATGACCACTTGAACGAACTTATTGTCCAATTACATGCTATACTGGAATCAGGAACCTGAACCAGATGAAGAAGTAGAAAATAAAGCAGATGACGGGTTTGACTTCCCCAAGTTCATGGAAGTTTAGAATTTTTAAATATAGTATGGTAACTTTTAAGATGTTGACTTCTGTTACAGAATGCGGACAAAGAAGATACTAATATTTCCTGGAAAGCAATTGCCAAAGAAGAAGACGAAAAAGAAGGTTCTTTCAAATCTTGGAAAGGTTCCCTAGGATGATGAAACTGCTAAGCAGTCTACTCTCCCTGAACATCATGATGCGCCCGATGACGTAGAAGTGGAGAGAATAGTTATAAAATCTACAAGAACTTCAGTTATTGTTAGGCAAGCTGAAAGAGATGCTATATGTGCAGCTTTGCAAGCAACAATGAAGGTTAGTTGAGATTTCATTCTTGATGTGTTCTGGAAATGAGAACACTGGGTAATGGACCTTTTTTGGCTGTGCTTTTTATTTTTATTTTTATTCTTATTTTTTTAGAGGGAAAATAACTTCGTTGTTGTCATCCTTTTCTGGCTGATGCTTGCTGGGCTGCTGCTGCTGCAATGTTGCTGTGAGGCGGCTGCTATTAGATGTTGGACTGCTGGATAAGTTTGTGGGTGATTTTCGTGCTGTTTTGCCTGTCTTTGTTAGTTTCATGTTTTCATTTTGTTATCTTTTGTTTCAAATTTGGGTTCACAATTTAGATGTATTTGGGTATTTTAGTGAGTTTACCCTTTTAGGTTTTATACACTGCTTCTAAAAGCAGTATTAGCAGTGTGTTTTTGGTTGCACATCAACTTTAGGTGATTTTATATCAATGTTATTAGTTTATAATTGTAGTGCCTGAGGGATGCCTCTTGTAAATTTGCAAATCTTATAAAAATATATAAATTATTTTTAATTATTTTTGTTGGTAAATATGTTGCTAAAAGTTTATTTTTGCACTCATATTGTGTTGCTAGAAGTGTATTTTTTGCCAATGCCAATTTGTCATTGCCAAAAGTAAAACTTTATCAACAAACAAATTGTCGGCAAATGGCAATATTTACCAACGTAAATGTGTTGCCAAAAGTTTACTTTTGCCAACTCATATTGTGTTGCTAAAAGTGTATTTTTTGCCAATGCTAATTTGTCGTTGCCAAAAGTGAAGCTTTATCGACAAACAAATCATAGGCAAATGGCAACATTTACCGACGTAAATGTGTCGCCAAAAGTTTTCTTTTGCCGACACATATTTTGTTGCTAAAAGTATATTTTTTGCCCATGCAAATTTGTGTCGCGAAAAGTGCCACACAATCATCATATTTGAATGACTTTTACCGATGCAAGATCAATTGCCGACGATGGATGAAGACTTTTATCGACGACTATGTTCGTCGCTAAAGGCATTATTTTTGCCAACGCAATGATAATTTCGTTGGCAAAAACTTTTGCCGACTCACTTTTGCCTATGGGTTGCCAACGTAGCTTTGTGTGTCGGCAAAGCTCTTTGCCGACGAATTTTCCCTTTTAGCAACATATTTTGTTGCGTTGAAAAAAATGTAATTTCTTGTAGTGTTAGTGCTATATTGAAGCTTGAATTTATCATTAAAAATAAAATATAACTAGAAATAAATTACATGGATTATTTTTTTAATGTGTAACTAAACAAAATATATAATTTTGTTATTAATATCTAGTGAAAATGCATCATAAAAATATAAATCTTGACTTAATCGTATTATGGGTGTTTAAAAATATTGATCATAGAACTAGTAAATGTTGGAACATGTGTCACAGTCAATTGGAATGATCTAAATAAGTGTATTTTTTTAACTTTTTATGAAAATATGTATAGAAAAGTAAAGAGATAATGTGATCCAAAAACGATAAAAAATGTATTTATATGGCACACCCCAAACAAGCTTCTCTCTATTTATAAGCTTTAGCTTTTTAGTAGGTATGAGTTATAAATAATGTATGTTGGGTCTTGATGTGGCGTTTGTAGACTCTAGAGTTTCTCCTTGTTGGAATTGGTATCAGAGTCAATGGCTAACGTTCCATGGGTGGACTCTCCTTTAGCATAAACTCGATGTTGGAGTTCCATAATCAAGATTAATGGGGAGTGCATATCATCTATGATGAATTTGCGAATAATAAATCAAGATCCAAAAGGAATAAGGAAAGGCCTAATGTTTGGTTGTGTGAAGATAAAGTCTCACACCGGATACTAAGTTGCAGTCTCAGGCAATGCCACAAACTCATGCTAAGGCCACAGCACAAACCTCAGCTCATAACAGAGTAACTCAAGTAGCATCAATTGCAGTCTCAATTTCAAGCACGTATGTGATTGAGTTGTTGGTTGGCCTCAGAATTGCCACAGATTTGACAAATCACAGTTGGACTGGTTGCATTAGTATTATAGCCTATTACACCCCTCTTAAATTTAGTGTTACCCTTAAACTTTTAAATTGGTATGAGTTACAAATAATATAAAATAGATGGGTCTTAATTAGATTATAGGCTTAATACAAATAATGTATAAAAGAGATGAGTCTTAATTAGATTGGCCTCGTTTGGTGTAGCTGTAGGAAAGTGATTATAAATTATGATTTAACAGATTATAGATTATAGCTTTAAATATAAATTGTTAACCTGTTTGGTACAACTGTGAGATTATAGATGTGATCAGTAGAGTAGTGTTTGGTTGAATAAATTGTAAAATAGTTTTTTGATGTGTAACGTCCTTTTTGGCCTTATAAGATATAAAATTTGTGATTTCATTTATAATACATTTTTTCCCCTCTTTTTTTCTTTTTATTTTATTTTCTTTTCTTTTTTCTCCTTATTTTCTTTTCTCTTCTTTCTTCTTCTTCTTATTTTTTTTTCCCTTCTCTCCTTTCACTACAAGAAAATACATTTTTGGCGACCACTTTTGCCGACTAATAACATTTTGGTCACCAAAGGTTGTGGAATCGGCGACAAAAAATTATGTTGGTCGGCAAAAGTACAATATTTAGCTACTAAATTTTTTTAGTCGACTAAAAAAAAAATTCTTCGCTAAAAATGCCACAATTGGTGACTAAAAAAAATTTAGTCTCTAAATTTTTCACAATTGGCGACTAAAACATATGTTAGTCGCTTTATAGTTAGTTTTGGCTACTAAAATTATTTAGTCATTGAATGAAAAAGAAAATTTTATTTTTTATCTTTGGCGACCAAAAGTTTGGTCTCCAAATATTTATTTTCAACAACTAAATTGGTTGCGGATAACTTTTGCAGACTGAAAATGGACTTTTGCCGACCAAATTTTTGGTCGGTAAAAGTGCGATTTCTTGTAATGTTTCTTTGTTAATTTTGTTTAATTTATTAATTCATTAAAATTAATACCAATTAATATTCATGTTCTAATTTATATTAATGTTGTGATTTCATTACATATTATTTTTTATATATTCATTTTAATTATTTATATATGTATTTCTTTTTCTTTATTATTATTAATAGTGATTTTTGTTCATCAATTAGTATAAAAATTGTTATTTTATATATATTTTTTTATATTAATGTTGGGTACAAGAACGAAGCACGGTCAATTTGGAATGGCAAGAGAAGCGCCATCAATGACATAGCCACCGTCAAAACAATGCTGGAGATGTGCAAGCTGTCGATCGTCATCGTCACCATTCTACCAAAACCCTAGCCCTCTTCTTCTTCTCCCCAAACCCTAGACCTTACGGTCTACCAAAACCCTAGCCTAGTTCTCCAACCAGATCGTGAAGACAGAGAGAGAGAGAGAGAGAGAGAGAGCTCTGGTTCATTGAAGTGATGGCGGTGGTTCTCCGACCAGATCACGACGCTAGGTGATAGAAGGGTTTGCCCCTCAACTCGATGGTGACGGGAGGGTTTTACCCCTCTAGATAGGGTTTCAGATCGTAATGGTGGTGGTGATGAAGAAAGAGCTTCAGATCGTGTGTGTTTTTGTGTGTGTGAAAGAGAGAGAGAGAGAGAGAGAGAGAGAGAGATATCACGAAGAGAGAGAGAGAGAAGAGATAGCAAAGAGAGAGAACTCTGGTTTTCCTCCTGTGATGCCCCAAATTTTTAGAACATCATAAAATTTAAATAACAAAATAACTTGTTAAATAAAAATTTTAACATCTACTTAGGGAATTTTAAATTCTCACATAGTTAAAGTTTAACAAAAAAAAAAAAAATACAAGTCCGCATACAACATTACAACATTCTTAATTACTAATACAAGAGATAATAAAATTTTATTTTGATAAAATCTTGACTTCATGTTAGCCAATGTTCTATGTTAGTAGCGGCTCCAACCTCAGCTTCCATTCCTTACTCATCAAATTCTGGCATAAAACGCTAGGGCAACAAAATATATGCCATGAGTTTTGCAACACAATAAGAAAACATAACCAACCTACCATTCTTTTTAAGAGAAAAATAATCAGATAATAATCCTGACAATTAAGAGAAAATAACGGAATTAATAGCATGATAATATAACAACAATTAAAATAATTTCAACAATTTTATTAGTTTAGATGACACTTAAAATCTCACTAAATAGATTTTCTTACCAACCACTAAGCCATGGTCACGGTTAATTTGAAACCCCCCGTGGTCAAATATTCAAGAACTACCAAAGATGCCCATACCCAAAATTATATACCTGAGCCGTGGTATCCGTGGTCTGCCCCAAGGGAACGGTCTGTCAAGGGTATTTAACCTCCCTACGTGCCACCCGCACATCCACTCTTATCCCAAAACCAAATATTGATAAGGGTTCAAATAAGTCTCGTGTCATCTTAGGATTTCGCGACACAATTATATAAAAATTATTAAAAATCAGGGCTTACCCTGAACTACCGGTATTAACTCTCGATCGTTAACTTTGTATACACCATTAATCATTTCGATTAGGTTTTATATTAATCACAAATAATTCAAATTTCAATCACCAATAATGTTATACTATTTCATTAAAATTGTAACGCCCCCCAAAATAATACAATAAAGATAACTCATATGCGGAATAAATATGAGAAACAACATACTTTTATACATCAGAGTTCACTGTTAAACAACTAGTTAAATGCCATGTAGGCTTACACCTTTTCAAGTCATTGCTTGGTTACACAAATTAAGTCTTGCTCATTACATCTTAAGCCCTCGGCTTTACAAATAACAAACATATACACATAAGGCATAAATAAGAAGCCCTTGCTTCCGGAAAGTCCATCCATGCTATTGCCTTGGAGGAAACATCTCACCTGCACCTGAAAATGATATTCCCGTATAGGGTGAGCCAACAGCCTAGTGGAAATAATCTAAAACAATTTATGAGGTTGAGCAAAGGTATAAATACCACGTACATAAACAATACCGATATGGAAGCATCCACAAGCCCGCATATTCATATGCCACTAAGACCAATCTTATTCTATTTTCCCTCAATTCATTTCTAGTTCATACATACTACTCAATTCATGAGTTAAATTCATCATCTTCAAACAACCAAAATGAGATTACAACTCAATGGTTTTTTATTTATGTAAAACACACATAAACACTTCAAACTTGCTATTTTACGGATATTTCGTCCGAAGGAATCGGCACCTGTTTATATATAAAATTTTGGATCTTTCACCCAAGACACTCCGGCCAACTTGCTTTAGATGGAGTCCATCCCCTTTTTCCGCCCAAACAAATATACATATAAAATATATTTATAAATATAATCACATATGGAGTACATCCCCTATCTCCTCCTAATAAACATACATATACAATGTATTTATAAACATAATCATATATGGAGTGCATCCCCTATCTCCTCCCAACAAATACACATTTACGATGTATTTATAGCACAGTCATATTCAATGACAACTAACAATAGATTAGTATTAAATCGCCTAATCCTCATACAATTTCTATAACAATCATGACTATCCTCCATCAATAACCCAATACATTTATCTCTAGACATATATTAAATCTCAAGATAAATAATTATTTAAAACTTCCAAAGGTGTGAGATAATACATATCCAATTTCACCACCTACGTCAATAACCATCCAGTTTAACATATTCAATGTTAATTCAAATTATTTATACAAAATAATCATTTTATCAAATTAGGGCAAAAATCTCCCTTTTTCCAATATCGACCCAAACACCCAAAATCAACTATTTTGGTACACCAAGATCTTATATTCAAGCCCCATACTCATTTATCTCTCATACATCAAAAGTCCCTCTTTTCATTTCACACCCAAATCTTAGATTTGTCCAAACCACAACCAAATCTCATTATCTATACACAATAGCAAATAACTAAGCTAAAAACCATATTAGAGTGTAGAAAATCCCTACCTCAAGCCAAAAAGAGCTAATCCGAAAATGCAAACATCACCCAATCATGAATCCAAGATCATCATTGCGAAGATCACGACAAGCCCTCCAGCTTTCAATATGATTCCTCAAACCTCACCTCATGTAAACCCACGTGCTGCGAGCCCCGCCAGAGCCATTCAAAAAAAATAAGGCCATAAGAAGTCCTCCGCCTCTTTTGCCTTTGAAAGGACAAAATGAGTTGCAAGGCCACATGCATTTCAATTCCATTAATTCTTGCTCCAATAAGCCTCGTTTGAGAACATGTTATTTTAGCAACTTTTTGACTTTTTACGAAAAGATGAACAGAAAAGTAGAGAGGTGATGTGACAACTTTTAGTTGACATTTTGACTTTTTAGTTAAAATGGCCACTCCCCAAACGAGGCCTAAGCCCTAAATATTCTCCAAAATAGCCTGGCAACCATGTGGCAATGATGCGGACATTGTCAATAAAACCTCCTCAAGAAAATATTTACACTGCAAAGAATTTTTTCTATAATATTCACATTCTTCAGTTGCATTAGAGGAATTCTCTATACAAACTTTAACAGCCTCATAAGCGCATAGGAGGCCAAGATCATCAAGGGGTCCAACAAGTCCTCCAGAATCATCATGGGTCATACGCCTATGAAGCATTAGTTCTATTTCTCCATCTTCAATGCTGGATCCACCAGTGGCGCGATCAACCAATACTGAGAATTCAGATTTCTTATCCTTTGTAAAAATTCCAACACTGAGTGGATAATAGTTCCCTGCAACGGGTTGACGAACTGCAAGAGACCAGTCCTCTCTATAATCTCGAACCCGTTTTAGAAAGTCCCTCCCATTGGAATCAGTATAAAACACCTTGTCTATAACCATATTTGCTGTCATCCGTGAAATGACCTCTTTTCCTACACCATCTTCCTTGGATATATGACCAATCGTGTATTCAACTTCTTTTTGGGTGGATGTGTATTCAACTTCAACATGTTCTTTGTCTTTGTAAAGTCTAACCACCTGATAGATCCATGAGTTGAACTGCTGATGAACTTCATCGGCTAAAGGTCCATGCACAACCTTCGGGGCCACTGATCTTGTAATCACATTGGGACGAGATCCATTAGGCCGGAAAATGTATGCACCAGAACTCTGTGGATTGAAGTGGTGTTCCTGGCAACACTTTCTTGCTGAGTGGAAATGTTTCAGCCATGTGTGTTTAAATGGCCAACAAAATAAATAAATAAATATATCATCCACATGCTGCCTTTTTTTTTTTCGGTGCCACTAACTCAACATCACGATGTCGTGGAGCAATTTTTAAAGAATCAGCTAAGCGGTGGGTCCTATTTTATTCCTCTCTCTAAAAATTTTCTAATTGCCTTGCAGGCAAATAATAATCACTCATCACTCTCACCTAGCGTTTCAGAGAAGGCCTGCTATATAAATTAAAAAAATATATATTTGGGACATTACAAAATTTCCTAACATAAAATATTATATATGTCACATATTAATTAATCAATGTATAAAATTTAAATAAATAGTTTAATTGAATCATGACATAAATTGATAATTTGGATACAAAAAAATGAACCACAATACACCCATACATGAGTTACTAATTTACAATATTTAACGAATTAGACCAACACAATAATTAATTTTTTATCTAAATAAATAATTGAAGTAATAATCTTAAATATGTCTAGAAATTTCAGCAGATAAATTTCGCAATTAAAATTATAAACAAATTATTTATACAATTCTAAAATTCGTGACAATCTACATAATATTCAATAAACATCTTAAGGTCATTTTTCAGAAAGAATTTCCCAAAAATAAGTAATAAATAATTCTATAAAATTTCAAGAAATTTCATGACACAGATTCATCATACTTTCTTAAATTAATTCCATATTTAAATTTATAAATCAATTCCATAATTTAAAATTTTATTATGAAACTAGACTTCTCAAATTGCATTTTTTATTTAGAAATTTCTAGATTTGGTTTAATATAATGATTTTTCAAACATATAGTAAAATCTGTCTCATAATTTCAGATTTAATTAAAATTTTGTATAAATTCGTACAAAACTCAATAATTGTTGCAAACATTCCTGGATGAACTAGACATTATTCTCAACAACTTTGTAAAAGAAATCATCTCAAAATTTTGAGTATAAAATTGTCTAAAAATTCGTACAACTGTTTGGCAGATTTAGGGGTCAAACAAAATCTTCAATCATCTCTTTTAATGGCATAAACTACACATGCAAGCCTATTTTCACAATAATATCATGATTTTAAGAATCTATATCTTCAAATATTTGATATACAAATCAGAAAATTTATATACAACTATAAATAAAATTATGTCTATAATTTTGCTAGGAACACAATCTAAAATTTTAACTTTAAAAAAAATAAAAAATGAATGGATTGAGAGAGTTTTCTTACTTAATAGTAAGATTGAATTAGGATGGTAAAATGGTAAAAAAATTTAGCTTTCTTAACCTCCTGTTCTTCTTCTTCTCCTACTTCACTTCGTGGCTCACATAATTCTTTTGCTTATTTTCTCCTCACTGATCCGAATGAGCAAACTTTTACATATATATATATATATAGATGAATTCACCAAGCTGAGCCCCCTCTCTCTCTCTCTCTCTCTCTCTCTCCTCATCATTCTATGTTGTCTAATCGGATTTTTCAAATCCAAGGAATATGATTTGAGCTTACCTTCTACAATGCCATGCATAAGAACAAGTGGCATTCCCTGCCATAGAAAATCCAAAAATCGGATTCTAGCTTTTTATTTTTATTTTTATATATTTGTGTGGGTTTTTTAAAATTGATAAACTAAGGTTTTTAACTAAAGTATTTAGTAAGGATAATTATCATGTTGAACCCTTATTAAAATAATTTATAAATAACAAATATTAAACATTTACAAAATTATTATTATTAATAATATCTTTGTTAGTGATTGAATTGAGTTAATTTAAAACTAAGTTATATACTAATATATATTTTAGATAGACTCTAAGTAAAATTAATTAATTAATTTATTAATTTATTTTTTTTAAGAATAATTAAATGCGGGTTCTCACACCTCCGCCAGAAATCGCTCTCGCTGGAAATAGCCTCTCTGTCTCAAGTGAGCAAATGAACAGTGTTTTGAAAAATAGGGTTTATATGGTTAGGTTTTTGGTAATAGTTGAAATTGACAAGGGCATTTAAGTAATTTCGCATGCCCTCCGTTTAATCTCAAACGCAGAAGCTGCTGATTCCAACCACTTTTCTTTAAGGAAAAAAAGCTACAAAATCAAAAGCTAATAAACAAAAGTTTGCACAAACGGTCTGAAATAGCTTTCAGAAGCTAAAATTTATAATCTAGTGTCTAAAATCTAGAGCAAACAAGCCCATTATAAACTTAAGTTTAGTATGAGTTACAAATAATATATATTGGGCCTTGATGTGGAATTTGTGGACTTTAGAATTTCCCCCTATTGGATTGAGCCGATATTGCTGTGCACTTATAGGCTCCCAAATTCCCTACCCATAAATTGATCGTTGAACTGAATCATAATATAGCTTGTTTATTATTTTTTTAATTATTTGTATGTAAAAATAAGAAGAATAAAATACATTTGTAATCCTAAGTAAAAATTTATGTATCAATCTTGTTATTTTTGAAATGGCAGAATCGAATCGGAACAAGTTGTTGCTTATCATTCGGATATTGTCAGATGACCTATATACAATTCAGTTACAATTTCATTTTTTTATGAAATTGTAAGAATCAATTTAATTCTTGATTTATTTCAATCAGATCAATTTAATCCATAAATATCTCTATAAATAAAATTTCTAAACGTCCCTATGGCACTAATATTTTAAATTATACCAAAAAATAAGAAGTCACTAAAAAAATCTAGATTATTAAGAGATTCTTCAATTTGTTCTGAAATTTTTCATTTAATTTTATTTTAAATTTGAATAAAAAATTTGATATAAAGTACACATTGTTTAGAAAGAGAGAGAGAGAGAGGGAACTCAACGGGTCTCTTTTATGACAGAGTGATCTTGCCTGGAAAGCATCTTACCTAGAGAGCAACAGTTTCGGGGGCGAGGGTATGGAAGAAGAAGAACAGGGCTGGAGAGTAACAGTTGTAACGCCCTCAAAATAAAACCCATAACATACACAATAATACGTTGCATTACTTAAAAAAATAAATCATAATTCATTCATCAGAGTATCCGACATTACATATAACATCCAAAAGTGCCCTACGGGCTTACATCCTGCCAAGCCAACACTTGGTCACAAAAACATGAGTTCTAACTCAAATACAAATAAAGCCCTAGGCTTGAATGTTTACATGTAATTCAAATAAAACAATAACTAAAGAAAAGGCTTCTTTGTCCAAATCCTTCCAAGCTAAGTCCTTGGAGGTAGTGAATCACCTGGACCTGAAAATGATGTTCCTATATAGGGTGAGCCACATCCCAGTAGAAATATACTAAACCAAATATAAGCATTGAATAAAGCAATAGCATTCAATAGATGGATAATACAAATTATCAGTTTCACTTTCCATTAGTTATTCAACTTTTCCCTGTTACCAATATTGCTCAGAACCTGGCCAAACTATAACAGTGAATTTGTATGTCACTGTACATTACTTCCAATCTCAACATAATAAATGTGACTCAAGCTCACATAAAAACACTTCATACTTCCAGTTTGATACACATTTTAGTGCTGTATCAATAAAACACTTCAATATAAATAAGCACACATAAAAGTGATGCTAATGGAGTCCATCCTCTATCTCCTCCCAAACAATAAAACACTTCAATAAATAAGCACACTTAAAAGTGATGCTAATGGAGTCCATCCCCTATCTCCTCCCAAACAAAATCCGGTTTAAAGGTCCATCCCCTATCTTTCTGTAACAACCCTTGTACTGATTACCGGTTAACCACTGAATTACGTACTGATTACTGCTAAACCGGACTGATAATGACTGATAATTGAAGTAACTAAAGTACTGAATGGACTGATTGAAATCGAAACTGAAATTGAATAAGTTATCTATTGAATTGCATATTGCATCTGTTTGATTGATTGATTATCTATTTGAATTCATATGTTTAAACTGTTAATTGAAGGCCTTATCGGTGGCCGAATTAGGAATCGTTTAGTGTTTTATAATCAGTAGAATATTTGTGATTTTATAGTATATTCATCTGAAAATTGATTAGGAATGATTAAATTAGATTAAAATAAGTTAAATCAAAGATTTGCCTTATTTACGGAATTGCCATCAAAGTGGGGCCTTTGTTTATTATATGTTGAGCCTTATTACATGCAACCAAAACGTATTCTTCAGCTCACTCTTTGAGTCCACCACCGAATATAGAGAGAGAGAGAGAGAGAGAGTAGGAGATTGGAGGATTTCATCTTGCATGCTTGGAATTTGAGAGAATTGAAGTATAATTGGCATAATCTAGCTTCCTTACCTTGAAATTGAGACTTAGGTAAGTGACTTCACCTCCATCTTGTTGTCTTTGAGCCTCATTTTGCATGGTTCATGCTCAATTGTAGAATTAAGCCATGTTTGAGTGCAAATAGGTTGATTCATGCTAGAATTCATTCATGCATGGCCATTTTGGTGTATTTTGGAGTTGATTTCATATTGAATTGTACATGCAAGCTCATGTTTGTATTATAGTCCATGCTTTCACTTTGTTTTGAAAGATTGGAGCTCATTTGAGCTAGTTTGGAAGCTTGAAATTGTTTCAAGTGCATGCATGTCATATTTGCATGATATTCATGAAATTGGGTTTGAAATTGAGTTTAATTGAAACACCCTTGGGCCTTGATTTCTTAAATTGAGCTTTAAAACGTATTATTCTATGTGTTTGAAAGAGTTTTCCAGAAAATGGGCCCAAGAGGATCGAATTTGGAGCATCAAAACTTGGTTTGGAACTTGGAGGTTGAATCTGGATTTCCCAGATTTTGGCCGTCCGCTCGAGCGGGGGAAGTGCCGCTCGAGCGGGGAATTCATGCTCCCAAAGATTTTCTTGACTTGATTCTGATCGCTCGGCGGAGTGTTTCACGCCAGCGAGAAATCGAGCATCCAAAGATCTTGCACCTTCCATCGGTCACTCGGCGGTGGAATGTACGCCGAGGACCTTTGTTGGCTTGTCCGCCGAAAGGGAAACTGCGCCGGCGGAGGCCTGTTCACAAAATTTTGAAAGCGATTTACGTGCACATTTTGCATCCTCATCCCATCCTAGGCATTCTTAGGCCTAGTTTAAGGCATCTTAATGAGGATTTAGACATAGAACCACACCCGAGGAAATTTAGGGATTTAATTATCATCCTTCCGATTGTGAAACTTAGTGTGTGTTCTATTTGTTAACTGCTTAGGGTTGGCTCTCGGGGCGCGCTCTAGTCGCTATTAGCCCAATCTCTGAGTAACAATTGTGTAAAGATATGTTCAAAATGGTTATCTTTTGAATCTTGAATCAATTGTTTATCGAATCGATATTGTTTATTAGAATGAATGTATGTCAGATTCTCAGGCTGTATTGTGGCATCCTTAGCATTGGTGTTACTATTCTGAGCTCTGTCGGTCCCCTTGTGGGACCATCTTTCATTCTTGATTGATGGCCATCATTCTTTGTTAGATCTGTTAAGACTCGGTCCTTTTGGACCTCTTGTTTATAGGCTAATGGATGTACCATATGACCGATTGATCAAATACCGAAGATCAAAATCTTGTTTAATGAACTGATTTCATTCTCAGGACATTCATTCATAACCTCTTTATCAGTATGTTATTCATTGGGCTTTAGCTCATTGTTTATATATATATGTAGGTTCTCGTGACAGGCCAGGAGCTAGGAGCGTGGGTTGGTCCCCATTTTGTCAAGCCCTATGTGCCTCATCGCGAGGTTCCGAGTTGCCATGCTATGGCCGGGTGTTTTTGTGTCCCCTATCGGTCTCCTTCGTTTTGTACTTTTGTATAGACCGTCTCTTTGTTTTACCATCTTGTTGTCTAGGATTTGATCCTGTCTTGTTGTTGTGAATGATTGTATAGATATCGCTTGAACTGTATGAATGCATAAAAATGTTTTTGGCATACTGATTGTCACAACTCAATGGACACTAGTTATTTATCAGATATTTCCGCCAGTTCTCAGATTGCTTTAATCAGATATCGTTTCAAAGAGCCTTCTAATCTCTTGACATCGGCGATTCTGATGCTAAACCCATAGGGCCGGGTTTGGGTCGTGACACTTTCCCTAAACTGTGGAGTACATCCCCTATCTCCTCCCACACAATATGCATATGCAATGCTCAACCAATACATGTATGTAAGCACATAACCTATACAACCAACAATCAATACACATAATGTCTGTATTAATTCAACAGTCAAAATTAATGACTTAACCAATGTGATTAGTTTCAGTTATCCCTAATCCACATGCAATATCTACAACAATCATGACTATCCTCCACTGATAGCCCAAAACAGTTATCTCTAGACTAGAAATAAATAAATCAACAATTCGATAGATGAATCAATAAATTCCTCACTTTCATGAATTTAACTAATTCCCAATGTTCCTTAAATTAAATATACAATTCAATTTATTCAAACACTTAGGTTTTTTTCCAAAATTACCAAAATACCCCCAACGTATCAAAATACCAAAACATAGAACAAAACTCATAAATTGGAGTAGGAAATCCCTACCTCGAAGAAATAATCCAAAAAGAGAAGACGAAGATGATGACCCAAACTCAAAGTGCTCCAACTCCAAGATTGTTCAGATTAAACTGAAGCCATCGACCCACACTACCTTTTTAATAAAGCAACTAGGGTAGAAACGCACTCTAAATAGATCAAACCTAAGAGAAAAGGTGAGTAAGGAAAGAGAGAAGTCGGACCTAGGGTTTGGAATTCAAAAGGCAGATGAAAAACTGATTAAAAACTCGCTGCTGCCTATTTAAACTGAACAGGCTCGCTCGAGCGAAGACATGGTCGCTCGAGCGACCAGACACAAGAAAGTCTCGCTCGAGCGAAGAAAAGCTTGCTCGAGCGAAGAAACACTGCTCTCAGATCTATACTAGACGCAATCGCTCGCTCGAGCGAAGAAACCCTGGCTCGAGCCACCAGAGACAAAACTCAACACTCGCTCGAGCGACCAAACCCTCGCTCGAGCGACCAACCCAAAAACTGGACAGCAACACTTGGTTTCCGGACCCAACCAACCTGAAACAAACCTGCCCAACACAACCCATAACTTAAGAATAGGGATTTAAAGGATCACAACAATTATATAATGACAGAATCTACGGAACCCAAGTCCGGATACAATAATCAAATGGGAAAAGACCGGGGTCGCTATAACCTCCCCCTCTTAAAAAATTTCGTCCCCGAAATTAAGCATAAGTTTTTTCAAAAATAAGTTTTTCTCAATTCCCAATGATATGCTATAACAATAATAGACAACTTGACCCAATATTGGTCACTTCATCTCCTATCAAGAGGCATTTCACAATATGTATATAAAACAACATATATTTCAACCTGTAACAGTATTATGCATTTTTCTTCCAATTTTAACAATTTCAATATACATGATTCCTATTTCCATATCATATTCAATGCCATGATATATATATAAAACACATTCAAGCTATAAATGTGACATTCCACTTCCATTATGAAGCAAATTTCAAACAACAATCATTAAACCAAAACATTCTCAATGTTTTACAACTCAAGACATATATAAAGCTCTTAAGTCCAACAATAGTACAGAATCTAAATACAAGATTACAAATCAACAAACATGTCCGGATATTTCTCACGAACTTCCAACTCACGTTCCCAAGTGGCTTCCTCCACCCCGTGATGTTTCCACAAAACCTTTACCAAAGGGATGGTCTTGCCTCGCAAAACTTGATCCCGTCTATCCAAAACTCGAATTGGCCTCTCCTCATACGAGACATCCTCGTCAACCACTAAATCAGTCCAATCCACCACATGTGATGGATCTGGCTCATACTTCCGAAGCATACTCACATGAAACACATCATGTACTCCGGACAACTGCGGTGGCAAAGCTAAACGATAAGCAGCCTCGCCAATCCTCTCAAGGATCTCAAAAGGACCAATGAACTGAGGGGACAACTTCCCACTCTTCCCAAACCTCATCAATCCCCGTCTATTTGATATCTTCAGAAAGACATGATCACCCACCTCAAACACTAAAGGTCTCCTCCTACGGTCGGCATAAGATTTCTAACGACTCTGGGCTGTAACAAGTCTCTTACGGATAAGCTCAACTTTCTCCGTCGTTTCCCTCACCAACTCCGGACCCAAGAGAGGTGCATCACCCACCTCGGCCCAACAAACTGGAGATCTACACGGTCGGCTATACAAGGCCTCAAACGGTGCCATACCAATACTAGACTGGAAACTGTTGTTGTAGGCAAACTCCACCAAAGGCAAGTGCCTCTCCCACGACCCACTGAAATCAAGAACACAACCCCGAAGCATATCCTCAAGGATCTGAATAGTACGCCGACCGCCTGTCCCGAGGATGATAAGCCGTGCTAAAGGTCAACTTAGTGCCTAAGGCACTCTGCAAACTCTGCCACAATCTAGCAGTAAAACGAGGATCTCTATCTGAGACGATCGTCACTGGAACCCTGTGCAACCTCACTATGTCCCGAATGTACAAGTCGGCAAGATGATCTACCATATCTCTCACGCGCATAGGAATGAAGTGCGCTGACTTAGTCAACCGGTCTACAACCACCCAAATAGCATCACTACCCCGCTGAGTTCTCGGAAGACCTACAACGAAGTCCATAGTGACATGCTCCCACTTCCACTCGGCAATAGGCAAGGGTTGCAACAAACCCGCTGGCCTCTGATGTTCGGCCTTCACTTGCTGACAAGTAAGGCACTTAGACACGAAAGCTGCCACATCTCTCTTCATACCCCGCCACCAAAACTGGCGACCCAAATCTCGATACATCTTAGTACCTCCTGGATGCACCGCAAGGCGCGAATGATGAAACTCTCGGAGTACCTCCTCTCGGCAAGACTCCGGCACAAACAGATGGTCTCGGTATCTCACACTCAGGTCGGGATATACCGTCAAACCCTTCTTAACCTTCCCACCGGAAATCTTCTCACGGAGGGATTCTATCTCAAGGTCACCTCTCTGAGCCTCAAACACTCGAGTCACAAGTGTAGGCTGTGCAACAACAGAAAACAAAGCCGATTTCAACCGATTCGCCTGTAAATCGAACTCCCCAATTGCACCCAACATCTCCCATTCTCGGATGGCTATACTAGCAACGTCACCAACAGATTTCCTGCTAAGGGCATCGGCCACAACATTGGCCTTCCTCGGATGATAATGCAACTCGAAGTCGTAATCCTCAATAAACTCCATCCACCTCCCCTGCCTCAAATTCAAGTCTTTCTGTGTAAACAAATATTTCAGACTCTTATGATCCGAGAATACCTCGAACTTCTCACCATAAAGATAATGCCTCCAAATCTTCAAGGCAAATATCACAGCTGCTAACTCTAGATCGTGCGTAGGGTAATTTTTCTCATGGATTTTCAACTGACATGAACCATAGGCAACCACTTTCCCTTCTTGCATTAACACACAATCCAGACCCTCTCGTGAGGCGTCACAATAGACTGCATAACCCAACCCTCTCTCTGGAATAATCAAGACTGGAGCGGTGGTCAGTCTAACTTTCAACTCCTGAAACGACTTTTCACAAGTCTCACTCCATACAAATTTGACTCCCTTCTGAGTCAACCTAGTCAAAGGCGAAGCTAACCTGGAGAAATCTTTCACAAACCTGCGATAATACCCAGCTAATCCCAGAAAACTACGAATCTCAAACACATTCTTAGGCTGTGCCCAGTCTTGCACTGCCTCCGTCTTAGATGTATCAACCGACACCCCTTCTCCAGAAACGACATGACCTAAGAATTTCACCTCTTCTAGCCAGAACTCACACTTCCCAAATTTAGCATAAAGCTTATGGGCTCTAAGTAACTCAAGCACCACTCTCAAGTGTTCCTCGTGCTCCTCCTTTGAAGGTGAATAAATCAAAATGTCGTCCACAAAGACGACTACAAAACGATCTAAGAATTCTCTGAAGATCCGGTCCATCAAATCCATAAACACTGCCGGTGCATTGGTGAGCCCAAATGGCATCACCAGAAACTCATAGTGACCATACCGCGTACGGAACGCCTTCTTCGGAATATCCTCCTCCCTGACTCTCAACTGATGATAACCCGATCTCAAGTCTATCTTAGAAAAACAACGGGAACCCTTCAGCTGATCAAACAAATCATCTATACGAGGCATAGGATACTTATTCTTAACCGTAACCCGATTCAATTTCCGGTAATCTATACACAGTCTCAAAGCACCACCTTTCTTTTTAACAAAAAGGGCTGGCGCTCCCCACGGCGAAACACTAGGACGGATATAGCCCTTATCTAACAACTCCTGGAGCTGAATCTTCAACTCAACTAACTCGGCTGGGGCAAAACGATAGGGTGCCATAGAAATTGGCGCCGTGCCGGGCACTAGGTCAATAGAGAACTCAATCTCTCGATGCGGTGGCAAACCAACAAGATCCTCGGGAAAGACATCCGAGTACTCACAAACCACCCTTGGCAACACAATCTGAGTCTCATCAACCTCACTAATCAAAAGATTAGCAAGTAGACCACTAAGCTCACTCCGCCCCCGTGAAACATACCCCGGTGGCAAAATACTACCAACCCGGTCCCCCAGAAAATGGAAACACTCACCGCTAACGCTACAACAAGTGACCCTCTGACGGTAGCAATCAATAACTGCCCGGTATGACGATAACCAGTCCATACCCAAAATAACATCAAAGCCCTTCATAGGCATAACTACAAAAGAAAATGGGATTCTATGATCATCGACCTCTATATCACAACCCCTAACACCTTGTTTCAAGATCAATTCACCCCCAAGAGGTGACACTACACAAATAGGAGACGCTAACTGTGCTAACTCCAACTCCAAAACAGATGCAAATGCAGCAGACACAAAGGAATGAGATGCACCCGTATCAATCAAAACATTAGCAACCGAGTTGCAAAACAAGAAGGTACCTCTCACAACCGATGGAGCGGTACAAGGTCTGTGATGATGTGATACACGCCCAGCATAACCTCTGATCAACTTGCTTACCCCTAGGAGCATAAGACTGCTGCACAGACTGGGATGATGAAGCCCCCTGATTGGCCCTCGAGGCCTGACCCGACTGAGCTGGCTGCTGACCCTGAGTCTGCCTCAAACCTGATGCACTAGGTGTGCCACCCAACTGCGGGCAATACCTCTTCATGTGCCCTGCTTGTCCGCACTGAAAACAAGTGAGTGGCTGGCCTCTACCCTAACTCTGGCTCTGAGATCGAGCCGAAGAAGATGCTGTTCTCTGCCCTCCTCCCCTCTGAGGACAAACTGGAGACTTGTGGCCCAGCTGGCCACTCTTAAAACAGGTAATGTCTCCCTGGCTGCCTTTCCCAGAACTTGCACTCGGCACTGGAAAAGTGGATCTAGAAAAACTACCCTGAGATTGCTGAGGAGTAAAACCTCTCTGCCTCTTGCCATCACCTTGGCCATCCTGACTCCTCTTGGAGCCTTTCTGCCCTTCCTCCTCTTCCTGCATCATAATCTCCGTATGGGCTGCAGCATCAACTAGACGCCCATAATCACGAATCATAGACCCAACAATTCTCAACTTGAGGCCACGCCTCAACTTCTTTTCAAACTCAATGCAACGGCGTTCCTCAGACGCCACTAACTCAGGTGCAAACCTGGACAAACTAGTGAATGCAGCCTCAAACTCGGCCACTAAAGAACTCGACTGCTTCAGCTGATAGAACTGGTCTCTCAGCTTCTCCCTAACTGCCGGAGATAAAAACGTCTCCTAGAAAGCATTCAGAAAAGCCTCCCACGTAGCTCCAATGCGACCCTTAGTGAATTTCCACCACTGACCCGCAACTCCCTTCAGCTGGAACGATGCCAAGGTCACTTTCAACCCCTCATCTTTGATGCCAAGCATCTCAAATGTCTTCGTTGTCTGTTCGAGCCATTAAATGCTTTTAAGCGGCTCTTTAGGATCACCTAAAATTCGTCCGGATTGACCGAAGAACTCCTCTTCGAAAGCAGTCCAAAGATTCTGAACAACAACTTGGGCTGGATTCGCAGCCCTCAGAATGCCAACTGATTCCCTGAATGCCCCGGCTATCTCTCGGGCTAAAACGCCCATAGCCTGCTGGCCTACTGGCTCGGCCACATTGGCCTGACCAACACCCTCCTGTACTGTCGAAATCTCTTGTGGCACAGGCACTTCCTGCCTACCCGGCCTACCACGCCTACCGCGTCCTCGTCCTCGTCCTGACATCCTAATACAAGAAACAAAGACGTTAGCACATTAATAAATGTGCTGAAACTAAACACTCTCGTCCTAATGCATTGGACAACAATAATTCATTCCACGTAAGCACATAATCACATAAGCACATACGAATTTCATTTCCGAATAATGATAGTCCCAAAGTGTTACTATAGTTCCGGTTGGAAGCAGCAGTGATCAAGTGCCTTTCCAACAAGACTACTAGAAACTCAAGGGTCCAATCAACATCCCAGAAACTACGTTCCATACCCACATAATTACATAAACATGTTATCAAATAAGCATACTACAGTACACTAAGTCTCTATCAAACGAGACAAACCCAATGTGATACTAATCACTTCCAACGTACCCAAAGTATTCAAACCCGGTACGCTCTGATACCAAGTTGTAACGCCCTCAAAATAAAACCCATAACATACACAATAATACGTTGCATTACTTAAGAAAATAAATCATAATTCATTCATCAAAGTATCCGACATTACATATAACATCCAAAAGTGCCCTACGGGCTTACATCCTGCCAAGCCACTTAAAAGTGATGCTAATGGAGTCCATCCCCTATCTCCTCCCAAACAAAATCCGGTTTAGAGGTCCATCCCCTATCTTCCCCTAAACCGTGGAGTACATCCCCTATCTCCTCCTACACAATATGTATATGCAATGCTCAACCAATACATGTATGTAAGCACATAATCTATACAACCAACAATCAATACACATAATGTCTGTATTAATTCAACAGTCAAAATTAATGACTTAACCAATGTGATTAGTTTCAGTTATCCCTAATCCACATGCAATGTCTACAACAATCATGACTATCCTCCACCGATAGCCCAAAACAGTTATCTCTAGACTGGAAATAAATAAATCAATAATTCGATAGATGAATCAATAAATTCCTCACTTTCATGAATTTAACTAATTCCCAATGTTCCTTAAATTAAATATACAATTCAATTTATTCAAACACTTAGGTTTTTTCCCAAAATTACCAAAATACCCCCAACGTATTAAAATACCAAAACTTAGAATAAAACTCATAAATTGGAGTAGGAAATCCCTACCTCGAAGAAATAACCCAAAAAGAGAAGACGAAGATGATGACCCAAACTCAAAGTGCTCAAACTCCAAGATTGTTCAGATCAAACTGAAGCCCTCGACCCACACTACCTTTTTAATAAAGCAACTAGGGTAGAAACGCACTCTAAATAGATCAAACCTAAGAGAAAAGGTGAGTAGGGAAAGAGAGAAGTCGGACCTAGGGTTTGGAATCCAAAAGGCAGATGAAAAACTGATTAAAAACTCGCTGCTGCCTATTTAAACTGAACAGGCTCGCTCGAGCGAAGACATGGTCGCTCGAGCGACCAGACACAAGAAAGTCTCGCTCGAGCGAAGAACTCGAAAACATACACCTCGCTCGCTCGAGCGAAGAAAAGCTCGCTCGAGCGAAGAAACACTGCTCTCAGGTCTATACTAGATGCAATCGCTCGCTCGAGCGAAGAAACCCTGGCTCGAGCCACCAGAGACAAAACTCAACACTCGCTCGAGTGACCAAACCCTCGCTCGAGCGACCAACCAAAAAACTGGACAGCAACACTTGGTTTCCGGACCCAACCAACCTAAAACAAACTTGCCCAACACAACCCATAACTTAAGAATAGGGATTTAAAGGACCACAACAATTATATAATGACAGAATCTATGGAACCCAAGTCCGGATACAATAATCAAATGGGAAAAGACCGGGGTCGCTAGAACAGTTTCGGGAGCAAGGGTATGGAAGAAGAAGAATAGGGAGGGAGAGAGAGATAAAGAGGGAATGAGGTGGGTAAGAACAAAGAAAGGAGAAGATAAAGATAGAATAATAGAGTGATCTTAAAGATAGAATGGAGATGAGACGTGGGTGAGTAGGAAGTTTAGTGTTTGGGCGGGAATTAAATTGACATATATTTAAAGGGGCTTATCTCATCTGTCTATCTAAATACACAAGTGAATCATGACCATTGAAGTGTCCTAGTAGGACAATTGTCTCTAGGATAAATTCAAAAACCTTTCTCCCTTATTATATAGATTTGATTGTTTTTGGAGAAAATTGGTGATAAATCCAATTTAGAGGGTGCCTAAGGCATTAGGTCCAGGGTATTTTTTTATTTTTATGAGAGGCCCAACATTTGTGAAATAGTTAGGTGAGAGGTCATTTTACTCGTTTTGAAAGACATTTTGTTTTCAATTTTACCCATTAATTTATCTGTTGACTTTTTTTTTACTATCTGATCAAGTTATTTTTTATCTGTTCAAATTTTTCATCTATCTGTTCAAATTATTTTCTATTTGTTCAATTTTTTTTGTTTATCTGTTCAAATTTTTCTATGTAAATTTTCTATCTATCCAAATTTTATCTGTCCATTTTTTTTCTGTTCAATATTTTTATCTGTACAAATTTTCTACCCAAATTTTATGTATATAAATTTTTATATCTAATAATTTTTATATGTACAAGAACTGATTGTGTGTTGTTATTTTCAAGGGTAAATGAAGAAATGATTTGAGAGAAAACAAACAAAAACAAGCAGATCCAAAACCTATAAGTCATTAAATCTATCTGTTGAAATTATCCTTTTCAAAAAATCCATTTATTAAATTATTTGTTAAAAAAATTAATCTATTCAATTTGTCTGTTCATCATCATCATCATCATCATCATCATCATCAACAACAACAATAACAAAAAATTCTATCTGTTCAAATCTTTATTTTCTCTTTCTTTCTCTCTGTTCTTATCTGTTGCATTTTGTTTCATTACTATCAACAACAAAAAATAAAAAAATAAATAAATAAACAGAGATCTTCATCATCATCGTCATCAACAACAAGAACTACAACAATTATTACCAAAAAAAAAAAAAAAAAAAACAAAACAACAATAACAACAACAACAACACAAAGACACACATGGCCTTTTTTTGAAAAAAAAATAATAATAATAATACAATAATGCTAAGGGTCAGGACTAACTTATCAAGAAAAGTTTCATGAATGAGTTGGCAGTGACCAACTCATCTTGGTAGAGCCTCCAATATATTATTAAAAAATAAAATAAAAAGAGAAGTTGGAAAGACTATAGAGAAAGAAAGTTCTGACTCTATATTGGAGCCCCCAACAACACGCAGCCACTTAAACAGCAACGATAATCCCTCAAAAAAAACAAAAAAAAAAACTTCTCTTTGTCTCATGCTTTTGGCGATCGGCGATTTCTGCTACGAGTTCTTGCAAGAACACCATCTCTAATCACAAAGATATGAAAATATAATGGCTTTGTTATAGTAGTATGAAGATTTAATAGCAGTTGCTCTGTTAAGTGGCTTTGTTTTTTCACTAATGGTTGTTGCTGTGTTGTGCTTTTGTTGCTGTGTTGTGGTTTTGTCGCTAATGGTTGTTGTTGGTGTAGCCATGCATCAACTTTTTATTTTGTGCATTATTGAAGAAAGGCCAAACTAAAGAAGAAATTTTTTTTATTTATAAGCAGTTACAGTCAATGTTTGTTTGAATTTATGAATTTATGAATTTATAAAAGCTGAGAAATACTAAAGATTGATTCTCATAAATTTATAAAAGTTGAAAAATACTAGACGAATGATTCTCATGAAGCATGACCTCATAATGTTCATAATTGTTATGAGGTAACAATGGTTTAATTTGATTATGATTTTTCTCCTTGAATTTTTTTTCCCAGATGTTCAGCATCAACATCTATTGGTATTGGTGGAGATAGGGGATGAAACCATTGAGATTAGATTTAACAGCAAAAAATGTAATTGCGGTGTAATTGCAGTAATTTGGATGATAGAGTCCGAGACGCCAAACAAAGAAAGACCTTATTAGGCAAGGTGTAATCCTATAACAATCAAACATATTAAACATGAAACTCAAAGAAGAGCAAGACAGTTAGAGGTTTATGGCTACCAACACTCATGAAGTAGAGAACAATCCATTGAGTTTGAATATTAAAGGAATTAAATGTAATATTAATATCCTAAAAATGTTGATTCAGCACACTCTTGTATTTTGTGTTACAATGGCAATAAAATGAGTATTGGAGAATATGACTAATGCCATTTCATATTCGTGTTTGTATTGTAATGGAATGTCTTGTATTTTGAATTATAGTGATCATTGAAGAATATGAAATTCTTTATTTTTGTCATGCTCTTATTGATATTGTTACTAGCAACTCCTCATTGACTTTTTATTTATTTTTAATGACAAACATAACCTGTTAATGGGCTTGGTTAACAAATGAAATTTATTCATAATAAAGAAAAAAAACATTCTTGATGGTAATTTACTCATAATGTGAAAAAAAAATAAAAAAAATCACATTTCATAATGAAAAAAACTTCAACGCTCCATAATAAACTCTAATAATTGATAATGCTTCAATGTAATAGTTCAACTATATAATCCAACACCAAAATCATTGTGCTTTAACAAACAACTATCTCAAAATGCAATATAAATATTCTCAATGAACTTTTTTTTTATAAAAAAAAGTCAACAAATGTTTAAGTAACCCTGTCATGTAGACATTTTCAACTTCTACCATTCGTGTCCTCTTTTGGATTTTTAGCCTATGATTGTACTATGTCATTCAACATTTTTGTGAAACTAAAATGTTCGAATATTGAAGATGGAGATGGATGATGATGCTCCTATCAAAAAAATAAAATATATTAAATTTTCATAAAACCATGTAAATAAATACATACTAGAATATTACGTACTTGGTAAGGAAAGTTTTCTTAAAATATGTTTTGTTGCTCCAAACTTGGACCCAATATTTTAGATTCCTACAATATAAGAAGCAATTAGACAATCCAACTATAAATAAATCATATAACTATAAAGTTAATGAATAAAATAAACTTCTTTCATTCACTTGAATACTCTCTTGTATACCAGGATCAACAAATCCTATATTTGAAGATGCACCAAACTTGGATTGCTGCAAAATATAAATTTGATAGTTAACAAAATAATAGCTTTTTTTTTAATAATAAATTAACTTATTCAAATAATTTTCACACCTCTACACTTCCTTGGATGTTGATGGTCTTTGTCTTGGTCTTTGCTCCTTTCTTATTCTTATTAACAACTTTTTCAACCATAGACTATTTCCTTTTACATGGTGGCCTCCTTTTTTGACGTAAAACGACTGGATCAAGTATGGTTCTACTCTCCTTTGACTTTGAAACACCATCTCCATGAGTGGTTGAATTATGATGATTACTCACAAAACTAGACTTATTATTTCCACAATCAATTTCAAGTTCTTCTTTTAATTTCCCTTTTAGTTCAAGTAACTGTTCGACCACCATATCACACCTATTTTCATATTCAGTTGCCAAATCAACCACATCTTTGAAGACATTGAACATTTTATTATACCGACGTGTTTCAGGCAACATTGAAGAGCTATCATAATTGATAATCACTTTACTATGGCACCTTTTCACATTTTTGTTCCATCTTCTTAAAATGTACTTGTCTGATATCTCATGAACCCTTTCTTTCATTACCACCACAATTTGATGCCTACACACTATTTCCCTAAACTCGAACAACCGACAACTACAATTTGTGTCAAAGTTTTCCTTATCAAAATAGACAATGAAAGTTGCTAATCGAAGGTTCTCTCCAAATGGAACATCTTCACTCACTTCATATATAGAAAAATCAAGACCTTGTGTATACAAAGATAAATTGCAATGAAGCTGTCCTACAGCCTCCTGTTGGAACTCTTTAAATTTTGCAATAGTGTAAGCTTTTTGAAATTGCTTCTCAAATGGATACTGAGTAATGCATGGGATGTATGAGTTGAGAGAATTAAATTCTTCACCATTTTCATTTTCCACCTTCTTCTCCAAAGCATTGTCATATTGCTCCACAAATTGTTTCAAAGTGGTTTTTAAGTTGATGTACCCATCGAAGAATGCGTGCATGCTTTCACTTCGTTATGTGGTTGACATTCCCGCCCAAAAAATATCTTTGACAAATGCAGGTACCCATTGATCCTATCCTCAAACAATCCAAAGAACCATTCATTGCTTTCAAGTTGATAATTCTCTATCAATTTGTTCAAATTTTCTTCAAACTCCTTTTTTGTTAAGGAATTATAAATTGCATTCTATATACCAAATTTTATTGCCTTATATTCTTTGTATCCTCTCAATTTTTTAGGTAATTTTTTTCAAGATATGCCACAAACACCATCGGTGACACACATTAGGGAAAACAATTTGTATAGCATTTTTCATGGCTTTATCTTGATATGTAATAATAGCATTTGGAGGACATCCAAACATGCATGCAAGCCAAGACTTAAATAACCATGTAAATGTTTCTGTATTTTCACGTGAAATGAGTCCACAACCTAACAATGTCGACTGTCCATGATGGTTGACCCCAATAAAAGGGGCAAAGGGCATATCATATTTATTTACCAAGTATGTCATGTCAAATGTGATCACATCGCCAAACTCTTTAAATGCAGCCCTACTCCTTGCATCAGCCCAAAATACATTTAGTAATTTGCCCTCTTCTTCCAAATCCAGGACATAAAAAAATTCTGAATTATCAGCTTGCATGTTCACAAAATAATTATACATTGTAGTGGCATCTCCTTTCTTGAGTTTCAAACGACGAACTTTGTCCATATGATTCCTACAATCTTTCTCTAAATATGACAACTTCTTATGCCCTTCAGCTTCAAGCACAAGTGAAGTGAAATTTTTGTTCATCATAATTCATCCACTATCATTTAATTCAAGTCTCCTTTTCACATATGGTTCAAGAATCCTATTTTGCTTGAAAAAACGAGATTTGCTTGGACTTATTTCACGGTTATGCTCAAGTCTTAAGGATCGCAATATCCATATTCCATCACCTTGTAAATTTGCATTAAGTCTAGCTTTGCATTCCGTTTTAGTTTGTGGGCGTAATTTAACTATATTGCTTGTTTTGATTTTTGTCTTTCTAGCACGAGTACAGGCAATAGTTACATATTTTTTCTCCCCATCATCTCCCATTTTACAATATTTCTTTGACACTGCAAAACCATTTCTCATCCCATAGCTTGAATAATATTTATAAATTTCATCAATTGACTTAAATGCCATTCGCACTTGATGATCCTCAATTTCAACTTCTACATTTTTTGTGTCTTCTATTTCAGTCTCAATATCGATTTTGTCACAGTCCTCATTTGATCCACTCGATATTTCTTTATCCATACCTTTACAATGTAAATAACAAATTAAAATTTTTTTATTCATAACAAAGGCCACAAAAACCCTAATTAAGTAGAAAATTAAATTATTTTATTAACTTTCTGCTGAAAATTTGTAAAAATTCAAGTAGCAAATTTAGCAATAAAAAATTCAAGAAGAAATTTTAGCAACAAATTCAACTGGTGTTATCTCATAACAATTTTGCACACCGTGAATTCATAACTTGTATAAATTCAAATAAATTCTGAATAAATTTCATCACTTGTTTGTTTTGGGTATTGGCCTTTCTCATGATGAAAATGTGAATCAAATTGACAAATTTTAACAAACAACGTATGATTCTTCAAATGAAAAACTTGTAGCTGAAACAACCCATTTCATTGAATAGTACAAATTAAAAATAAAAATAAAAAGTCGATGCACTAGTGAAAAAAGCACAACACAATAACAACCATTAGTGAAAAAACAGAGCCACTTAACAGAGCAACTGCTATTAAATCTTCATACTACTATAACGAAGCGGCTATATTTTCATACCTTTGTGATTGGAGATGGTGTTCTTGCAAGAACTCGTAGCAGAAATCGCCGACCACTAGAAATGTGAGACAAAAAGAAGTTTTTTTTTTTTTGAGGGATTGTCATTTCTGCTTAAGTGACTGCGTGTTGTTGGGGGCTCCAATATAGAATCAAAACTTTCTCTCTTTATTGTCTTTCCAACTTCTGTTTTTTATTTTTTTTAATAATATATTGGGGGCTCCACCAAGATGAGTTGGTCACACTGCCAACTCATTCATGAAACCTTTCCTGATAAATTATTCCTGACCCCTAGCATTATTGATAATAATATGAGAACCTTAGAAGATCGAACCAAAGAAAGATCTGGATATTTATCAATTTGGATGAAAACCTCAGAGAAAGATTTATCTCCGTCCAAATCTAGTAGAACTTGAACTTGGTCTAGATCTAACATCTTTGATGACGGACGCCGGTGGATTTGACGAACATAGAGAGAGAAGATGAAGTAGTGGTGTCGGTGACTAAGATGGAGATGAGAGAAGAGAGAGGAGAGAGAAAGAATGGGAAGAAAAAGAGACAGTATGTATTGGTTACGGTTTGAAGGAGGTGATAGAGTATGAGATCAACACGGCTAGGATGGTGGTGTTAGGGCGGAAAAGACAGATCGTGTGAGATTAAAGAGAGAGAGAGAGAGGGGGGGAGGAAATGAGATCAGCGGTGAAGGGGAGAGAGAGAGAGAGAGAGAGAGATTAGTGGAGAAGGGAGACGACGACGAGTAATGCTGAGGAGGAAGGCAAAGACCTCAGTGAGGGTTTGGGACTGATCAAGGAGAGAGAGATCAAAGTTCAGAGTGACTGAGTGAGAGGGTTTGGGACCCAATATATAAAAAATGACATTTTGATCATTTTGCTTGAACTTATCTTCTTGGACAAAATGTTTCAATGTCAAAAACTTTAAACAAACAAAATTAAAATTTAGACTTTTGGACTAAGTAGCCTTGTTTCTATTATTTTTGACAAATGACTTTTAGTATTTTTTGAGGAGAAAATGTGAAATTTGAAAAAGGCAAGGATCATAATCGAAAATTTTCTCTCTCTAAGATGACCTTTGAAGGTGATATTGGCACCCATGAAACATCAACAGAGGAGCAAGATCACCTTGATCGGAGCAAGAAAAAGGTGAAAGCTACGAAAGCGTCTGATGAGGAACTCTTGGAAAAAAAAATACGAGCAAATGGTGGAGGAAGCAGAAGACCGAAATGGTATCAAGGATAGGGAATCAGAAAAGGACATGGGCATCCATAGGTCCTTCAAACAAGCACTTTTGAGATCCAGATTCAATGAAACTGAGAGAGAACAGTTTTGATTGTGAAGCGGCCTATCTCTCTTCCGATGAAGAAATGGAAAATGAGAAGGAAACAAAGGAATCTTCGGATGAGAAAGGGATAGCCTCGAACCAGGTGGTTAAACTACCTGCTGGCCTCCTTAAAAAAGTGAGAGAACCATGGAAGAAATGTCTCATTGTCAGACTTTTGGGAAAGAATATTGGCTACAATTTGTTTGTAAATAGAATGAGGAAGGTGTGGAATCTACAAGCAGGTTTTGAAAGTTTGGATATTGGAAATGGTTTCTTTATAGTGAAATTTGAAATGATGGAAGACTACACGAAGGTTTTCATCGGAGGACCATGGGTAGTAATGGATCGATACGTGACAGTTCGCAAATGGTAACCTGATTTTAAATCTAATGAGGCAGAGGTGGATACAATTGCAATATGGGTCAGATTTCCCAATCTCCCCATTGAGTATTATGATGATAAGGTTCTCTACCACATCTCGAAGGTGCTAGGTACTCCATTAAAGGTTGATATTAACACTGCCATGGCAGCACAAGGGAAATATGCAAGGGTCTGCATTGAGATGGACTTGCGTAAACCACTTATTTCACATCTTACTATTGGACGATACCATTACGTGGTGGAATACGAACACTTACACAAGTTGTGTTTTTCTTGCAGTCGTGTTGGCCACCGGAAAGAAAAGTGCACTGAATTTCCGGTGATACAGCCAGAGAATATAATATAAAATGAGACCGTTACCCAACCAGAATCAGATAATGGGCCAGGAACATCAAAGCCCACTGGGCAAAGGAAGGAGGAAGGATATAATGTGGAAGAGAAACATGGATATGGGTCGTGGACCATAGCACCCAGTAGAAGGAAATTTCAACAAGGGAAACAAAAACAAAAGGCCCCACTACCAAAAGTGCAATAGATTTGAAGTTTTACAGCTGGATAAAGAGCATGGAGAAAATAGCGAAGGCCAGAGAAGTAGTAAAGCCCAGGGAAATTATATGGATCTAGACATGGGCTCTAATATGGCTACAGGAGATACATCTAGTGCCCAAACTAGGGGACCTCCGGATACATTACTACAGACCTCTCCAGTAATGGATGTGGACTCGGTCCATGCTGTGGAGGATAGGAGGCACGATGTAGGGATGCGTATTGCACATGGGCCAAGTGAAAATGGGGCAATCTAGTAGGCCAACCAGCCCATTATTCTCAACTTAGGCCCAAGCGCTAGTTTGGGTGCTACCAACAATCAAGGAAACCCTAACACTAACTCTGGTTCCAAGCCACCCGTTATTCCCCATAGCTCACCTGAAATGCCAATTGAAAAACTCTCAGCAAATTGATTGAAAGCTAGAAGAGGTAACCATTCTATCCACTCAAGTCTCTGGAGGCTAAGACCGATGGAAGAAATTGTCGAGAACACCCTAATGACAGAGCATTGAGTGGACCAGTGCAGAACTCTGCTATTTTTAGAACTTGGGAAAGAAGTATATCACCACGTCAGAATAGATTGGTGGCTAGAAGAAGTGAAGCTTCTAATCCAACCATGGTGGGAGATAGACTCGCATAACGTGAGACACATGGTGCTCATGAAACCAGCGAAAGCAATAGAAGAAGACCAGAAAAATATGAAAAACATTCTGGGGCTATTTGAGGCAGAGAAGTGGCCCACCATTTCAATGTCGTCGATGGATCTGCTGATATGGAACTATAGAGGTGCTGGTAATGATCGATTCCGACGGAATCTGCCTGATTTGGTGCAAAAGCATAAACTTGACATGCTTATACTCATGGAGACCAAAGTGGAATTAAACAAGATGAGTATGTTTTTCAATAATTTGGGGTCTACCGCCTCAACGCATGTAGATCCAATTGGTAGAAGTGGAGGCATTTGGTTATTATGGAATCCTAACCAAGTCAATGTTCGTGTAAATGAAGCTTGCTCCCAGGTGATCACTACTACAATTTCTCACCAAGAATATCTGGACTGGGTTCTTTCTGCCATTTATGCGAGTCCAAATACCAGGATGAGAGATGAACTTTGGAATGGTTTGGAAACAATTGCACAAAATATTCAAGAACCATGGCTGGTAGCAGGGGATTTTAATGACTACTCAAGCTCAACAAAAAAAAAGGAGCTTCTCAGTTAATCAAAGCCAAAGCTCAAGCCAAAGCCAAAGAAGGAGTTAGAAATTCACTAATAGAGTCAACAACTGCAATCATATGGATCTAGGATGTGTTGGTCCTAGGCTCACTTGGACAAACAACAAGAAATGGTGGGCCAATGGTATGGTGAGATTGGATCGGGCCCTCTGTAACACAAAATGGAGAACTCTATTTCCAGAGGGGTATGTTCGAAATTTGCCTCGCACATACTCGAATCATTCTCCTCTCATAGTACACACTCAAGGTATGAGCCATTATAACCCTCCGCACAATTCTTTTAAATTTCAAGCTGCTTGGATAACTCATAAGGGATTCCGTACTCTGGTTGAAAATAATTGGCCTATTCATAATCAACATAATTTGTTGAGAAATTTGGATTGTATGACAATTGCAGCTATGGATTGGAACAAAAATGTCTTTGGTAATATCTTTAGACGAAAACATTGGCTGCTTGGTAGGATCAATGGAATCCAAATTTCTTAAGCCAAGCATTATTCTCATAATTTACATTAACCAGAAAATGAGCTTATTGAGGACTTTAACAAAGTCCTGTATCAGGAGGAGTTGTTTTGATTTCAAAAATCTCGTACAAATTAGATTACTCAAGGTGAGCGAAATACCAAGTTTTTCCATCTGTCTACCATCATGAAGAGAAGGAAGGCAAAAATTGTAGTTTTGAAAAATGATGAGGGAGTTTGGGTGGATGATCCTATTGATTTAAAAAATCTTGTGTCTGCTCATTTTCACAAGCTTTTTGCTTATAGTCACACTATTTGCCTTGACCACTGGAATAATTTGGCCAAGCACATAAGCCCTGATGATCAAATTTGAGATGAGTAGGGAAGTCTCCGATGTTGAGATCTGGAGGGCAGTTAAAAACATCAAAGCCTTTAAGGCCCCAGGTCCCAATGGGCACCAAGCCATTTTTATCACACCTTTTGGGATATTGTGGGCAAGACTGTGATTGAATTTATTCAAAACTGCTTTTCTTCTTGTTCCATTCCCCTGGAGATAAATAGAACCTTTATAGCTCTCATTCCTAAAGTTTCTAACCCTGAGATTGTGAAACAATTCCGGCCAATTAGTTTGTGCAATGTAACCTATAAAATTATATCCAAAATCCTTATCAACCGCATCAGGTCTCTCTTAGAGAATATCATTAGCCCTAAATCAGAGTAGTTTCATTCCGGGTAGATCCAGGAAGTGATACACACTTTGAGAAAGAAAAAATGGAAGGTGGGTTACATGATTTTTAAAGTAGATCTTGAAAAGGCTTATGACAACATATCTTGGAGCTTCCTAAAACAAACTTTAAAAGAGTTGCATTTTGATGAGAAACTGGTGGATTTGATCCTAAGTTGCGTCACTAGTGTGAGTACTACTATTTTATGGAATGGTGAACCTCTTAATGAGTTCCAACTAGCTAAGGGTTTAAGACAAGGGGATCCTCTATCCTCTTACCTTTTTGTGCTATGTATGGAAAGGCTTTCTGTTATGATTAGTCAAAAAGTGCATGAAAAAGAGTGGACTGGTCTTAGCTTGGCTAAGCATGGTCCTACTTTATCTCATTTATTTTTTGCGAATGATTTGATTTTGCTTGCTAAAGCTAATGTTCAAAATTATACCACCATTTTGAAAGTTTTGGATGAGTTTAGTGCAATCTCTGGTTTAAAGATCAATTTACACAAATCCCATATGTTTGTGTCTCCTAATATTGCAAGGAGAAGAGCTAGAACTTTGAGTAATATGAGTGGTATCCCCTTAACTCAAAACTTAGGGAAATACCTCAGGGTTCCTCTTTTTCACACTAGATTGAGCAAAGATAATTTTAATTATATCTTGGAAAAACTCAAGACCAAGTTAACTGGGTGGAAATTTGGCCTTTTGTCCTTGGCAGGGAGGGCCACTTTGATTCAATCTGTGACCAGTGCTATACCAGCTTATGCTATGCAAACTATGGAGTTTCCAAGGAAAGTTTGTGATGAGATTGACAAAATAAATCGAAAATTTCTTTGGGGTGACACCCTAGAGAAAAAGAAAGTTCATCTTGTGAATTGGGATCAAGTTTGCAAGATGAAAAAAGATGGTGGTCTTGGGATTCGGAGGGCTAGAGATCAAAATCTAGCTCTTCTGTCCAAGTTGGGATAGAAAGTGTTAAAAGAGGACAATTGTTTATGGGTGGCTGTGCTAAACAAACATATATCTGGGGCAGCAACCCCTCTTGCACAAGAAAAAAGGAAAGAATATATCTCATATTTGGAAAGGCATCCTTAATTCAAGGGAGCTTCTTGTTAAAGGGGTGAGATGAAACCTTGGAAGAGGGTCCAAAGTTAGAGTTTGGAAAGATTGGTGGTGTGGTGATGGAGTCTTTGAACAGGACTTGAGCATACCCACTTACCCACTCCCAAATTCTGGGAATATCACTGTGGATTCCCTTTCTTGATGAGCATGGTGAATGGGATTTGAATCATATGCATAACCTTTTACCTATGTATACAGTTGTGGAAATTCTGAAAATACAACCATACCGTAATAGAGATGAAGAGGATACTCCCAGATGAGTTAAATCCTTTGATGGAGAATTCTCTGCATCAAGTGTATATGAATTAATTGTTGATTACCAAAGTCAAGAAGGAGATTGGGGTTGGATATGGAAGCTCAAGGTTCCTCAGAAGCTTAAGAGCTTTGTGTGGCTTGTTCTCCATGAGAAAATCCTCACAAATCATATGAGATAACTGAGGGGCCTTAATAATGACCCGAAATGCCCCTGTTGTGAAAAGTTGGAGGACATTGTCATTTATTATGGTTTTGTCCCAACGCTATATAGGTTTGTTGTCAAATATTCAACCCGGAATGGTACTCTAACACGCTTAATTTTTCTTGGAAAAGATTGGATCATACGAAATGTAAAAGGGATGATCAAATATTCAGCTCGGAATGGTACTCTAACATGCTTAATTTTTCTTGGAAAGATTGGATCATACGGAATGTAAAAGGGATGAACAAATTTCCTCCACTGTTCCTTATTACCATATGGATTATTTGGAAGAACCGGAATAACACGATTTTTGAAAATAAACATATAAACATTCATGAGAGTGTGAAAAGTATATTAACGTTTGCCAAGGAAATTTTTCAAGCTTTCAATTTAGTTATTACAACACCCCTCAAATGTAAAAGTCTAACTGTGTGGTCTTGTCCAAGTGCAGGAACAATCAAGCTCAACACGGATGACAACACTCGCCGAAATGGAGGAGGTGGCGGTTTTGGTGGTCTTTTCCGGGATGAAACAGGATCATGGATTAGTGGCTACTATAGAAGACTAGAGATATGCACCTTTTAGAAATGGGTTTTGAAAAAATCTGGAAAAATAGAATTTTTTCTTAACTTTGGTCTATTTTTTTATGTGGGACCCGTGTGCCAAAGTTGGCGGGTTTAAGTGGTAACGCGTTCTATGCCGCGTTGTGATTCGCGTGGTATATTTGGTTGCTCAAAACCATTATCGGGTGAATGGAAAATTGAAGCCAAAGTGAGCTCTATAGAAATGAAGTTTTTGGTGAAAATTCCTTAAGGTTTGAAAAATGGCTTGTCCCACATTGATTTGGTGGGAAACTTTGAGTGGGTTTATAAGGCGTAGTATTGGAACTTGGGATAGGTCCCAAGGGGCATCCAAGTTTTGTAGAGAGGGAGGTTATGGTAAAGTGGGTTAGACCCAATGGACTCAAAATAAACACATACACGCGCCGCCGCCATCCGTCCTGGTCAGCAACAAGCAATGGTGGCCGAGGTACAGGCGTGGGTGCGTGGTGTGAGGTTGGATTGGGCTTGTCCGGTCCAATACCTATTTTTTTGGGCCAAAAACATTTTAATTTAATTTATTTTTTGGTAAAATAAAATCAAACCGTTTAAATTCAAATCTGTTCGAACAGTTTAATTCAAGGAAAACCCTTACTTGTTTGAATTTAGATTCAAACAGATTTAAATCTATGCAAATTAAACCGAACAGATCTGTTGAACAGTGCCAAACAGGTCTTGTACCTGTTCAAACATGTTTGGTACCTGTTTAATTCAAATCTGTACAGCCACCACTCCATCTATAAATAGGCAGCCCTCATTTGATGTTTTCATTCACAATTTTCGTACTTCTCCTCTGCAAATAATCTCTGCATCTTGTTGTATTAAATTTCTGTAAGAAAGAGTATATATACTAAGTGTGTTCGTTGTGCGAATAAATTGTAGTGCTGCATTTATTCGTTGTTGATCATTTTATCTTGGGAGATAGATGTCCACATTCTAAAAGTACCGTGGAGAGGACGAATTTCTCTTAAGAACGCAGTGTCAAACACTAGAATTGATCATAATATTGTTCAAGAAATTAATCAAGTAAGTTGTTAATTTATTTTCTGTTTTATTTATTTATATCAGATTTTGATTTTTTTTTGTAACAAAATAAAATCTATATTTTATTTATTTAATTTTATTTCTAGTTTGATTTTTGTAATCAAACATTCTCATTCTTTTCCTTTATTTGTTGTTAAGTACACAAACTTAATTTATACGGAATACAGTGAAGATTGTCCTACAGCACCAGCCTCGAAGCAGAACTTTGGGTTGTTTACAAAGGGCTCACAATCATTCTCCAACGTGGACTGAATCAAGTGGTCATTGAAACAGATGCGAAGCAAGTAGTGCAATTGTTAAGCGAAGAACTGGGAGAGCGATGTCCTTTTCAGGGCATTGTGGAGGATGCACGTATCATGAGAAGTCATGGATCGCTCAATTCAACACATCTAAAGGGAAGCCAACAAATGCACCGATACTTTGGCAAAGCTAGGCGAAAATCAACCATCTGATTTACTAATTGTCAATGAACCACCAACAGAAATCTGTAACATGCTAATTGCGGATATTGCTCACCTCCTTAAGAAGCAATTTAGGACATAGTTCATTTTGTTTTTCTTTCAATTATCCAAAAAAAAATATATATATATATATATATATATATAAAAGAGAGGGGGGTGGGTGGGTTGTGTTGGGTTGTTTTAACTTAAAAATACACAAAAGATAAAGACAATCAGAGGGAGCTGTGAGTGGGGGTGAGCTGACCATGTCCATGGATGAGCAAGAAGACCACGGTGGTGGCCATTCTCGAGCTTCAGCCTCTCGGCGCACTCGCTCCCAGGTAGCTCCCGACTGGTCCTCCCAAGAATCCCTCACCCTCATCACCGAGATCACCGCCGTCGAACGCGACTGTCGCAACACTCTCTCCTCTTTCCAAAAATGGAAGATCATCGTCGAGAATTGCAACTCCTTGGAAGTCTTCCGTACCCTCAACCAGTGTCGCCGTAAATGGGACTCCCTTCTATCCGATTACAAGAAGATCAAGCTCTGGGAATCGTCCGAGTCCCGGGTCGAATCGTACTGGTCGATTGATTATGAGCGAAGATGCGAATTTGGGTTTCCTGAGGATTTTGATTTCGAGGTGTTTAAAGCCATTGATGATCATTTGAAGGTGGGTGATGGGTCGGATACTGACCCGGATGTTGATCCTGAAGCTGTCGCCGATGGAGTGGCCGAGCCTGGTATGCTTTTTCTCATATCATTCAACTGTGATTTAGGTGTTTGCTTGTTTATTGGATTGCTAGCATTGCATGCCCTTTTAATCTTCAAAAAATGGGTAGTTTAAATTATCTTCTATTGGATTGAAATCTGAGTAATTTCAATTGTACACTAGCATTGTTGAACTGAAATAGTATTTGATTTGGCATTGGATGACCATTATAGGTTAAAATTTCAGTCAGATTTTAGTGGTGTTTGTTGTTGCAAAATTTGGGTATGTTTAGTGTTTGGCTTAGTTTCTTGCAGTTGAAAGTACTTATATCAAGGACTTTGTAATAAGGATTTTCAAGAGAAGATGGACGTTTGGCTTAGCTTTTGAATTTTTATCAATTTATAGTGTTAAAAGAAGAACATTCATTACAAATCGGGTGCTAAAAAGATGTGGTGCGACTAGCCAATGAACAACTTATGAACTAAGGGGAAGGGCTTTTTCAGCAGGTTGGTAAATGAGGTTCGTTTGGCATTGGCTTTTTTAGCCAACTTTTTTAGCCTCCTTTTGTTTTTGTTTTTGTTTTTGTTTTTGTTTTGGGGCTTTTTAACTTTGTGAGAGAAAAAGTGTAATGATTATGAGTAAATAGTAGTATTTTGTCTTATTGACTTTTATAGTCAATTTTGTCTTTTTGTGATTATTTAGCCCCAAAAAGTTTGCGAAACCAGGCTGAATGTGAATAGCAGTACCCTATTGAATCCCGAAGAAAAATTTATATTGGAGCTCGTCAATAGGAATAGGACGTGGTTTTCCACCAAGAACTGGGATTTTGTCGTCAAATACCGCTTTTATGATTGGGTATGCAATTTATGCTGACTTCACTTTCGTTAATGGTATCTCAGTCTAGTTGTTTGTTTCTCCAAACACAACTCTACATCGTTAAACTTGTGCATGCCATCCTACTTCGATGACGGACTGCATGGGATTAACTTCTTTACATCCCATCCATAAAGTGTATGTATTACTGCAACCAATTATCTTATGCCATATCAGCATTTTGGTTTATTATTCATATGACCTGAGAATTAGACAACAACTTCCCTTTCCTTCTCTGTGGTCCACTCACTCCTCTTCTTCATTTTCTTTCGCTGCTGGATGTCCATCATGGGAAGATAAAGTTCGGCAAGCAAAATGATAGAGGCAAATCATTATTAGATTATATCACAAAAATAAATGGGATTGGTAACTAATTTACCACCATAATGGGCACAATTAATCCAGTAGAGCCACCAGCAGTACCCTCAATCTCCACGATCCAACCAAGAACAAAGAGAAAACAGACCAAGAGCAATAGGGTGGTTGGCGCTGGTTGATGGTGGGGACTGTGGGAGTGGAAAGGGAGAAGGGAGAAGGCAGTGGTTGTTAGAGTAGATGGGGGGGAGAGGTGGTGTTGGTTGGTGGCAGGGGTGGGCTGGAGGCGTAGGTAGCAATAGATGATGGTGTGGGTTGCGGGTAGAATGGTCGGCAATGGGCATTGTTGCTGATGGAGGCGGCAAAGGGAGAGGAGGTAGAGGCGTGCGGGGAAGGGGGAGGGAGGTAATCACATGTGGTATGGTGTATGTAGAATCTCATGTAGCAGTGAAGTATTTAAGATGTAACTAAAGTTAGTTGATGTGTCTTTTATTCATTGGTTAATCCCAACTCCAAAACTTGGTTTTGGAATCACTAAGAAGTTAAAAATCGCTTAAATTTCACGCGTAGTCCCTTGGTTCCATCAATATATTCCCAACTGTAAGTTTCTCTAGATACTACTTATTTATTTTAATAGTAAGTTCTCTACAATATGCTTTTTTGCGTGACTTTGTGCTTGAGACTGTAGGAAGTGCACCAGTGCAAGCCACATCTCAAAACATGAGGTGCTTACATCTGTGTTTTTGTACTTTTGGTACCATAGATTTGAAGAAGCAAAGGTGCCGAGTGATGCCTCAGAAACGCAGCACAGAGGAAAGGGTTAAGCCTCAGAAACGTAAGATAAATAAAAAGATAATGCCAGAGCAAGGCAGAGTAGTAAAAAGGGTAAAGCCTTTGAAACACAGCAAAAATGAGAAGATATTGCTTAAGAACAACATGGAAGAGAAGGAGCAAATGATGGCTGCAAAACTATATGAGAATGCCAAATTGATCACTGACATACTTAAAGGAAACCTGGGTGAGAGTTCAGACTGTCTCTTGGCTGATCTAAAAAATGTCAAGGATTCGCAGACTGATTTCACTAGGCGTCAAAGTGAGAGACTTATCACATGCCTTGGGAATCTTGCAGACACACTAGACCAGCTTTGTGATATAGTCCAAGAATGTGGTTAGTTTTCAATAAAGGTAATTACTGTTAATGTACCATTCTAGTGATAAATGTAGTGTCCATGCTAATGCTAGCTTTATGACCATGGTTTTCGAATTTTGAGACTTAGATCAATGTAAATGAGTTTAGTTCAAAGCTAGAGGATCATCTGAAGAATTTGAAACTGTTGGATGCATTTGGATTCTTGAAATTGAATCATTCCATCATGATTCTCAACTCAACAAGCCATAGTCCTATTTACTTGGGGTTGGTTACATGGATACATTTCCTCCAATTGGCTTTATTCAGTGTAATATCGTCAGTTAAAAGTTTAAGATAACCGTGTATTTTCTTATCACGTTGTGTCTTAATCTCTCTTTGAATATCACCAGTGTTCTTGTATGTTGGAACTAATGGACTTTTTCTTCAACTCATCAAGCATTTCTTATAATGCATCTTTCTAAACAAATTAGTCAACCAAACTGTCCCATCATCTCTCGAAACACTTTCAAATTTCAATGTGAATTGCATTTGGTCTACAGTTTTTTGCCACTTTCATCCTCCTCATAGCCTCTTTTTATCCCCACTACTCTAATATTGCCAAATAATTTATAATTCATATTACTACTACAGTATCAAGTTCAACTAAACTTATGTTTCTTGAGTGGTTTTCATTAAATAGCTTTTCAAAATAACAAAAGCACAGTTTCATATTTTCCCTAGTATGCTTGATGTAATTAGGTTTTTGCCTTATTTTTTTTCCCTTCTCTTAGCAAGTTTATCTATATTTTTTTCCCCATCATTCAACTTTCCCAATTAAAAATAATAATGAAAGAGCCCTCTCATGAACGAATCTCACAATCACAAGAAATTTTTTTTTTTACCACTAGGCACAAAAATAGTGGGAACTATTTTAATAAGTACATGTGAGATCAATGTTTGTGTATCTAGTAATAAGAAAATGAGACATAACATTTTCCATGGTGTTTCACAATGCAATATTGCAACTAACAGCCGAAACTGCCTGCAATTGTTCAACAAATTCCTACATTTATTTAAGAAATAGACCTTGCCAGTTTCAAATGCTTTCAAAATCCAGCATAATATCCTCTCATTAATAAAAAATAAAATACAAATACAAATAAAGTATTTGTTTCCATTTCTTTCTTTCTTTTTCCATTTTTTTTTTTTTGTCGAGGGGAGAGAGATACTAAGAAAACAGGATAACTGCATCTACCAAATTGTGTAGCAACAAGACCATGAAATGAAATCATTACATCATTATGGATTCCATTATTATTCGTCAATACACTCGTTGCGATTTGTGCTTCTTGGCTCACTTATTTGAGCAAAAATCCACGCAGTTCTCTACTTTCTCTTCACCTGATCAAAGAAAGCAAAAAGCAACAAGAACAAAGGAGGGATATATTAAAAAATGCAATACTATCCATCATAAAATAAACATCATGAACAGTTTTATAAAATTAATTTAAGGGTGATTGCATAATATATTATAAAACACTACAAACTAATTCAAGGATAGAAAATTTTCATGAAGGATTTTCATGATATTTTTTCGTAATGCCTAACAATATTGTATTAAAAAATCAATCGCCTATAATATACAATCGTCATCGGTATAAATGTGATAGTTAATTAGACTTGTAGTTATGTACAAATAATAGAATTTACCATCCTATATAATAGATTATTACTGAATAGTTTAGTGATATTCCACATGTCCATGATGAGGTGTGTTAGAACTACTGTATTGATTTTTTTTTTTTTTATTATTAAAAGAGAGGAGAGATAAAAACTTACTGGGGTTTTCTTTAGTACTAAAATGGGTGCATAAAGAGGAAGCACAACCCAAAGTGCACAAGTCATGTGTATTTTGAGGAGGAGGAGCTGGATTGTTTGGCGGAAAGACGCATTCTTTGAAGCATTTGGCAGCACAAATCAACGAAGGAGTATTGGAAGAGGTGCAAGAAATATAGCATGCAGCAAAACAAACAGGGAAATAAGGTTTGGGTTTCCCCGGTCCCATTACAATTGTTCCCATAATCAACCCTGCCATTACAACCATCACAACCTGCCTCATCATTCTCACTTCCTCCATATTCTGTCTCTCTCTCAAAGCTTGATAGGTATATATAATCCAAAACTGAAACTTGAAATCCTTTGTAGATCAAAGAAGGGTTTATATAGTACACATAGAGGTAGATATAGTATGTAGACAGCTAAAATGATGATAATTATGTCTTTATTATTAGTTACGGTTACGAAACAAAATTTCTATATAGGTTTGATTTTCTTGATTTAGCTGTCCAGTAAGTACCATTCTTTTTTCCGAAAATGATTTGTAAACATAAATTATATACTAAGGGTTGATTTGGAATGTCTTAAAAAAGTGCACTTTTGACTTATTGGTGGGTTTGGGTTGGGTTTAGATTGGGTTTGATGTGACGTGTTAGAGAAGTGATGTGATTTAAATAAGATCATGTGACTTAAATAAGATAGTGACTTTTTGACTTATTTAATACATGCCAAACTAGCCCTTAAATATTTTATTAGAATGACATAATAATAATATTTTTTAAATAATAAGTTACTTTGAGAATCTTTTAATTTAAAATAAAGGTGGGGTTTCTCTCCGGTCCACATCTATACTGGAGGGTATTTCTGTCCTTTTCAATAATTTAATCATTTATTTTGTAAAATCTTTCGTATATATCATTCAAGGAAAAGAAAAAATAGCTCCATTTGATAATTATGGATTGTTTATTTTATCACATTTGTTATGAAAAGAAAAAAAAAAAAAAAAAGATCTATTTTCAAAAGCACATTTGTCATTCAAAAATTTTTTTTTTTTGGTTGTTGTTGGAAATAAACTTAATAAATTAAATATGTTACGATTATCGAATCTACTTAATTTATTAAAAAAAATGATATATACAAAAGGCACAACAAATAGTTCAGATTAGGAAACATGGTCAGTGGTGGACCCGAACATCACCAGATTTCAGACTGGAGACAATTTGTTCTCTTTAAGTAAATGCAGACAAATCTGACACATAATTTGCATAATTTTTTTTGCAAAGATAATTAATCCTATTCAATTAATGTCTTTATCTAATTATTTGCTCCCTCAATAATTTCATGAGTTACGTTGTGAAATGAAATTTGCATATCACCAAGTATGAGGTTTGATTTTGTTGGAATATTTTCAATTGCATTTAGTTCTCTAGCTGGTACCATTCTTTCTTTCTTTTAAAAAAAAAAAAAATGTTTTGTAAACATGAATTTTATATTAAATGTGTTATTAGAATAATATAATAATGACATTTTTTAAAAGATAAAAAACAATTTTAGTCCCTAAAATATGTACTAATCGTTATTTTAGTTCCCTAAAATATCTACCTCTAATTTTCTCAAAGCTTGATAGATGTATATATAATCCAAAACTGAAACTTGAAATCCTTTGTAGATCAAAGAAGGGTTTATATAGTACACATAGAGGTAGATATAGTATGTAGACAGCTAAAATGATGATAATTATGTCTTTATTATTTGTTACGGTTATGAAATAAAATTTCCATATAGGTTTGATCTTCTTGAAATGTCTTCAATTATATTTAGTTCTCGAGTAAGTACCACTCTTTTTTCCAAAAATGATTTGTAAACATAAATTATATACTAAATATTTTATTAGAATGACATAATAATAATATTTTTTAAATAATAAATTACTTTGAGAATTTTTTAATTTAAAATAAAGGTGGCGTTTCTCTCCGGTCCACATCTATACTGGAGGGTATTTCTATCCTTTTTGATAATTTAATCCTTTATTTTGTAAAATCTTTCGTATATATCATTCAAGGAAAAGAAAAAATAGATCCATTTGATAATTATGGGTTGTTTATTTTATCACCTTTGTTATGAAAAGAAAAAAAAAAATGGTCTATTTTCAAAAGCACATTTGTCATTCAAAAAATTTTTTTTTGGTTGTTGTTGGAAATAAACATAATAAATTAAACATGTTACGATTATCGGATCTACTTAATTTATTTTAAAAAATGATATATACAAAGGGTACAATAAATAGTTCAGATTAGGAAACAAGGTCAGTGTTGGACTCGAACATCACCGAGTAGTTCAGATTTCAGACTGGTGTAGGCACTCCATTTTTGACCATCCTCAAGACTTGGTTGTGCTTGTAGGTACACCCAACGGCTGGTTCGATTGCTCGCCCAAAGATTCGACTCGTGGCGGACGTCCACCGTTCGGGTTTCGAACCTTGTATCCTTTTTGTCTCATTTTGGACCCCTGCGGTCCTTTCAGGTGGCCTCGTGGTGCATCGCCACCATGGCTTGGCCCCTGTCGGCTACTTGTGAACACTGCTGCCATCACAGGTAATCGCTTGGCCATTGCTGATGGCCGGCACCCCCCCTATTTCAGTTGGTTTCCGGGAAGATCTTTTGTACCAGTTGGATTCCTCATATCTGCCCTCCATACACGTGTATGAAGGGATGAAGCTCTTGCCAAGCTTGTTCAAGAAGCTTTAGCATTGCATTCCTCTATATAAGCAAGGGGCTCCTTCATTTCAGAGGGTTCTGAGTTTTTGAAGGGCAAAAAGCTTTCTCTCTCTCTATATTGCTTGTGGTTAGAGCTTGGAAGTTGGATTTCTTTGCATTTTTGCACTATACCTCATAGCACAAGACCTCCATCACTCATTCAAACACCTTGAGGCTGTCTCTCAGAGGTTGGAAGCTCAGATTTTTGAACCAAAAGCTGCTGGAAAGATTGTTTTTCAAGGGTAAGCACACTTTTCCCCTAAACTAGTCTTTTCTTGCTTCATTTATAAGCTTTGCTTTCAAGCATTTTTGGGCTCCGACCCAAACTAGAAATGATCATATTTGGAGCCCATTTTCATGTTTGATCAAGGGTCTTTCTCTGTTTGAGGCTTCCTTCTATCACTTGGCTCTTTAACTCTCTTTTAGGCTTTTTTTCTGCATAGTATTTTAAGCTTATTTGTGAGCTGTTTTGGATTTGGCCATAAAATGGAAAGAGGCTTGTTTTGAGCCCCTCTTCAACTTTGTTGAAGGGATCTCCTCTTTTTGAGGACAGAAGCTACCACTTGTCTCTTTACCCCTCTTTTAGGCCCATTTCTTGAATGCTAGTTTAACCTTACTTGTGTTTATTTTCATGACATGATGTAAACTGTAAAGTGCCTTATTTTGAGCCCCTCTTCAACTTTATTGAAGGGCTCTTCACCATTTGGGGCCAGCTTCTGTCCATTGTCTCTATTCTCACTTTTAGGGCCATTTTTGCATGATAGATTAGCCCTATTTGTATTCATTTTTGAGGCATGTTGTAAACTGGAAAGAGGCTTTTTTTGACATCATCTTCATATTTTATTAAGATTTCATTTTTGTTTAAGGTCACATGCTATCTTGTATGCTTGGTTGCCTCCCATTTTGAGCCTTATATCCTAGCTCTTGTTGCATGCTTTGTTTGGCCTTCTAGCCACTGAAATCCAATGGATTTTCAGTGGCTTGGCCATTATTTTGAGCTTCCAAATCAGAGGGGGGTGACCCCCTCTCACCTTGACTTGTTTGGTAGTCATTTTGGCCTTCCAAAGAGGCCCTATCTTCATGCTTTGTTGACTGATTTTGGGGCCAATTTGGTGATTTTTGGGACTATCATATTTGATTTTCAGAGTTGTATATGCCATGTCACTTGTCTATCTTGTATGTGCCTAATAACTCCTTATATGGCCATCTAAAGGAGCTCATCATTTTTGCATACCATGGTTGCATATCAGTGGTTATTTGGGCCTATTTTTACATTTTTTATTCACTGATTTTCGACGGTTTGGTGAAATTCCATGTGCATCATGCACTTGCCATGTAAACCATGTTTGCTAGTCAAAATCGCATGCTACTTTAGTCCATCTTGCTAGCACTTTTTGGCCCGGATTTAAACTGGAAAAGTCCATGTTTTAGGACTTCCTTGACTTTGTCTTCACGCTTCATGTTCAAATAATGCATGCTTTGTATAGCTGTAAGTCATTCCATGTGCCTAGTTTTGAGTTTCGGGTCTCACCTCATGCATCGGGTGCCATGTTTTCATGATTCAGGGCTGTTTAGCATCATATTTCAGTGCTGAAATTTTCATGTTTGCATACCATGTTCCATGCCTTACCATGCTTTGGTAGAGTGGCATTCGTGCCTTAGGTTCGGTCCTCGGTTTGCGTGCACGCGTGCACTCATTTCGAGTGTCTCATTTTCATCTATTGGCCACTTATGTGAGTGTGAATGAGGTCCACTCGTGTTGGTGTAAGTCCATTATGCATTGTGTATGCCATTTCATTTCATAGCATTGTGTATGCTAGGTTGTATGTTAGCGTATTGTGTATGCCACGTTACCTCGTGCATCGTGTATGCCATTTCATAGCATTGTGCATGTTAGGTTATATCTTAGTTGCATTCATGCATATCATGCATCTTGCATTGTGTTTGGGGGGTAGGAGTTAGCCCGAGCACGGGAAACGAGGGGCGTTTCGTACTCCAAGTGACGGAACGTGTCTCAATTTCCAGTCACCGACATTCTGGATTATCCATGATGGAGTCTAGGTATTGTTATATTTTCATGTGCATCCGTTTCATATCGAGTTGTGCAAATCGACTCCTCCGCCATCATGCATCGATATGCGTGATTGGTGGCACGAGGATCGAGGACTACACTCCCTGAAGAGTAGTCAAGCATGCCATGCCCCTTTCCTGCTCTCTGTTGCAGCAAATCAAGAATCAACAGCCTTTCGAAGCTTGGCGTGCTTTCCAAGAACAATTGCAAACAGAGGCTAATTGGGGCATCACAGTGGATTTCCGCGCAAGACAACCTGAACATACATCATTCATCAGAGTTGAGGCAGTCCCTGGCTTGCATGCCAATTCATTGCTTTCCTAGTTAAGTTTTTTAATTAATTAGGACTTTGTATTTATTCGGACTGTAATTGTTTATTTGGACTGTATTATTTATTTGGACCCTCTGCGCGAGGGCAATGTTGTAATAAGTGTGCGTGTGTGTGATGTATGTCTTCCAACCCCACGTCTTTCTCTCCCTTTTATTTACCAGCTTACGATGGTTAGATTAGGGCATGTTTCAATTAGCATACAGTATGATAGCATATTTGCATTCATTCATCTGTTTTGCATGCATCGGGCTCGACGCATCATACTAACTGCATTTGTATTTCAATTCCGAGTTGAATACTTGATAGCTGTTGCATCTCATATGCCATGTTTAGAATAGCCGAGCCTGCTATAGTTGCATTTTTGCATGTGTTGCATTAGGCATTTCTGTATAGTTAGGATAATGCATGGATTTCTAATTAGCTTCTGTTTTGGCTTGGAGTACTCGGTGAGTTTTTATGCTTTAGCATCCTTGCATGCGTGTGAGTGACTGCCATGATAGCATGCTTACCGTAAGGCTATTTGCTTATGTGATATAACTGCCTGAGTGCCTGTGGGTGAAGGTTGGGTTATCTGGATTGGAACAAATCATCGATTGTGAGTTTTAAGCCCACTAGATAGTGGAAAAACCATCTTTTCTAAAGCCCACCTGAGGGTGGCAAAATCTGCATTTTAAGCCTATCTGCGGGTAGCAAACCATCTTTCAAAAACAAACATGAAATGTTTTGTTCCAATTCAGGCGATCCGGTCTATACTTGTATGCTGTGCGCGTCACATAGTAAATCTAGGCTAATAACCGGAATAAGAACACACAATGTTTTAAAAACTAGATATCATGGTTAGTAGATGCCGATCTTTGATCGGGCGAGAGGGGGTGCTCATAGCTGACCTTCCTCAATCGTACCCAAGTTCCCGAGCCGAGGCAACTTTGGTGATGACGGACATGTGGCCTTAGGCAACGAGTCAGGGTTTCCTAAATTTTCCAAAAATAAAATATTTAGGTGGCGACTCTGTATCTGGTGAAGCAGTCCATGTTTGACACTTCTTTCTAAAAAAATTTGTTTTTTTCAAAACGATTTGCCGGATTTGGACTATTTGGTTCATATTAAGAACCGTGACATTTGAGTCCTGAACTGTAGTAACCCCAAAAGGAACAGAACGGGACTCACCCTCTCGGGGCGTTCGGGGACGTCTACAACTGGAGACAATTTGTTCTCTTCAAGTAAATGGATACAAATCTAACACATAATTTTCATAATTTTTTTTTTTATAAAGATAATTAATTGCTAATCAATTAATTTCTTTATCTAATTATTTACTTCCTCAATGATTTCATGAGTTACGTTATGAAATGAAATTTGCATATCACTAAGTATAAGGTTTGATTTTGTTGGAATGTTTTCAATTGCATTTAGATCTCAAGTTGGTACCATTCTTTTTTCTTTTTCTTTTTTTTTTTAAAAAAAAAAATGATTTGTAAACATAAGTTTTGATATTAAATGTGTTATTAGGATGATATAATAATGACATTTTTAAAAGATAAAAAACAATTTTAGTCCCTAAAATATGTACTAATTGTTATTTTAGTTCCTCAAGTTCTAATTTTGCCATTTGATCTTTGAAGTTACCAATTTTAGTCATTTTAATCATGAAGCTAACGTTTGTTTACTTGCTAACTTTAGCTAACTTTAGATACATTTGATAATTATGGGTTGTTTATTTTATCACATTTGTTATGTAAAGGAAAAAAAAAATGGTCTATTTTCAAAAGCACATTTGTCATTCAAAATTTTTTTTTTTGGTTGTTGTTGTTGCTGTTGGAAATAAACTTAATAAACTAAACATGTTACGATTATCGGATCTACTTAATTTATTTTAAAAAATGATATATACAAAAGGTACAACAAATAGTTTAGCTTAGGAAACATGGTCAGTGGTGGTCCCGAACATCACCAAGTAGTTCAGATTACAAACTAGAGACAATTTGTTGTCTTTAAGTAAATGCAGACAAATCTAACACATAATTTGCATGAATTTTTTCATAAAGATAATTAATTGCTAATCAATTAATTTCTTTATCTAATTATTTACTCCCTCAATGATTTCATGAGTTACATTATGAAATGAAATTTGCATATCACCAAGTATGAGGTTTGATTTTGTTGGAATGTTTTCAATTGCATTTAGTTCTCTAGCGGGTACCATTCTTTCTTCTTTTAAAAAAAAAAAAAAAAAAAATGTTTTGTAAACATGAATTTTATATTAAATGTGTTATTAGAATAATATAATAATGACATTTTTTAAAAGATAAAAAACAATTTTAGTCCCTAAAATATGTACTAATCGTTATTTTAGTTCCTCAATTTCTAATTTTGTCATTTGATCTTTGAAGTTACCAATTTTAGTCATTTTAATCATGAAGCTAACGTTTGTTTACTTGCTAACTTTAGCTAATTGTAGATCCATTTTATAATTATGGGTTGTTTATTTTATCACATTTGTTATGAAAAGAAAAAAGAAAATGGTCTATTTTCAAAAGCATGTTTGTCATGAAATTTTTTTTTTCTTGTTGTTGTTGGAAATAAACTTAATAAATTAAACATGTTACAATTATCGGATCTACTTAATTTATTTTAAAAAATGATATATACAAAGGGTACAACAAATAGTTTAGATTAGGAGACATGGTCAGTGGTGGACCTGAACATCACCGAGTAGTTCAAATTTTAGATTGGAGACAATTTGTTCTCTTTAAGTAAATGGATACAAATCTAACACTTAATTTGCATTATTTTTTTTACAAAGATAATTAATTGCTAATCAATTAATTTCTTTATCTAATTATTTAGTACCTCAATGATTTCATGAGTTCCATTATGAAATGAAATTTTCATATCACCAAGTATGAGGTTTGATTTTGTTTGAATGTTTTCAATTGCATTTAGTTCTCTAGCTGGTACAATTCTTTTTAAAAAAAAAAAAAAATGATTTGTAAACATAAATTTTTTATTAAATGTGTTATTAGATTTTCTTTCCTCTGAGGTGGATTTGAATTGAGGAGGAAGGTCCACTTAGTAAAATGGAAGGAAGTGGCTAAACCAGTTGAGCAAGGGGGCTTGGGGGTTAGGAGAGTTCAGGAGGTTAACAAATGCCTTTTGTTGAAATGGTGGTGGAGGCTTGGTGAGGAAAACAAAGCTTTGTGGAGAAGAGTCATATGTAGTAAATATGGGATTGAGGAGGGGAATTGGAGCCCTCATGTAAGCTCTAATGTCAGGTGCTCTAAAATGTGGAAGGATATACTATTACAGTCTGAACAGAGTAGTAGTATGGTGGGATTTTTTCTGGACAATTGTAAGGTGCAAGTGGGTAATGGTCATAGAATTAAGTTTTGGGTGGATAAGTGGTGTGAAAAATTATGCCTTAAAGATGTATTCCCACTCTTGTACAGGTTGGTAGTTGACAAGAGAGAGACCCTATCTGCTATGATGGACAGGAAGGAGGAAGTTGGTGAGTGTGTATTCCAGTTTAGAAGGGCTTTGTATGACTGGGAAAGAGTGGAGGTAATCAGATTGGCTAGTCAGATTGACGCAGACCCTGTTATTAGGTACTCCTCAGATGATTCACTAGTTTGGAATGCTTCGAAATCTAGGAGATTTTTAGTTCAATCTATGTATAAATACTCGGTAGATGGCTTCAGTAGTTTCAGCCCAATAAGCAAAAGGATTTGGGTAAAACATGTTCCACTTAGAGTTCAATTTTTTGGATGGTTCGCATGGAAAGGAAAATTAAAAACGATAGAGTTTCTCCTCAGGATTGGTGTTTTGCCTGCTAGTGCATCTATAGTATGCTGCCTGTGCAAATCTGGGGATGAGTTACTTATCCATGTGCTTCTATTATGCCCCGTGGCTTGGAGAGTGTGGTCTACAATGCTTAGATGGTGGAAGGTTCAAGGTGCACTGCCAGCTTCAGTGGAGGCCATTCTTGATTGGTGGGCAGGGGTGGGGCTTAGCAAAAAGGAAAGGATGATGTGGAAAGCCCTCCCTTTAGTTGTAATGTGGTCTTTATAGAATTATCGAAATGGGTGCTTATTTCAGGATGTTGTCCCAAGTGTGGAAGGGGTAACGAATTTAATTAAGTTGACAATGGCTGTGTGGTTTAAGGAAGCATTTAAGGATCGTATGTTTTCACTGCATGACTTTATATTTAATCTAAAGCGCATTAGATTCTGCTTGTGAGGTGGCAAGAGTGTGTGAAGTTCTGTGGAGGCCTAGCGTTCTAGCCTTCCTTCTGCTGATCTGTGGTCTAAGCAGTGGCTGTGTGTCTGGGGTTAAAGATGATGTTAATGCTGATATGTTTTTGGTATATCAGTTGGGCTGTAATTGGTTTGGTGCTGGTGAATAGAGATGGTGGAGCTACTGTCACTTGGTTTGGTTTATCAACTTCAGATTATGTTGCTGTATAGAGTATGTATTATGGTCTATTTGCCTAATGCTAGATGTGGAATGGTGTTATGCTGCTAGCTAGGTTGCTGTTGTGAAGTTTCTGTATTATGTGTGTAGACGTCCCCGAACGCCCCGGGAGGGATAAGTCCCCTCTATTCTGTTCGTTTTGGGCTCACTACAGTTCAGGACTCAAATTGTCACGGTTCTCAATCTGAACCAAAGAGTCCAAATCCGGCAAATCATTTTGAGAAAAAAACAGATTTTTGAAAGAAGTGCCAAACATGGACTGCTTTGCCAGATATAGAGTCGCCACCTAAATATTTTATTTTTGGGAAATTTAGGAAACCCTGACTCGTTGCCTACGGCCACGTGTCCGTCATCACCAAAGTTACCTCGGCTCAGGAACTTGGGTACGATTGGGGAAGGTCACTTCGTGAGCACCCCCGCTCGCCCGATCAAAGATCGGCCTCTACTAACCATGATATCTAGTTTTGAAGACATTATGCATTCTTATTCCGGTTATTAGCCTAGATTTAGTATGTGATGCGCACAGCATACAAGTATAGACTGGGTCGCCTGAATTGGAACAAAACATTTTATGTTCATTTTTGAAAGATGGTTTGCTACTACTTGATGGCTTAAAATGCAGATTTTGCCACCCTCAGGTGGGCTTAGAAAAGATGGTTTTGCCACTATCTAGTGGGCTTAAAACTCACAGTCGATGATTTGTTCCAATCCAAATAACCTAACCTTCACCCACAGGCATTCAGGCAGTTATATCACATAAACAAATAGCCTCATGGTAAGCATGCTATCATGGCAGTCACTCACACACATGCAAGGATGCTAAAGCATAAAAACTCACCGAGTACTCCAAGCCAAAACAGAAACTATGTTAGAAATACATGCATGATCCTAACTATACAGAAATGCCTAATGCGACACATGCAAAAATGCAACTATAGCAGGCTCGGCTATTCTAAACATGACATATGGAATGCTACAGCTAACAAGTATTCAAGTTGGAATTGAAATACAATGCAGTGAGGTATGATGCGCCGAGCCCGGTGCATGCAAAGCAGATGAATGAATGCAAACATGCTATCATACTGTATGCTAATTGAAACATGCCCTAATCTAACCATCATAAGCGAGTAAATAAAAGGGAGAAAGACGTGGGGTTGGAAGACATACATCACACGCACACATGCTTATTATAACATTGCCCTCGCTCGGAGGGTCCAAATAAATAATATACAGTCCCAAATAAATAATACAGTCCCAATAAGTACAAATTCCAAATTAATTAACAAATTAATCTAGGAAAGCAATAAATGGCACCCAAATCTATGGACCGCCTTGGCTTTGTCCCAAATGATGAATGATGCATGCTCAGGTTGCTTGGCGCAGGAATCCATTGCGACGCCCTAATTAGCCTCTGTTTACAATTAAGCCTGGAATGTTGTGCGAAGCCCCAAAAGATTGTCGGTTTTTGATTTGCTGCAACAGAGAGCAGGAAAGGGGCATGGCAATGTATTTTCACATATGTATGCTTGACTACTCTTCAGGGAGCGTAGTCTTCGATCCTCGTGCCACCAATCGCGCATCTCGATGCATGATGGCCGAGGAGTCGATTTGCATGACTCAATATGGAATGAATGCACATATAAACACAACAAGACCGGGACTCCATCATGGATAATCCGGAGTGTCGGTGACCGGGAATTGAGACACGTTCCGTCACTCGAAGTACGAAACGTCCCTCGTTTCCCGTACTCGGGCTAACTTCTATCCCAAACACAATGCAAATGAGATGGCATGCACTATGCAACTAATATACAACCTAGCATACACAATACTATGAAATGGCATACACAATGCACGATGTAACATGGCATATACGATGCTCTAACATACAACCTAGCATACGCAATGCTATGAATTGAAATGGCATATGCAATGCACAATGGACTTACACCAACATGAGTGGACCTCACCCACACTCATATCAGTGGCCATAAGATGAAAATGAGACACTAAAGATGCGTGCACACATGCACGCAAATCGATGACCGATCCTAAGGCACAAATGCCACTCTAACAAGGCATGGCAAGGCATGAAAATATGGCATACAAGCATGTGATTTCTAGCACTGAAGCGTGATGCAAAATGGCCCCGAAACATGGAAACATGGCACCCGATGCATGGAATGGTCCCGAAACACAAAACTAGGCACATGCATTGACCTATAGCTATAAAAAGCATGCATTATTTGATCATGAAGCATAAAGATAGAACCAAGGCAGTCTCAAAACATGAATATTTCTAGTTCAAAACATGGCCAAAAGATGCTAGCAAGATGGCCTAACATAGCATGCAATTTTGACTATCAAACATGGATTACATGGTACGTATATGAAGAAAGTGAGAACTCATCAAACCAGCAAAAATCAGTGAATAAAACATGCCAAAAAATGCCCAAATAACCTCTAAAATGCAACCAACACATGCGCAAATGATGTGTTCTTTTAGAGGGCATACAAAGGGGTTATTAAGCACATGCATCAAGGACACTTAGCATAGCCAAATCAACTCTGAAAATCAAATATGATAGTCCTAAAACTCATCAAATTGGCCCTGAAATCAGTCAACAAAGCATGCAAAGAGGGGTCCCTTTGGAAGGCCAAAAAGACCATCAAACAAAACAAGGTGAGAGGGGGGTCACCCCCCTCTGATTTTGAGGCTCAAAAATACATCAAAGCCACTAAAAATCCACTGGATTTTAGTAGCTAAGAGGCCAAAACAAGGCCAATGCAAATGCTCACATGTATGGCCCTAATCATGGAAGAATGAAGCATGCATAGGGGAAGATGACCCCAAACAGAGAATAGACCTTAATCAAACATGAACATGATGTTAAAAAAAGACTTTTTTCAGTTTAGGTTGAGGTCCAAAAAGGCTCACAAGTAAGGCTAATGAATCATACAAAAATAGCCCTAAAAGAGAGAATGAGCAAACAGGGCAGTAAATGACCTCAAACAGAGAAGATCCCTTCAACAAAGTTGAAGAGGGGTTCAAAAAAAGATATGTTACAGTTTATGGAAAAACCAAATATGCTCACAAGTAAGGCTACAATATGATGCAAAAATGGCCCTAAAAGAGAGATAGAGAGTAAGAGGTAGTATCTGGCCTCAAACAGTGAAGAGACTTTCAATAAAGTTGAATAAGGGCTCAGAATAAGGCACTTTACAGTTTGGCTCGAAGCCGAGAAATGCTTACAAATAGGGATAACATATCATGCAAGAAATAGGCCTAAAAGAGGGATAAAGGGAAAGGGCTAACAAAAAGCCTCAAATAGAGAAAGTTTCTTGATCAAACATGAATATGAGCTCAAAATATGACTATTTTTAGTTCAGGCCGAAGCCCAAAAAAGCTTGCAAGTATGGCTTATGAATGAAGCAAGAAAATGCAAGTTTAAGGGAAATAGAGAGTTACCCTAGAAGAGCAGCAAATCAGGGGCTTTTGGACCAAAATTTTGAGCTTTCAACCTCTTCAAATGGCCTCCAAGGTGCTGGAATGGAGTGTGGAGGCAGTAGGCTTGGAGGTGTGGTGTAAAATGGCCAAGAAAAAGGGGGTTTTAAGCTTGGATGAGAGAGAGAGGGAGGGTTGTATGCATATAGCTTCAACTAATTTTTCTAACCCTTCAAAATGGAGCTGGGGTGCTGGTTTTTATAGAGGAGAGGCCAAGGGAAAAAGGGGGGGGGGAAAAAAACCAATTCAAATTTCCCCCCAAAAGATAGACCCTCGGACAGTGGGTCAAGTGCAGAATAGTTGGCATAGCTGGAACACACTCAAGAGGGAAAACATGGTCAGACGACCACCTCCCCTGGCTGGCCGGCCAGTTCAAAAGGGTCAGGTGGCCGGCCTGCCATCTTTTCTGGCCGGCCTGCTACTTTTCAGGACACAAATGGGTCTTCCAGAAAGAAAGGTGGCCAGCTAGTGATTGAGAAGTCCAATGGTGGCCAGCCAGGTTTCCAAATTGAAGCCCCGGAAGTTATCTTTCCAATGGTATAAACCTTGCATTAAAATTACTCCTGTGCAAAAAGTTATGCCTGTTTTGGTGAAGCCGCGCAGATTCTGTCCAACCGGAGTGATGCCCTACTTCAATCAACCATATCTCCCTCGTCCGGAATTGGCTTTAGGAGATTCTTGAGTGAAAAATGAAGCCCCAGAAGTCTTCTTTCCAACGGTGGTGGCCTCATAGCTTGATTCCAAGTATGCAAATAAATAGGCCCGATTCGGCGAGGGTTGCTCGACTTTGTCTTAACAGTTCATTCCCATTTTCTCCCCCAATTGGGTTTCTTCCCTCTTCTCTTCTTTTCTTCAACTTCAAACCCCTAAGTAAGGTGTTTTGAAAGATTTTTCAAAGATTTCATCTCTCTTTCATTCATTTCTACTTTGTGCTTACTCGGTTTACCGAAAAGCGCAACATTTAACAAAATGTGTGCGTTGGAACATCGTAGAAAATTTATTTCAAAAACGTTTCGAAAGACAGGGTTTTAAGGTCTAAAATCTTTTGATCAAGATTGTTTTGGTCCAAAAAGGGGTATGAAGTTGAGCTTTGACTCTCTCCTTGTCGAAGAAACTAAACCTTTCCCCTGCATACCTTTCTCTACCATGTAAACCATCAGTCGCGTCCAAGTCTTAAGGGCAGTCAAAAATGGGGTGTCTACAGTTGCCCCTCTTTGACGGAACTCGGAAGTCAAGAAGTGACGAGAGTGAATGTCAAAGCCCAGAGATGACCCATTTTTGACAAGGCCGAAGACTTGGACAAATAAACAAAGTACAGACAAATAAATGGTTGCGCCCGCAGGCTGCCTACGTATCCCTTTGTAAGGAATCAAACCAGCGTAGTTCAGGGGCAGGATAAAATGATACGCGGGAAGATTCTGATGATTGGACTTATACGCTACGCGAAGCCGGTTTAAAAATTGAGGATTTATGCAATGCACTGTAATGTAGTGGTTAAAATGCAATGTAATAGCTAAGCGGTGAAGGTACTTTATAGGGGCAATTGGCAATGACTTACCTCATGCCGCTGGGGATCTTTTGCTTCTTCTTGGTCGAACCACAGGTGCTACTTTTCTTCCTAACTATGGTTGCAACTTTCCCTATTCTCCAACAGGGTGACAGACTAGGTTGATTCAGTATCCAGAATTGAGGCGCACACATATGCTATCTCAATCTATGGGGCTGCCATACAGATTTCAAGCCGAGGATATACCTTTGGGTATTTAAACCAGACTTTAGTCTCGGAAATCCCGAACCTTTGCGTTCTAGGCATAAGCCATTCGAACTCTAGTTTCCACCGTCTCAGTTGGTCTCCTAGGAACTCACCGCTAACACAGGCAGGTGGCTATACCAGACCACTGGAAGTCGTTCGGGTACAACAAACACCAAAGGAATTGCACCACGATGACTCCCTATGATTTCTCGATGCTCACAGGCATCGGGGTAGGGGGTGATCCGATCCCCTTCGACACCGATATGGAATAATGGACTGCCGCTCAGATCTATCTACTTGGCAAGGTGCCACCTCTCGCCCGTCCAGGCTTCGTTCGATATTCCTAGTTCGAGGTCCAATTCAAGGTCCAGCCGGCTTTGGTGGAGGAGACTCCGATGACTCAGGAGGCGGTGGAGCGGTACGCTCACGGCTTTCTGATGTTCCTGCTGGGGACCACTATTTTCGCCGATGGCGAATCATCGCTCTCTCTCTACTCGGCCTTAGCGGCGACCGATCAATCTCAGCCCCTCTGTCTACTCAGCGCCTTAGTGGATGTCACTCAGATCCTGCACTACGACTGGGGTGGCGCCGCTCTGGCTACACTTTATGGATACATGAGCTCGGCTTCCCGCGGCAGCGGACAGTTGCTTAGGGGCTATTGGCATGCTTGGGAGGTACGTTTCTTTTCTCTTTTACATTTTCTGCTTTACATTTTCTGTACGCTACACACTGCACAAACTGTAGTCTGCTTACTAATCAGATTTCGTACATTACACACACACCAGATTGCATACACTAACTCAGACATCGCCACACTGTACACTCTGCACAACACATTATCTGCACAATACACTGCACGATACATGGCCCTGTTATTTCTGCTGTATTCCGCATTCTGCTTTATCTGATAAGCATACTGGTATTTGTTCTACAGTTGTGGGTCTATGCTTACTTCCCCAGACTAGCCCCAGTGCTAGACGCGGAGACCCCTTTCGTCGTCCTTTTCTCATGACGCTTCGACGGGAGATGCGTGTGGAGACCCGGGGAGACTTTTAGCTTCTTCCGTCGTTATTTTGACACCATCACCCCGGCCGAGGTATGTTTTACTTGCAGTTCATTTAAGCTTCGCTTTACACTGTATTTTCAACAACAGTAGATAACGAACTGTATTTCATTCTCAGATCACCTGGCAGCCTTGGGCTCCGTTGCTAGCGACGATCCGAGATCGATTTGCCGGTGCTGAGGAGACCTCGCGTTTCCGGATTCTGTTGGAGGGCCTGGTCTGTCGGGCTTGGTACCTGGGCGAGCATTTCCTATGCCAGACCTTAGGGTTACCAGAGCAGATAGACCCGGTTCATCCTCCGGAGGACATGAGGGAGACCAAGAGATTCACGGCCGAGCAGATGGCCGAGTACACTATTGGCTGGGAGGCGATCCGCTTTAGAGGCATCGGCGATTACAGAGAGTACGTGCAGACGTACATCATGCGGCCTCTAAGCGGTAGCCGTCGGGCTGAGGGAGAGAGGCCCGTGGCGCCGGCAGCCAGGGCAGGAGTGGGAGCATCGAGGAGGGCCCGGGTTCGTGGTAGGGGTGGAGCTCAGAGAGAACGGGGGGCTGGTTGGCCCATACTGCCTTCCTCCCTAACATACAGAGGGCAGGGTGGGGTGACCTACCAGATCCCCTTTGCCCCTCCTCCGGCTGATCACGAGTTGGTCGGTGTCCCCGACTTGCCTCCGGTATGTACTATTGCATTTCGCATCTTGCATTGTCATTTCATTTCATTTCATTTCTTTGATACTCTGCAGAATACTGATGCATCTAATGCTTTTGCAGGCGTCCTCCGAGTACACCCGACAGTCCCTGGAGTTGAATGCCTCCATGATGGGAATGTTGCAGTGGACTTTCGACCTTCTGGCCCTCTACAGTATTCGGTATGTTCTTCAACCACAGTCTCAAACCATACATAAACTGCTTCACATAATCCGATGCACAACACAACACTTGACACACTGATCTCACAACATTCATACACTGCATTCTGCACTGATAAACTGTTCACGGCATTCACACCTTATCATACTTGCATTACACCGATAAAACATTCACGGTACACTGATGCATTTGCCTTTTGTACTTTTCAGCCTCCCTTCCAGATTTCCACTGTAGGAGGTGCTCCAGCCGGACCTTCCGTTCCTGTCTGAGGGAGAGATGAGGAGGGCAGAGTATTCCCCTGCACCAAGGTGGGGCGCACTCATGTCGGGAGTAGCTCACGGGCTCCAGTTCCAGATGACGACGATGAGTCAGAGGCGGAGGCAGAGGCAGAGGCAGAGGCAGAGGCTCGGACTCGGCTCGAGGAGGAGATCTGCGATGATGCTCTTGGACCTTCGTCCATGAAGAGGACGAGGACAGACTGATAGCCCCGGAGCCATTTTGACATTTGATACTGATTTTTGTTGTTTTTTTTTTCTTTCTTCTTTTATGCACTTTTTTCCTTTTTTTGCTGGTAGTTAGGATACTTTGTACTGCCATAGGCAGATTTTGTTTCCCAAAACTTGCACTTGAAAAGATGATGAAATGAAACAAACTTTTTGTCTGAAAAAGTGTTACATTTGTATATCTTTACATTTCATTGCTTCGCATTGCATCATGTTACACCTCAATGTAAACAAAAATAATTTGTTGTCTGAAAATTGAACAATTGCACTGTAATAATCAGATAACGAACCCACTATCAGTAAAACAACCCAAGCAATCCACTGCCTGATTCTGAACACACAGCCCTTACTCTACTGGGGACTAATCTGCATATAGCCCATAACACAGCACTCGGTTCATTCTGCACACGGCAAATCTTGAACAAACAGCCCAATCTGACAAGACGGAATACAAAGGCAGAATCGGCTGAGACTGAAACACACTCAGATACCCCAAATTTTCCTTTTCTCCTTTTGGTTCTGCCTAAATGTAGAGAATGTCACAGCACTCTAAGCATAAGCGATTTTTTTGAAATTGAAAAAAAAGAGTTTTTCAACCTGGGTATTGAGCCTACAACTGAACATAGTGGGAAAAGACTCAAACAAAAGGCACACGACCTAATCACAACGAGACATGCTCGGAAAAGGCCAAAAACAAAAGTTGGGCTAAACAAGACAATAGACACGACACACGGACATGTTTACAAAAACGAAAGACCTTAGATCTTGGGGAGCCAGTCCCTCCGGGTATGTTTCCCACCCTTTCTGATTTGTGATTCTCACATCACTCGGCCCTCAAGCTCAGTTTTTCTCTCAAAACCCTTTTCTTACTTTTCTCTCAACTTACACCTCTCTATTCTTTATTCTCTCATTTTTTTTGTCCCTCCCCAGGGTTATTAATGGGTGAATAGGAAGTTGTGGGTTCACGCCCAATACAATTGATTCGTAGCTATTTCTTCCAGTGACGTCTAGTCGATGTTCCAGACGAGGAATGGTGTATCTTGATCCATCCCAACTCGTGCTTCGCACTTGGCTTGACATCTCGTCATTTGGAAGATGTTGAGAGCTTTCAGCCTCTTACGAACGGCTTTAGTTGTGCCCTCTTCCGGTGGATAGAGTGTACTTCTGGCAAGTATGTTGATGATATGGGGAAAGACAGAACACCTGACTTGATTGTGCCCCTAGTTCATCATTTCGACCATTTTTGTTTTGGTTTTCTACTAAAACAATTTTGACCAAAATGAGAGTTAAATTAACATGCTTGTTCAATTTTTGATTTGAAATCATGCAAGTTAGATTATAAGCACTGAAAATTTTCCCGTCTGGGTCCCAAAAATGGTCTAGTTTTAGAAAATGAAATAGTTTTCGAGAAAATAGTCAACCTCAGTGTAACAAGCCCGCGGGGGGACCTCACTACAGTTCGGACTCAATTTGTGTCACGATTCTTAATCTTGAACCAAAGGGTCCGAATCTGGCAAATCATCTTGAGAAACAGATTTTTGAAAGAAATGCTAAACATGGACTGCTTTGCCAGATATAGAGTCACCACCTAAATGTTTTATTTTGGAAAATTTACGAAACCCTGACTCGTTGGCTAAGGCCACGTGTCTGTCATCACCAAAGTTGCCTCGGCTCGGGAACTTGGGTACGATTGGGGAAGGTCACTTCGTGAGCACCCCCGCTCGCCCGATCAAAGATCGGCCTCTACTAACCATGATATCTAGTTTTGAAAACATTGTGCGTTCTTATTCCGGTTATTAGCCTAGATTTACTATGTGATGCACACAGCATACAAGTATAGACTGGATCGCTTGAATTGGAACAAAACATTTCATGTTTATTTATTAGAAAATGGTTTGATGGTGCTACCCGCAAGTAGGCTAAGAATGCAGATTTTGCCACCCTCAAGTGGGCTTAAAAAAGATGGTTTTGCCACTATCTAGTGGGCTTAAGACACACAGTTGATGATTTGTCCCAATCCAAATAACCCAACCTTCACCCACAGGCATTCAAGGCAGTTATATCACATAAGCATATAGCCTCATGGTAAGCATGCTATCATGGCAGTCACTCATACGCATGCAAGGATGCTAAAGCATAAAACTCACCGAGTACTCCAAGCCAAAATAGAAACCGATTAGAAATCCATGCATGATCCTAACTATACAGAAATGCCTAATGCAACGCATGCAAAAATGCAACTATAGCAGGCTCGGCTATTCTAAACATGGCATATGGGGTGCAACAGCTATCAGGTATTCAACTTGGAATTGAAATACAAATGCAGTTAGTATGATGCGCCGAGCCCGGTGCATGCAAAACAGATGAATGAATGCAAACATGCTATCATACTGTATGCTAATTGAAACATGCCCTAATCTAACCATCATAAGCTGGTAAATATAAGGGAAGAAAGACGTGGGGTTGTAAGACATACATCACACTCACGCACGCTTATTACAACATTGCCCTCGCGTAGAGGGTCCGAATAAAATAATATACAATCCCAAATCAATAGTATAGTCCGAATAAATAATACAGTCCAAATATGTACAAAACTCTAATTAATTAAAAATTTAACTAGGAAAGCATTAAATTGGCATGCAAGCCAGGAATTGTCTCGACTCTTCTCCGGATGATGAATGATGCATGCACGGGTTGCCTTTGCGCGGAAATCCATGGCGATGCCCTAATTATTCTCTGTTTGCAATTATTCTTGGAATGCGTACCAAGCTTCGGAAGGCTGCTGATTCTTGATTTGCTGCAACAGAGAGCAATAGAGGGGCATGGCAAAGTATTTTCACACATGTATGCATGCCTCGATCCTCGTGCCACCAATCACGCATCTCGATGCATGATGGCCGAGGAGCTAAGTTGCACAACTCAATATGGAATGAATGCACATGAAAATACAACTAAGACCTAACTCCATCATGGACAATCCGGAGTGTCGGTGACTAGGAAATTGAGACATGTTCCGTCACTCAGAGTACGAAACGTACCTCATTTCCTGTGCTCGGGCTAACTCCTATCCCAAACACGATGCAATATGCATGATATGCATGGATGGAACTAAGATACAACCTAACATGCACAATGCTATGAAATGGCATACATGATGCACGAGGTAACATGGCATACACAATGCGCTAATATACAACCTAGCATACACAATGCTGTGAAATGAAATAGCATACACAATGCATAATGGGCTTACACCAACACAAGTGGACCTCGGCCATACTCATATAGGAGGCCATTAGATGAAAATGAGACACTCGAGATGCGTACACACGTGCACGCAAACCGAGGACCGACCCTAAGGCACCAAATGCCATTCTAACAAAGCATGGAAAGGCATGGAATATGGCATACTAGCATGAAAATTTCAGAGCTAAAATATGATGCAAAACAACCCCGAAACATGGAAACATGGCACCCGATGCATGAAATGAGACTCGAAACTCGAAACTAGGCGCATGGAATGACTTATAGCTATACAAAGAATGCATTATTTGAACATGAAGTATGAAGACAGAATTAAGATAGTCCCAAAACAAGCATATTTCCACTTTTAAGCAAGGCCAAAAGGTGAACACAAGTAGGGCTAAGCTAACATGCAAAAATGGCCTCGAAAGAGAGATAAAGAAGAAAGTAACAGATTCTGGCCCTAAATGGCAAAGAGACCTTCAACAACGTTGAAGAAGGGCTCAAAATGAAGCACTTTACAGTTGACATCAAGCCACGAAAATAAACACAAGTAGGCATAAAACATTATGCAAGAAAAAGGCAATAAGAGGGACAAAGAAGCAAGTGATGGCTTCTGGCCTCAAAGAGAGGAGGTCCCTTCAACAATGTTGAAGAGGGGCCCAAAAAATGATATTTTACAGTTTATGAACAAGCCCAAAACAGTGCACAAGCAAGCTTAAAATACAATACAAAATAAGGCATAAAAGAGAGCTTTAACACAAAGAGCAAAAAGGAAGCCTCAAACAGTGAAAGAACCCTGATCAAACATGAAGAGTGGGCCAAAATATGACTATTTACACTTTGTACTAGAGCCCAAAAATACAAGCACAAGGAGCTAAAAAAGCATGCAAAAATAGGGCCAAAAGTGAGATAAAAAGGCAAGTGACAGATGGAAGCCTCAAACAGTGAAGATCCCTTCAACAATGTTGAAGAAGGGCTCAAGAAAAACCTATTTTCAGTTTATGACCAAGCTCAAAATAGTTTAAAAATAGGTCTAAAATACTATACAAGAAAGAGACATAAATGAGAGCTAAAGAGGCAAGTGGTAGTATGAAGCCTCAAACAGGGAAGAACCCTTAATCAAACATGAAAAATACCTCAAAAAATGACTATTTTCAGTTAGGGTCGGAGCCTGAAAATGTAAGCAAAAAGAGCTAAGAAAGCATGCAAAAATAGGCTCAAAAGAGGGAAAATGGGACTCACCCTTGTAGAACCAAGCTTCAACAACTTTTGGACCAGGTTTGGGAGCTCTTGATCTCTAGAAGACAGCCTCAAGTTGCTGGCATGGATGTTGGAGGTGTGATGCTATGAGTTGTAGTGTAAAATGTTGTAGGACTTGAGAGGTTTTGATGCTTGGAAGAGAGAGAGAGGGAGCTTTAATGCAAGACTCCCAAACAAAACTTTTTTAACCCCCTAAAATGCAGCTGGAGCTGCTAGTTTTATAGGCAAAAGAGTGGTGGAAAAGGGAGGAAATTGAAATTGAAATTTCCCCCCAAAATAGGCCTAAAAGAGAGATAAAGAGGCAAGTGGTAGCTGCCGGCCTCAAACCGAAGAGAGCCCTTCAACAAAGTTGAAGAGGGGCTCAAAACAAGACATTTTAAAGTTTATGACCAAGTTCGAAACAGCTCACAAGTAAGCCTAAAATACCATGCAAAAATAGGCCTAAAAGAGAGTTATAGAGGCAAGTGATAGTAGGAGACCTCAAACAGCAAAAGGTCCTTAATCAAACATGAAAAGGATCTCAAAATATGACTATTTACAGTTTGGTTCGGAGCCCAACAATGCTTGCAAGAAAGGCTTAGATATAGACCAAGATAGGAACCAAAAGGAGGGGAAAGAATCTTACCCTTGAAGACCAATGAACCAGCAGCTTTTGGACCAAGAAGAGGAGCTCCTAGCCTCTGGAAAATAGCCTCAAAGTGTTGTAATGGAGGATGGAGGTGTATACCAAAAACCGGAGCAAACGGAGGTGGTTAAGCGATCGAACGAGGCACCACGTAGTCGGCTCCGAAAAATCGAAAACCGGGCTCCAAACGGGAAAAATGGCCTACGACCAAGAAACGTAGCCTACGGCCACTGAGAGATGATCTATGAGACCTCTCCCTCCCTTCGGGAAGAGAAAATAGAGAAAACGGAGCCTGGTTCGCAAACCGAGGCAAGACACAAAAGAGTCCGGAAGTCCGCAGGCAAGGCTCACAGCCGAGACTCTGAAACTTCGGCACGAGCACAATATGCAATATCACCGAGCGCTCAATTGGTGACGTCTGAGTCTTAAGGTCAGTAAAAAATGGGGTGTCTACAGTTGCCCCTCTTTGACAGAACTCGAAAGTCATAAGTGACGGGAGTGAATGTCAAAGCCCAGAGACGACCCATTTTTGACAAGGCCGAAGACTTAGACAAACAGGCGAGATAAGCAAGAGATGTGCTGTAGCGCGCAGCGAGGGAGAGGCAAAATGCAATCGGTAATGCAAGACGCCGAAGGTAACTCAATGATCATGCAACTGCAGCAAGCTGTAATAAAGCACATATTCACAATAGATGCAGATTTTAAGCAAGAATCGAAGCAACAACTACATTTCATGCGATTAAGAATGCGAGAATTATTCAATTCTCACCACGTCTCACACGGAGAAGATACAATACTGCGTGGTTAAATGCAGTCGCTGACCTTAAATGAACCGTACATACAATATCGTGCCTCATGGTTCTGGAGATCTCTCGCTTCTTCTTGGTCGAACCACAGGTGTTACTTTTCTCCCTGACTATGGTTGCAGCTTTCCCTATTCTCCAACAGGGTGACAGACTAGGTTGATTCAGTATCCAGAATTGAGGCGCACACATATGCTATCTCAATCTATGGGGCTACCATACAGATTTCAAGCCGAGGATATACCCCTGGGTATTTAAACCAGACTTTAGTCTCGAAAATCCCGAACCTTTGCGTTCTAGGCATGAGCCATTCGAACTCTAGTTTCCACCGTCTCAGTTGGTCTCCTAGGAACTTACCGCTAACACTGGCAGGTGGCTATACCAGACCATCAGAAGTCGTTCGGGCACGACAAACACCAAAGGAATTGCACCTTTAGAGGATTTAAGGTCTCCTAGACCAGACAATAAAACAGATATGATGCAATGGATGTAATAGATGTGATGCAATAGATAATAGATGCGATGCAACAGAGAGTACAATAGATGTAAAATGGTGATGTACGCCAACCACGCTGGACTCGTGAGTGGAGGAAGAACAAAGAAAATCAATCAGAAGTGCATTCCACGCAACCTAAGATAAATTCCAAACACGCTGAAATCGTGTGCGTAAGGGGAGGCTCTAATCACGCTGAAATCGTGAGAAGAGGTAAACAAAAACAACCCACCTAGCGTGTCTACAACGCAACTTGGGATAAATTCCAAACACGCTAAAATCGTGTGAGGAAAAGAACACTTTAACCACGTTGAAATCGTGAGAAGAGGTCAAAACAAGCCCGCCCAGCGCGTCTACAACGCAACCTGGGATAAATTCCAAACACGCTGAAATCGTGTGAGGAAAAGAACACTCTAACCACGCTGAAATCGTGAGAAGAGATCTGAAAACAACCGCTCAAGTGCGCGCACAACACAACCTGAGATAAGATCCAAACACGTTGAAATCGTGTGAGGAACGGGACACTCAAACCACGTTGAAATCATGAGAAGAGGTCAAAACAATCCGCCCAACGTATCTACAACGCAACCTGGGATAAATTTCAAACACGCTGAAATCATGTGAGGAAAAGAACACTCAAACCACGCTGAAATTGTGAGAATAGGTCTAAAAACAACCGCTCAAGTGCGCACACAACGCAACCTGAGATAAATTCCAAACACGCTGAAATCGTGTGAGGAAAAGAACACTCTAACCACGCTGAAATCGTGAGAAGAGGTCCGAAAACAACCGCTCAAGTGCGTGCACGCAACTGAGATAAGATCCAAACATTTGAAATCGTGTGAGGCAGGACTCTCAAATCACGTTGAAATGGTGAGAGAGGTCCTAAAACAACCCGCCATAGCGTCTTCAGCATAAGCGGGATAAATTCCAAACATCTTTGAAATCGTGTGAGGAAAGAACACTCTAACCACTTTGAAATTGTGAGAAGAGGTCCAAAACAAGCGCTCAAGTCTTTAGCGCAACTGAGAAAGTCCCGGAGGACAACGATCCCAAACGCTGCTCAGCGTAAAAGGATAAATGGTAGAAGATAACACAAGATGCAAATAAATGCAAGTAAGGTGTGCATGACAATACGAGTGGAAAAGTGCATAACAATGTAGGTGGAAGGGTGCATAACTTTGAAGCAGGCTTGATCTTGCGCTTGAGGTAGAGGCACACTCATACTTCGGAGCATTGACAAGGCTTGAAAGGTACATTCGGAATATAATCACGGAGTTTTCTGAAGTTGAAGCACACTCAGATACTTCGATTTTCGCTCTTTTCTTTTGCTTTGCAGTCTGGAACCTATATAGCTTCAGATAGGTCCTTGCTTTACTATTCTCACGTGGCCTGGGTTGAGCCTTGCGGTTTTACAAAAGAACGAATCTTGTTTTGCGCAAATGTAGGGAATGACACGGCATTACGGCGCCAAAATGATTTTATTTTTGAAATTGAGAGATGAGTTCTTGATCGGGGTATTAAGCCTACGACTGAACACAGCGCATTATGACTTAACAACGGAAAACAAAAGGTAAACAACCTAAACACATCGAGTAACACTCGAAACGACTCAAAACAAGAATCGAGATAAAACAAAAAGACACGACACGCAGACATGCACAGGGAGCCTGTTTCTCTGGGTATTATTTCCCACCCTTTCTAATTTGTGATTCTCACATCACTCGGCCCTCAGGTTCTATTTTTCTCTCAAAAACCTTTCCTCGCTTTTCCTCTCAGTGCACATCTCTCTATTCTTTAATCTCTCATTTTTCATCCCTCTCCAGGGTGGTTGATGGATAAACAGGAAGTTGCGGGCTCTTGCCCCTAACATTCCGCTAGATTTTTCTTCTTCTGCACGCAGCTAGTGAGTTTCTCCCACAGAGGGGCTGTGCTACAACTTGGTGTGTAGCAAATCTGCAGGTGACATCGGTTGACGATGCTCTGCTGGGGAGTTTGGACGTGATCAAATCTGTCTAGATGAGGGAGTGGAATATCTTGATCCATTCGGTTAATTAGCCGCTTGGCTTGATACCTCGTTGCTTAGAGGGTGAGAGAGCTTTCAGCCTTTTTGCTGTTAACTTCAGTTGTGCCCTTTTCTGGCAAGTAGAGTGCCCTTCTTGGCAAGTATTGTGGCAATGGGGAAAAGACAGAACACCTGACTCAACTGTGCCCCTAGTTCATCGTTTCGACTATTTTTTGTTTTTGGCTTTTTACTAAGACAATTTTGACCAAAATGAGAGTTAGATTAACATGCTTGTTCGATTTTCTGATTCAAAATCATACAAGTTAGGTTATGAGCACTGAAAATTTTCCTTTTCTGGGTCCAAGAAAAAAGTCCGGTTTTGAAAAAAATGGAATAGTTTTCGAGAGAAGATTAGTTAACCTCAGTAAAAATTCTCAAAAACTGTTTTTGCAATCGGCCATTGCTCAACGAGCATAGAACCCACTCTCGAGGTGCACAACCTCAGATCCGAAGGAAAATTGCCCCTTGCTTGAAGAGAGCTGCATGGCAATGGAAAGTTGCCCCTTGTTTGAACGGCACCGCGGCGCATTGAATGGCAACGGAAAGTTGCCCCTTGTTTGAATGGCACCGCAGTGCATTGTAGTTAGTCCTCGAAGTGACGAACACAACCAGACTCTCGGATACAAAGAAGGCAAAGATGATCAAAACCATTACATGGGCACAATCAAATTGAAGTGTTTTACGGCTGGACTTCAGAATAAAGTTGCCTACGTATCCCAAAGATGGGAATCAAGCCTTCGTAGTTCGGGGTTAAGGTACACTCGGGTATTTAACCTCTCCTTTTTATGCTCTAACTTTTGCCAAGGCGTCTGTTGCGAGTTTTCAACCTTGCGAGCTTTGTTTTTCTGATTCTCTTCTTTTTTTTTTCTTTCTTTTCTTTTCATTTTCTTCATTTTTTTCTTTTTTTTCTTTTCTTTTTTTTTCATTCTTTGCATTTTTTTTTTTTTTTTTCTTCTTCTTTTTCTTGCTCTAACTTTTGCCTGGGTCGCCCTTCCGGGTTTTCGGCCCAGCGAGCCTCTCAAGGGTAAAAGTGTAGCTTTGTCCATGTCAAATGGTTTTGAGACGCTGAAGCCATTTGAATCCAAGAGAATGGTCATTGTTGATGATCAGAGTCCATCAATGGGTTGAATTTGCCCCTGGTGGTGTGGATCGGAACTCAGTTTTTCTTTAGCAATACTTTCTTCTTCCTCCCATTGGGATTTGGCATTCTTGCCAGTCTTCATTGATTTGCAGGATGATCCATCTTGGCTCTTGAGCACATCGACATTTTACGCTAGGTCGGCATTTGCCGAATCTGGCCACACAGCCTCACATTGCGGTTGACCGTTGAACACTCTGAATTAAGGTCTAAGGTTTGAAAGCAAGGGTCGAGTCTCGAAATTTGAGGCGATCCTAGTGCACAATCTCAAGGCGATTCCACACGGTCTTGAGGATCGAGCAAAAACATTTTTTGAAATCTTTTAAGGCGACGATCGCTGCGCTAAAGACAGTGTAGAACCAATCTAGATCAAGCTAGGATCCTTCCCAGTACTCACATTAACAAGCATGATTTCATTCATTAAGGGTTTAGCACGCCTCTCTTTCTCTCAGTTGATCAAATTTTTGCAAAACCCGAGGAATTCCTTCCTATTCGTTTTCACCGCAGTGTTTAAAAGGTTTTGAAAAACTTAGGTCAATGCAATGAGTTTGAGGCACAGAAAAGTAGGCAAAAAGTATTGTCATTTTGTTCAAACTCTCTGGCACAACTGGCACAAGGCAGAAGCAAGCACAAAAGCGTAAAAAACCACTGCTGTTTCATTCAGAATCTGATGGTGTAACTGGCTCCACGGCAGAAATAGACTCAAGACAAAACGAAAAGACAAATGCGAAACAAAATGGTGGCCTTAGAGTAACACCGGAATCACCTGACCTTTGTACAACAGGACTGACTCGATACAACAAGACAGACCCTACTGACTCAGTATGAAAAGACTGACTCAAAACAAAAGGACAGACTCAAAACAAAACGACAAGACTGACTCAATACCCAAGTCAGAATGTAGCAAAACTGGTATTTGCATGTTGCTTAGAACAGTGCATGCCATTCCTGTGTCTGGAGTTAATCAATCGTTGCCCGCAGGTGGTTCATCCCCCGATCACATGGTCACATTATCCCCCAAGTTCACCGATCCAGTGCCGATAGACTTTGCAGAGCTTGGTGCGGCAGTGACCCCATTGTCAAATAGATCCTGTACTTCATGGCGAAGACGGAAGGAGTTGTTAGTAGTATGGCCAGTTTGCTGATAGAAGGCACAGTACTGGATGGCATCATGTGTAGCCGAAAGAGGATTTGGGAGAGGCCGAGGCTCAAGGGGTTTGAGATGGCCTTGTCCAGCAAGGATTTGGAAAGCTTTGGACAAAGGCATATGGAGGGCATGGAAGACCCTCTAACCTCGGGGTTGGTACTTCAAGGTTTGTGGATTTTTCTTTGGGCCTTTTGATAAAGGGATTGGCAGTCTTGGCTTTGGTTTGTTGATCTCTTAGAGTGCGAGGATTATATATTTGAAAGGAAGCGTTTACGATACAATGACCCTTCTCGGCTTGCCCCTTGATTCAAATTGCCCCAACTTGAGTGGCGAAAATGTCGTCACGTTTTTGCAACAAGCTGCGAGCACTCGCTCTTTGTTCGATCCTCGGCTTTCAAAGCCTCAACAGCCAACAGAAGATGTTCATGGGGATCCATGTCCGCCCTTATCTTGTTCTTTCCACTCGCCTCCACTTTGCCAAGGGATTGGCATTCCTCAAATACAGCCCGTTCCAAGATTAGGGAGCCTTTTGTCATGAAACTCCTAGCATGTGCTGTGGTCGATGATGGAGCCAATGTCCCAGAGGCTAGATCTGTCACAGTTCTTTGAAGATCTTCGATCTTTCTCTTTAGCTCAGAAGTAGTGGGCTCACGGGTTTGAGATGATTGGGGTCCAGATGCATCCATCATGCATAAGTCCATGCTTTCTGGAATGAACACCTCAGGCTTGGGTAGATGGGTTGGGGTGATGTATATGCTGGGGTCGCAGGTGGATGGCAGTATATGGATGAGGTTGAGATGTAGAGGTGTGGTCGATTACTAACACGAGGTCCTTTTGGTGGAGCTAGGGTCTCGTCAATAAGATCCTAAATCTTATGACGGAGGTGGATCTAGCAGTTAAATATCATGGCCGTCTTGTTGATGGTAAACCTGATGTTATTTATGGGTCATATCTTGGTGGAAGAGGGTTTGGAAGGGGTTGGGGTTCTAGAAGTTCTAGATGCCCTTCTTCTCATGACTTTTCAAAGCTTGAGAGAGACTCATGTAAAGAGGATGGAATTTTTAGGGCTTGGGGCCAAGTTGAGGTGGTTGGTTTTTGGCCATTGAGGAAGTGGTGATAGTATCTACTTGAGCATTTCGCGGTTGTGCTACCATCGATAGTAGCATTGGGCTGCGAGCAACATTCCTCTTCAAAGGCTCATTATCTTACGCAAAGATCCCTTGTGCGATGGCATCCTCGATTTGAACCCCCATCTCATGCGAGATCTGAAAAGGTAGGGAAGGGAAGAACAATCATCTTCTGCATAAGCTTGAAATTTGGAGATTGCGCACAATCATCCGAATCTGATCTTTGTCAGTGGGCCTAGTGGTCATCATTGAGGCCTTGGCCCTCCAGCGGGTTACAAAGTCAGAGAAGCCCTCTTTCGGCTCTTGCCTGGTCATCTCAAGATCACGGGTTGTGATCTCAATCTGGGTATTGTATGAATATTGTGCGACGAAAGCCTCAGCCATCTCCTCCCAGCTTCGTTTCACTGAATCCTCCAATTTGGCATACCAGATGGCCACAATACCCGACAGGGTCCTGCCAAAAAGGGAGAGCTTCTGTAATCTTGTCAAGCCCATCGAGCGCAGAACATCTGAAAACAAACTTAGGTGGACCATGGGATCTTCTGACCCGTCAAAACGGTCGATGTGAGGCATCTTGAACCTGTCTGGCAATGTCACCACCGAATCAGTATATCCATCTCCAATGTCCGAGATGGAGTTGACTCCCTGAGACTTCTTAAACATCTTCTCAAGTTTGCTCAATTTCAATATTTGTAGAGGTCGACCTCGAACTCGAAGGAGAGTCTGGCGATTAGTAGGTGCTTTGGATAGGCTGGGGTAAAATTGGGGCGGAGGCAGCCCTCTTTGGAATGTCCGTACCTTCCTGGACATTTGGCATCTCCCCAGGTGCTGGAGCTCCTTCTGGGGGAGGAACTTGTTGTGAAGCAGATCTTGTGCTTTCTTTATTGCGGCACTGGTGATGAGCTCGGCTTCTTTGAGCCATGATTCTGACTTCTTTGTTTGGAAAATTTCGCTTGGCGGACAACGTCTTGCTGCATGAGTTTCATAGTTTCCTGCATTTGACGCATCATTGCCTCCATCCCTGATGTATTCTGTTGATCCATCTGACTGACCGGTAGATCTATCTCTATGGCAACAATTGAGACCTCAGTCCATTTATTAAGGACCAGCGATCGTAATTCTTGAGCGGTGATATGTGCTGGTGGCCCTTTTACCCTATTTCTGACGAAGGAACACTGATTTGCCCTTGAACTGAATCTCTGACCTGACAAAGTCTATCAATACAAGTTCGGTGTACCCGGGGGATATTGGAGCCTTCTGAAGCTATGGTTCCAAGACTACCCTAGCAAAAGAGAAAATAGACAGCATCTCAGCTTGATTTCACCCGAACAGATATGAGCATAGTTGAATAAGTGTGCTCTCTACTGAATTCTGCCCAAAATTCTACCGATAAACTGATACCCTCAAGTGAACTGAATCCCAAAGTACTGAACTGGTGCCCGCAGGCCTGATGCCCAAACTTGTAAACTGATACACGCATTTCTATAGAGACGCACTCTAAAAGCACATAACAAGCAAGTGAGAGCCAAAACGCCCCTATGTTGGGGTAGGGTTTCCATGTCCTATTTTGTCAGGAGCTAGGGTTTCACTACGCACGCAGCGGTTTCAAACAACCTATATCGGGTAAGCAACTTGTCCTAGTTTGGAATGGTCACTACGGATCCGAATATGCACTAGGTCGAATGGTCAAAAGGGTGCCCTGGTAAAACCGGGGTTTGTGTTCCCATACTGGCAGAGCCCACAATCGGTCAACCATATGGTCATGCCTTGACAAGACAAGCCTCCGGCAAACCGTTCAGGAATACAGATGGCAAACACGGTGTCCTAGGCGCACCAATGCAAATGCAATGCAAAGAAACACACAAGTGCAGTCAAAACCAGATATCATGAGTTCGAGTCAAGTTCTCTAAATCCCCAGCAGAGTCGCTAGAAACTGTAACAAGCCCGCGGGGGGACCTCACTACAGTTCGGACTCGATTTGTGTCACGGTTCTTAATCTTGAACCAAAGGGTACGAATCCGGCAAATCGTTTTGAGAAACAGATTTTTGAAAGAAGTGCCAAACATGGGCCTTTGCGGATCTGAGTCGCCACCTAAATATTTTATTTTGGAAAATTTAGGAAACCCTGACTCGTTGCCTAAGGCCACATGTCCGTCATCACCAAAGTTGCCTCGGCTCGGGAACTTGGGTACGATTGGGGAAGGTCATTTCGTGAGCATCCCCGCTAGCCCGATCAAAGATCGGCCTCTACTAACCATGATATCTAGTTTTAAAAACATTGTGCGTTCTTATTTTGGTTATTAGCCTAAATTTACTATGTGATGCGCACAGCATACAAGTATAGACTGGATCGCCTAAATTGGAATAAAACATTTCATGTTTATTTATTAGAAAATGGTTTGATGGTGCTACCCGCAAGTAGGCTAAGAATGCAGATTTTGCTACCCTCAGGTGGGCTTAAAAAAGATGGTTTTGCCACTATCTAGTGGGCTTAAGACACACAGTTGATGATTTGTCCCAATCCAAATAACTCAACCTTCACCCACAGGCATTGAAGGCAGCTATATCACATAAGCATATAGCCTCATGGTAAGCATGCTATCATGGCAGTCACTCACACGCATGCAAGGATGCTAAAGTATAAAACTCACCGAGTACTCCAAGCCAAAACAGAAACCAATTAGAAATCCATGCATGATCCTAACTATACAGAAATGCCTAATGCAATGCATACAAAAATGCAACTATAGCAGGCTCGGCTATTCTAAACATGGCATATGGGGTGCAACAGCTATCAGGTATTCAACTCGGAATCGAAATACAAATGCAGTTAGTATGATGCGCCGAGCCTGGTGCATGCAAAACAGATAAATGAATGCAAACATGCTATCATACTGTATGCTAATTGAAACATTCCTTAATCTAACCATCATAAGCTGGTAAATAAAAGGGAAGAAAGACGTGGGGTTGGAAGACATACATCACACTCACGCACACTTGTTACAACTAGGGGTGTGCATAATATCGCATAATATCGCCAAAACTGCCGAAACCGCCAAAACCGCACCGAACCACACCGCCAAGGCAAATTCGTTATTATTTGCCAATCGAACTGCCGATTTTTTGTAAGAAAAATAGCAAATTCTAGTGACACTTTTATCAATCCGCCGGTTTCTATTTTTCTTCCAAACCGCACCGACCCACACCGCTATTAAATCATGTTTTATAAGTTTCTAAAAATTCTTTTTTACTTAAGTTTGCTTGTTGTTCTATACCTTAGAATATAGTATTACATTACTGCTCGAGAGGAATTCAAGATGTCAGTAATCCAAAATAAAGTTGGATTCCAATTCACTTTTCAATCTTTTTTTTTGTTTTTTTTCTTCTGGCCATGTTGCAAACTTGCATCAGCTCACTTTTTAATTTAAATACTTTTCAACAGTAAACATTTTCAATATATTGTAAACCCTGAATCATATTAATTTTATGTATTGTATTTGATCATTGTAGCTTCCACAGATGCTTCTAATGAATTGCTGGCATAGTCGTTGAAATTATCATGTTGTTGCTACACTTGCTGCATAAGAAGAAAGCTTCGCAAGATGCTTAACATCACGGTATCTCTCGTCTTTTTTTAACTCTTTGATTTAAGTTTTGTAATTTGAATTATATTTTTTATAAACCGCCAATCTGCCCGAACCGCCAAGGCAAATCAAATCGGTGTTTGCCAACCGAATCTTGGTTTTGATAAGGAAAATGACAAATTCTAATGACACTTTTATCAATCCGCCACCCGCCATACGGTTTCAATTTTTTCTCAAAAGCACCAATAGCAACGCACACACCCCTAATTACAACATTGCCCTCGCGCAGAGGGTCCGAATAAAATAATATACAGTCCCAAATGAATAGTATAGTCCGAATAAATAATACAGTCCAAATATGTACAAAACCCTAATTAATTAACAAATTTAACTAGGAAAGCATTAAATTGGCATGCAAGCCAGGGACTGTCTTGACTCTTCTCCGGATGATGAATGATGCATGCTTGGGTTGCCTTTGTGCGGAAATCCATGGTGATGCCCCAATTAGCCTCTGTTTGCACTTATTCTTGGAATTCGTGCCAAGCTTCGGAAGGCTGCTGATTCTTGATTTGCTGCAACAGAGAGCAACAGAGGGGCATGACAAAGTATTTTCACACATGTATGCATGCCTCGATCCTCGTGCCACTAATCACGCATCTCGATGCATGATGGCCGAGGAGCCAAGTTGCACAACTCAATATGGAATGAATGCACATGAAAATACAACTAAGACCTAACTCCATCATGGACAATCCGGAGTGTTGGTGACTAGGGAATTGAGACACGTTCCGTCACTCGGAGTACGAAACGTACCTCGTTTTCCGTTCTCAGGCTAACTCCTATCCCAAACACGATGCAATATGCATGATATGCATGGATGCAACTAAGATACAACCTAACATGCACAATGCTATGAAATGGCATACACGATGCACGAGGTAACATGGCATACACAATGCGCTAATATACAACCTAGCATACACAATGCTGTGAAATGAAATAGCATACACAATGCATAATGGGCTTACACCAACACAAGTGGACCACGGCCACACTCACATAGGAGGCCATTAGATGAAAATGAGACACTCGAGATGCGTGCACACGTGTACGCAAACCGAGGACCGACCCTAAGGCACCAAATGCCACTCTAACAAAGCATGGCAAGGCATGGAATATGGCATACTAGCATGCAAATTTCAGCGCTAAAATATGATGCAAAACAACCCCGAAACATGGAAACATGGCACCCGATGCATGAAATGAGACTCGAAACTCGAAACTAGGCGCATGGAATGACTTATAGCTATACAAAGCATGCATTATTTGAACATGAAGTATGAAGAAAGAATCAAGACAGTCCCAAAACAAGCACATTTCCAGTTTTAAGCAAGGCCAAAAGGTGAACACAAGTAGGGCTAAGCTAACATGCAAAAATGGCCTCGAAAGAGAGATAAAGAAGAAAGTAACAGATGCTGGCCCTAAATGGCAAAGAGCCATTCAACAAAGTTGAAGAGGGGCTCAAAATGAAGCACTTTACAGCTTACATCAAGCCACGAAAATAAACACAAGCAGGCATAAAACATTATGCAAGAAAAAGGCCAAAAGAGGGACAAAGAAGCAAGTGATGGCTTCTGGCCTCAAAGAGAGGAGGTCCCTTCAAAACTGTTGAAGAGGAGCCCAAAACATGATATTTTACAGTTTATGAACAAGCCCAAAATAGTGCACAAGCAAGCTTAAAATACTATACAAAATAAGGCATAAAAGAGAGCTTTAACACAAAGAGCAAAAAGGAAGCCTCAAACAGTGAAAGACCCTTAATCAAACATGAAGAGTAGGTGAAAATATGACTATTTACAGTTCAGAGCAGAGCCCAAAAATACAAGCACAAGGACCTAAAAAAGCATGCAAAAATAGGGCCAAAAGAGAGATAAAGAGGCAAGTGACAGATGGAAGCCTCAAATAGTGAAGAGCCCTTCAATACTGTTGAAGAAAGACTCAAAAAAAGCCTCTTTGCAGTTTATGACCAAGCTCAAAACAGTTTAAAAATAGGTCTAAAATACTATACAAGAAAGAGACATAAATGAGAGCTAAAGAGGCAAGTGGTAGTATGAAGCCTCAAACAGGGAAGAACCCTTAATCAAACATGAAAAGGACCTCAAAACATGACTATTTTCTGTTAGGGTCGGAGCCTGAAAATGTAAGCACAAAGAGCTAAGAAAGCATGCAAAAATAGGCTCAAAAGAGGGAAAATGGGACTCACCCTTGTAGAACCAAGCTTCAACAACTTTTGGACCAGGTTTGGGAGCTCTTGACCTCTGGGAGACAGCCTCAAGTTTCTAGAATGGATTTTGGAGGTGTGATGCTATGAGTTGTAGTGTAAAATGGTGTGGGACTTGAGAGGTTTTGATGCTTGGAAGAGAGAGAGAGGGAGCTTTAATGCAAGACTCCCAAACAAAACTTTTTTAACCCCCTAAAATGCAGCTGGAGCTGCTGGTTTTATAGGCAAAAGAGTGGAGGAAAAGGGGGGAAATTGAAATCCAAATTTTCCCCCAAAATAGGCCTCAAAGAGAGATAAAGAGGCAAGTGGTAGCTTCCGGCCTCAAACCGAAGAGAGCCCTTCAACAAAGTTGAAGAGGGGCTCAAAAAAAGATATTTTATAGTTTATGACCAAGTCCAAAACAGCTCACAAGTAAGCCTAAAATACCATGCAAAAATAGGTCTAAAAGAGAGTTAAAGAGGCAAGTGATAGTAGGAGACCTCAAACAGCAAAAGGTCCTTGATCAAACATGAAAAGGAGCTCAAAATATGACTATTTAAAGTTTGGGTCGGAGCCCAAAAATTCTTGCAAGAAAGGCTTAGATATAGAGCAAGATAGGAACAAAAAGGAGGGGAAAGAAGCTTACCCTTGAAGACCAATGAACCAGCAGCTTTTGGACCAAGAAGAGGAGCTCCTAGCCTCTAGAAAATAGCCTCAAAGTGTTGTAATGGAGGATGGAGGTGTATACCAAAAACCGGAGCAAACGGAGGTGGTTAAGCGATCCCGAACCGAGGCACACGGCCGTCGGCTCCGAAAAATCAGAAACCGGGCTCCAAACGGGAAAAATGGCCTACGACCACGAAACGTAGCCTATGGCCACTGAGAGATAATCTATGAGACCTCTCCCTCGATTCAGGAAGAGAAAACAGAGAAAATAGAGCCTGGTTCGCAAACCGAGGCAAGACACAAAAGAGCCCGGAAGTCCGCAGGCAAGGCTCGCAGCCGAGAGTCTGAAACTTCCGCACGAGCACAATATGCAATATCACCGAGCGCTCAATCGGTGACGTCTGAGTCTTAAGGTCGGTCAAAAATGGGGTGTCTACACTCAGTAAAATTTTTCAAAAACTACTTTTGCAATCGGACGATGCTCAACGAGCACGGAACTTACCTTCGAGATACGCAACCTTGGATCGGAGGCAATGGAAAATTGCCCCTTGCTTGTAAGGGGTGCATGGCAATGGAAAGTTGCCCCTGGTTTAAATGGCGACTCATAGCAACTTATTGCGACGGAAAGTTGCCCCTTGTTTGGATGATGTCGCAGCATGCTGAAGACCAGTCCTCATCGGTGATGATTGCAGAAGGACTCTCGGACACGGAGAAGACGAAGACGGCCAAAACCAATACATGGACATAGTCACTATGAAAGTGTTGGTGGCTGGACTTCACGAGGAAGTTGACTGCATAGTTCAGGTTGTCATAACCAAACTAATCGGATTCAGAGAGGGCAAAGGTGATCAAAACCATTACATGGACCAAGACGCTATGAAAGCGTTGGGGGCTATACTTCAAAACGAAGTTGCCTACATATCCCAAACATGGGAATAAAGCCTTACGTAGTTCTGGTTTAGGTTCACTCAGGTATTTTCACTCTCCTTTTACGCTCTGACTTTTGTCAGGGCGCCCGTTGCGGGTTTTCGACCTTGCGAGCTTCTTTTTCTCTTTTTTCTTCTTTTTGCATATTTTTTTTGCTTTTGTATATTTTTTCTATGTTTCTTCTTTCTTTTTTTTCTTTTCGCTTTTCTCTTTTTTTCTTTTGTATACTTTTTTCTTGCTCTAACTTTTGCCTGGGTCACCCTTTGCAGGTTTTCAACCCAGCGAGCCTCTCAAAGGGTAAAAGTGTAACAAGTCCATGCCAAATGGTTTTGAAGTTGAAGCCCTCTGTATCCAGGAGAGTGGCTGTTGTATTGATCTGCAGAAGGATTCATCACGGTTGCTTCACGAGCTTCTTGCGGTGAGATCCGACCTTCTTGATCTGATTTCGGTGCCTCTTGCTCAAGGGCCGCTTCAAATCTGGCCACACGGGCCTCACATGATGGTTGATCGTTGGACGTTCTGAATAGGTTCAAGGTTCGCAAGCAAACGGACTGAATCTTGAGGCTGAGAGCGATTCTAGGCTGCACAATCCCAAGAGTGATTCCACGCAGGTCTTCACAGGACCGCGCAAAACATTTTGTTTTTGAAAGTTTTTACAAAAGCGACACATCGCTCGTGCTGAAGATAGTGTGGAACCAGTCTGGGTCAAGCCAGGGTCCTTCTCAGTACTCACGCTAACAAGCATGATTTCATTCATTAAGGGCTTAGCATGCCTATCTTTCTCTCAAATTGATCAAAGTTTTGTAAAAAACCCGAGGAATTCCTTCCTCTTCATTTTCACCGTAGTGTTCAAAAAGGTTTTTGAAAAGCTTAGGTCATTACAATGATTTTCAAGGCACAAGAGAGCAAGTGGAATGCACTGCCGTTCAATCCAAATCCTCTGGCATAACTAGCTCAAAATAGCAATAAGCACAGAAACATGATAGCCGTAGCTGTTTCATTCAGATTTCCTGGTTGCAACTGGCTCCATAGCAGAGACAGACTCAAAAAGAAAACAAAAGGAGTAATTACAAAACAAAACGGTGTTCGAGGCAACAGCCTCGGAATCACCTGACATCCTATACAAAGGGGGCTGACTTGCTATAACAAGATGGACCCTTAAGCCAAAAAGGACTGACTTACTACAATGAGACAGACTCAAAACAAAACAAAAGACTGACTCGACACCCAAGCCAGATTTTACAAAACTAGTAATCGCAGATGCTCAAAATGCGTACCAGACGCCGGATCCAAAAATATACCAAGCGCCACCCGCAGGTGGTTCACTTCCTGATTACATACTCACAGTATCAGTATCCTTAAAATCCAATAGCTGAGTAGTAACGGACTTGGCTGAGGTGGGCGGGAGGATAACCTCGTTGTCGATCAAATCTTGCACCTCATGACGGAAGCGGAAACAATTGTCGGTAGCATGTCCTGTTTGCTGGTGGTACGCACAGTACAAAGCAGCGTCATGTGTGGGAGGGAGATTCTTCGGGAGAGGCCGAGGCTCCAGGGGTTTAAGGTGCCCTCTTTCAGCCAGGATCTGGAGTGCCTTGGACAGAGGCATGTAAAGAGCATGAAAGACCCTGCGCCCTCGGGGCAGGTACTTTGAAGTCTGAGTATTCTTGATAGACGCACTAGCGAAAGGGTCGGCAGGCACTGCCTTGACTTTCTGATCTTTCCCGGGTGCAAGGTTGGGAGTGGGAGGAACTGTTCTGGCATGACGGGGCCTATCCCGGTTTTCTGACTGACTGGTACTGCCTTCAGTTGGAGCAGGGAAAACATCATCCACAATCTTGGTCAAGACTGCGAATACTTGCTGTTTACTCATCCCCCCGGCTTTCAAAGCCTCCACTGCCCACAACAGTTGTTCAATGGGATCGGTATCTGCCTTTACTTTGTCTTTACCTCTGGCCTCAGCCTGATCGAGGGTTTGGGTTGATGTTGGCATGTCGTTGCCATAGTTGGAGGCCATCTCCGGTTGGCTAAGTTCGATCACAATCCATCCCAATAGTGGGGGCTTCTGGGGTACAAAACTCCTGGCATATGGTGCAGCTGGTGGTGAAGCTGATATTCCGTAAGCGAGATCCGCCACGGACCTCTGGAGGTCACCAATCATCCCCATCAATTCGAATGTGGTGGGCTCACGAGCCTGATACAACTGGAGGGCCCAGACCGGGTGCGCAGCAGGCGACCTAGGTGGATGTGGCACATCAACATTGGTCTCACTTTGCAAAGTGATTCCTTGATCTAATGCGGCTGTCATAACCACAATCTCTTTCGAATTCTGCGTCATCATAGGTCCACTGTTTTGAGCGGTGACTGACGGATCAGATATCTGTCTTGCCTCAGCAAGGGGGAACACTGATTATTTTGGATCAACTCTCTGAACTGAAAGGAAAAACAAGCTGCATTTCAGCCCAAACAGATCACATGCAGGTGTAGTCGAATAACTGTACTCTACCACTGATCACTGTTTCCCAAAATCATTGCCTCAAAACACAGAATCGGATACCCGCAGATATAACTGTTTCTCAAAAACACTGATACTGATGCCCGCAGGCCTGATGCTCAAACTTGCAAACTGATATGTACATCTCCTGTAGAGATACACTCTAAAAGCACGTAGCAAGTAAAAGAGAGCCAAAACACCCCTATGTTGGGGTAGGGTTTACCTGTCCTATTTTGTTAGGAGCTAGGGTTTCACTACGCACGCAGCGGTTTCAAACAATCTATAATCGGGTAAGCAACCTGTCCTAGTTTGGAATGGTCACTATGGATTTCGAATATGCACTAGGTTGAATGGTCAAAAGGGTGCCCCAGTAAAATCGGGGTTTGTGTTCCCATACTGGCAGAGCCCACAACCGGTCAGCCTTGTGGCATGCTTTGACAAAGTCAAGCCTCCGGCAAACTGCTCAGGAATAGCAGATGGCCAACACGGTGTCCCAGGCGCACCAATGCACATGCAATGCAAAGAAACACATACGTGTAGTCAAAACAGGATATCACGAGTTCGAGTCAAGTTCTCTAAAACTCCCCAGTAGAGTCGCCAGAAACTGTAGACGCGCCCTTGGGCCTCACTACAATTCAGACTCAATTTGTGTCACGGTTCTCAATCTGAACCAAAGAGTCCAAATCCGGCAAATCATTTTGAGAAAACAGATTTTTAGAAAAGAAGTGCCAAACATGGACTGCTTTGCCAAATATAGAGTCGCCATCTAAATATTTTTTTATGGGGGAATTTAGGAAACCCTGATTCGGTGCCAAAGGCCACGTGTCTGTCATTGCCAAAGATGCCTCGGCTCGGGAACTTGGGTACGATTGGGGAAGGTCAGCTATGAGCACCCCCGCTCGCCCGATCCGAAGATCGGCCTCTACTAACCGTGATATCTTGTTTTGAAAACATTATGTGTTCTTATTCCAGTTAATTAGCTAGAATTACTATGTGATGCGCACAACACAAAAGTATAGACTAGATCGCCTAATTTGGAACGAAGCATTGCATATCCGTTTGTTTTGAAAACGTTTTGAAATTTGCTACTCGCAAGTAGGCTAAAACACGGATTTTAACGAGTTGTTCCAACTCAAACAATCCAACCTTCACCTACAGGCATTCAGGAAATTTATCACATAAGCGCTTAGCCACATGGTAAGCATGCTGTGATGTTAACATTCACACACATGCGAGATGCTAAAGCATAAATGCTCACCTAGTACTCCAAGCCAGAACAGAAACTAGTTAGCAATCATATGCATGATCCTAATTCATGTTTAAAATGGCTAATGCAACACATGCAAAGATGCAATCTAGACAGGCTCGGTTATCCTAAACATGGCATGTGAAATGCAACAGATAACACGTATTCAATTTGGAATTGAAATACAATGCAGTTAGCATGATGCGCCGAGCCCGGTGCATGTAATACAGATGAATGATGCACGCATGCATAACATAAGGATGCTAAATTAAATATGCCTTATTACTAACCATCAAAGCAGGTAAGTAAAAGGGAGAAAGAAGTAGGGGTTGGAAGACAAGCACACACTCACCCACACTTATTACAGATTTGCCCTCGCTCGGAGGGACCAAAAGAATAATACAATTTAACTAACTAACAAGCTAATTAAATAATACAAATCATTAAATTAATTAAGCAAATTAATTAATCTAAGAAAGCAGTAAACAGCAGCCTCGGGAGAAGGCTCAATGCATGCGCGCTCGGTTCCGCCCAGAAACCCACCGCCATGCTCAAGATGCCTCTGTTTACACTACTCTGCTCCCCTGATGACTGCCAAAGTCTCAGGGTTTGCTCTCTGGACACTAGGGAACACCACTGGCTGAAGGAGAGCACCACCGGCCATATAGAATGGTCACCGGCCACAAATTTGATCCGTCGGCCAACAATGATGGCCGGTCTGCAATGAAGATAGCTGGCCGGCCAAATCTTCCTACAGAATCTGTGTTTGATAGCAGCAGAGGGCAAGACTTGGCATGGCAATGCATTTCAAGCAATGTATGCACCAATCACATCCCTTATCATGTTTATGACTCAAAGGGACATGGGCCTCGATTCTCGGACCACCAATCACGCATTTCCATACATGATGGCCCAAAGAATCAAGTGTGCATTTTAATATGAAATGCAATGCACATAATCAAACAATGGGGCTTAACCTCTGTCACAAGCAATTCAAGAGGCCAAGCATGCATGCAAATGGAATGCAACCTAGACATGTTGGCTAATATGCAACATGGCAATACAAGAAAGCATACAAAGTATGCAACAAGCAAGGGGATAGACTTAAACTAAATTAGGCAGCCCTCAAACAAGCCTAAAATAATGGCCAATACTATGGAAGTGAGGTCCAAAACACACACACACACACATGCATGCGAATATGGTCCAATTCCTAAGCATAAAGGGACAACTTCTAAGCACACTTAAAAGAAGGTAAACATGGACAATTAGCATGCATAGAAAGCTCTGAAATCATGCTAAAATGGTGCCAAACCAAATGAATGAGACAAGTATGGCATGCAATTTAGAGGTCCAAAACATGGAGCATACAACACAAGCTTCCAAAGCATCAAAGAGGCATTGAAGGCAAGCATATAAGCATGTTAAATGGACTGAAATGGCATGTTAAGTGGTTCCAAACCACTGAAATGATGCAAGCAATGCATGCTACACACTCACATACTTGAGGCTACAAGCTAGCAATGCAAAGGAGCCATGCAATACATGTTGTGATTGACCAAAACAGCCAAGGACAGACCTTAAACATGGCATAATAAACATAAAGGCTTCACAAAGCTAGGCCTAAACATGCTTGAATAAGGACTCAAAACATAAGACATGTTAAGGCTAAAACAAGGCATTACAAGGCATGTATGCTAAGCAAGCATGGTGTACCAAAACCAACATACAAAAATGCTATATTATGACATAATAAGCATGAAAAATAGCTAAGGTATGGTCAACATACACTTAAACATAGTGCTCTCTCAAGTCCTTTTCAAGGACAACAAGGAGAGGGGGTGGCCCTCTCCTTCCTAGGACCTCAAGGCACCATCCTCACCTCTGAAATCCCTTAAGATTTCAGTGGTGAGGAGGTCCAAACTCAATGGTCCTGGAGCTCACTCAAAATGGCACAAAATGGGGGCCTTACAAGGCTTAAGAGGGATCAAACAACCCCAAATGTCAAAGCACCCTTAACCAACTATTTAGAGGGATAAAAAATAGAACTTTTATATGTTATACACAAAGCTCAAAAACAGTTGCAAGGTAGGTAAAAAGAGTGTACAAAAATGGGAAATAAAGGGACATGCTTCTTACCCTTGAAGACCCTCTTTACCAATGGAACTCTAGCAGCTTCTTTAGGTTGAAATCAGTCTGAAACCTCCAAAAATAACCCTCAAGGGCCTCAGCTCCAAGGGATGGTGTGATGGGGGGTGTTTGTGAGCAAAAATGAGACAAAACACACACAAGAGAGATATATAGAGGAAGGATATGAACAAACCCTAACCCTAGAATTCCAAACCTAAAAAAAGCTGTCTAAAATGTCTAACCTTTTGTTCAACCCCTTACAAGAGAGAAGACCTTCTCTTTTATAGACAATTGTCTCTTGTAAAGCTTCCAAAGGAAGCTAATAAGAGGGAAATCCCTCCATACACGTATATAGAGGGGGTGACAGTGTATGCCAGCTGCCAAAAAATATCTGCAAAAGCAGATGCACAGTAGTCGGCCGGCCAAAAGTGCAATTGACCAAAAAAAGATAGCCGGCCGGCCATCTATAGTGCCGGCCGGCCAAACATTTGGCCGGTGGCAACAAAACACAGCCGGTGGCCTCAAGCCATGGCTGGTGGAGTGTGGGGATGGCTCACAAGCCACTCCCTGCCCCTCAAGGCAAAGCACAAGTGTTTGGTGCAAAACCGGACACCTAAGCAAATCAGTCGAGATCACGAGGCAAGGCGCGTAGCCGAGACCTCCGGGAACTCAAGACGAACACAAACATGGATGATCACCGAGTGTTCAAGCGGTGACGTCCAAGTCTTGAGGACGGTCAAAAATGGGGTGTCTACAGATACAAAGTGTAAGTGCACAAGACAGTGCGAGCGAGATAAAATGCACAAGAAAGTGCGATAAAATGCATCTTCTATGCAAGTATGGGGGCATTTTCCAAGTAAAAGATACGAGCATTTTCTATGCAAGTATGGAAGCACATTCCATGCAATATTGAAAGCAAGCATATTCTATGCATGAAACAAGCAAAGCATATTCTATGCGGAATCGAAAGCAAGCATATTCTATGCATGAATCAAGCAATGCATATTCTATGCGGAATCGAAAGCAAGCATATTCTATGCATGAATCATAATGATGCGCGGCACGCATGCAACAACAGTGTATATGAAAGTTCACATTCTATTCAATAGAGGAGCATCAAATATGTACTCTGGTGCCTCTGATTTGCCTCTTAGAGGACTTCGCAACTCACTCAGCTCAAAAAGGGCACACCATGTTCATATTGGCGAGAGATAACATCTACATGTGAAACCCTCGGGTGCTGCTTGGACTGCCATTCTGACTTGAAGCGGGCTTACACTTGGGGTCGAGATACACTCATACTCGGAAAGCAATGAGGCCTGAGAAGGTGCACCTGGAATGCAGTCTCGGATTTTGCTAAAGTTGAAACATGCTAAGATGCTCCAAATTTTCCCTCTTTTCTTTTGCTTTGCAGTCTGGAACCTAAATAGCTTCAGATAGGTCATTGTTTTACTATTTTGACATGACCTGGGTTGAACCCTGCGGCTTTATGAAAGAACTGATCCTTTTTTGCACAAATGTGGAGAACGACACGGCACTCTGAGCACAAAACGATTTTTGAAATTGAAATGAGAAAAGGGTTCTCAACCGGGTATTGAGCCTACAACTGACCACAGCCAAAACGACTCAACAATGGAAAACAAAGGTAGAACAATCTTAACACAACTCAACAAAGGAAAAACAAGGTAAAATGACCTAAACACATTTGTTGACACTCAAACAACTTAAAACAAGAAACGAGACAAATAAAACGCACAAACACAACACTCAGCTGTGTTACAAAGGCGAGAGACCTCTCGGTGCACGAGGAGCCAGTTTCTCCGAGTATTGTTTCCCACCCTTTCTCATTTGTGATTCTCACATCACTCGGCCCTCAAGCTCTGTTTTTCTGAAAAAGCCCTTTCCTCACTTTTTCTCTCAGCGCACACCTCTCTATTCTTCAATCTCTCATTTTAAATCCCTCCCCTGGGTGGTTGATGGATAAACAGAAAGTTGTGGGCTCTTACTCCTAGCATTCCGCTAGATTTTTCTTCTTCTGCACGCAGCTAGTGAGTTTCTCCCACAGAGGGGTTGTGCTACAACTGGGTGTGTAAGTAAATCTGCGGTGACATCGGTTGTGATGCTTTCTGCTTTGGGGAGTTGAGGACGTGATCAAATCTGTCTAGATGAGGGAGTGGAATATTTTGATCCATTCGATTCGTGCTTCGCAGCTTGATACCTCGTTGCTCGAGAGGGTGAGAGAGCTTTCACCTTTTTTGTTAACCGGTTGTGCCCTTTTACGCGGTAGAGTGCCCTTCTTGGCAAGTATTGTGGCAATGGGGAAAAGACAGAACACCTGACTCAACTGTGCCCCTAGTTCATCATTTCGACCATTTTTTTGTTTTTGTCTTTCTACTAAGACAATTTTGACCAAAATGAGAGTTAGATTAACATGCTTGTTCAATTTTCAGATTTAAAATCATGCAAGTTAGGCTGTGAGCACTGAAAATTTTCTCTTTTTGGGGTCCAAGAAATGGTCCAGTTTTGGAAAAATGGAATAATTTTTGATAGAAAATTAGTCAACCTCATTAAAAATTCGAAAAAACTATTTTTGCAAACGGCCACTGCTCAACGAGCACGGAACCCACTCTTGAGATGCACAACTTCAGATCTGAAGGAAAATTGCCCCCTGCTTGAAGAGAGCTTCTTGGCAACGGAAAGTTGCCCCTTGTTTGAACGGCACCACAGCGTATTGAATGGCAACGGAAAGTTGCCCCTTGTTTGGATAGCACCACGGCACATTGTAGTCAGCCCTCAGAGTGACGAACACAACCAAATTCTCGGATTCAGAGAAAGCAAAGATGATCAAAACCATTACATAGACACAGTCGAATTTTGAAGTGTTTTACAGCTGGACTTCAGAATGAAGTTGCCTACGTATCCCAAAGATGGGAATCAAGCCTCACATAGTTCGGGGTTAAGGTACACTCGGGTATTTAACCTCTCCTTTTTATGCTCTAACTTTTGCCAAGGCGCCTGTTGAGGGTTTTCAACCTTGCGAGCTTTGTTTTTCTTCTTTTCGATTCTTTTTTCTCTTTCTTTTTTTTTCTTTTCTTTGCATTTTTCTTTTCTTTTTTTTTTTTTGTTTTTTTTCTTTTTGTTTTTGTTTTTTTTTTTTTGTTCTTTTTGTTCTTTTTCTTGCTCTAACTTTTGCCTGGGTCGCCCTTCCGGATTTTCAGCCCAGCGAGCCTCTCAAGGGTAAAAGTGTAGCTTGGTCCATGTCAAATGGTTCTGAGATCCTGAAGTCATCTGAATCTAAGAGAATGGGCATTGTTGTTGACGATCATGCAGAGTCCGGCCCATGAATTTGCCCCTAGTGTTGTGGATGGGAACTCATTTGTCCTTCAGCAATACTTCCTTCTTTCCTCCCTTTTGGGATTTGGCATTCTTGCCAGTCTTCATTGATTTGCAGAATGGCCCACCTTCAACTCTTCAAGCACATTGGACGTTTTTGCCCCTAGTTCGAGGGGTGCTTCTGATCTAGCTTTGCAAGCTTCTTTTGATGACATCTGGTCTTCTTGATCTGACTTCCTTGCCTCTTGTTCGAGGGCTGCTTTGAATCTGGCCACACAGGCCTCACATTGTAGTTGACCATTGAATGTTCTGAATTCGAGTTCAAGGTTTTGAAAGCAGAGGGGTCGAGTCTCGAGGTTGAGAGCGATCCTAAGCTGCACAATCTCAAGAGCGATTCTACACAGGTCTTCGCAGGACCGCGCAAAACATTTTTTGAAATCTTTTAAGAAAGCGACCAGTCGCTCGCGCTGAAGACAGTGTAGAACCAATCTGGATCAAGCCAGGATCCTTTCCAGTACTCACACTAACAAGTATGATTTCATTCATTAAGGGCTTAGCATGCCTTTCTTTCTCAATTGATCAAATTTTTGCAAAACTCGAGGAATTCCTTCCTCTTCATTTTCACCGCAGTGTTCAAAAGGTTTTGAAAAACTTAGGTCAAAGCAATGAGTTCGAGGCACAGAAAAGTAGGTGAAAAGCACTGCCATTTCATTTAGAACTTCTGGCACACTTGGCACAAGGCAGAAGTGAACACAAGAATGTGAAAATCACTGCTGTTCATTCAAATCTATTGGCATTACTGGCTCCAAGGCAGAAACAGACTCAAAAGAAAATGAAAACACAAAACAAGCAAGTGATGTCCGAGATAACACCCCCGAAAGCACCCGACTCCAACAAAATAGGACTGACTCGGTACAACATGACAGACCCAACTGACTCAGTAAGAAAAGACTGACTCTATACAAAACAACAAGATTGACTCAATGCCCAAGTCAAAAAGCACAAAAACTGGTATTTGCATATTGCTCAGAACAGTGCGTGCCATCCACCATATCTGGAGTAAACTGAGCGTCATCCGTAGGCGGTTCATCCCCCGATCACATGGTCACGTTATCCCCCAAGTTCACCGATCCAGTGCCGATTGACTTTGCAGGACCTAACGCGAAGATGACCTTTTTATCAATCAGATCTTGTATTTCATGGTGAAGACGAAGACACATGTCAGTGTCATGGCTAGCTTGTTGATGAAAGACACAGTACTTCGCCGGGTTGTGGGAGAGAGGAAGTTTATTCAATAATGGCCGTGGCTCCAGGGGTTTCAGATGTCCCTTTTCGATCAGGACCCTCAGGGCTGTTGACAGAGACATGTCCAGTGGGGTGAACACCCTCTGGCCCCGAGGTGGATATTTGGCAGGTTGTGAAATTTGGTTGTGTTGGATGTCTGCGTGAAAGGGCTTGGTGAGTCTTGACTTTTGATGATCTCTTCTGAGTGTAGGATTGGAGCTGAAAGGGGTGTTTCTGGTACAACATCTCTTATCTTGGCTTGCCCCTTCGTTCAGACTACCCCCAACTTGAGTAGCAAAAGTATCATCTATAGTTTTTGCAACCACTGCAAGCACTTGCTGTTTGTTTAGTCCTTCGGCCTTCAAAGCCTCAACAGCCCCATTGAAGGTGTTCATGGGGACCAATGCTTGCCCCTACCTTGTTCTTACCACCTGTTTCCCCTTTGCCAAGGGTTTGGCTTTCTTCAAATGCAGCCAGTCCCAAGATTGGGGAGCCTTTTGTCGTGAAACTCCTAGCATGTGCTGTGGTCAATGATGGAGCCAATGTCCCAAAGGCTAGATCTGTCACAGTTCTTTGAAGATCTTCAATCATTCTCTTCAGCTCAGAAGTAGTGAGTTCACGGGTTTGAAATGATTGAGGTTCAGGTGCACCCATCATGCATAAGTCCATGCTTTCTGGGATAAACACCTCAAGCTTGGGTAAATGGGCTAGGGTGATGTATATGCTGGGGTCATAGGTGGATGGCAGTATATGGATAAGATTCAGATAGGAAGGAGATGTTTGGCCATTGGGGTCTGAAGGTGGAACTATCGTCCGATTGTCGATGAGATTTTGGACCTCATGACGAAGGCGGTAGCAACGGTCGGTGCCATGACCGCGCTGCTGATGGTACACACAGTACTTGGAGGGGTTATGTCTGGTAAGTGGGTCGAGAGGTTGAGGATCGAGGGGTTTGAGATACCCTCTTTCCATCAGGACTTTTAGTGCGCTAGTCAGCCTCATATAGAGAGGGGTGAAAATTACGCCTGAGCTCGAAATTTGAAATTTGGCCGGTTTGTAAACTTGGTTTGGCAAAAGGTTGGTAGTGGTATTTGTATTGATTTTAGTGGGTTCAGGAATAGTGCTACTTCCGGCATTGGTACTCCTTGAAATCACCCTCCTTGTCGGTTCCCTTGTTCTGGGAATGAACCCACTGTTGAACGCATTCTCGACCTGAAACCCCAGTTCATGCAAACTTTTGAAAGTGAATAGTGGAGCGACTATCAACTTTTGCAACATATCATGCTCGAGGTTTCGCACCATCATCTGCACTTGATCCCTCTCAGAAGGGCGACGATCTGTCATCTGTGCTGCCTTTGCTCTCCACCTTGCAACAAATTCCACAAAAGGCTCTGTTGGGTTCTGGCGGGTTGCTTCAAGCTCTTGGATGGTCATTTCAACTTGGGTATTGTAAGAATACTGATCAACAAAGGCCTCAGCCAATTCTTCCCAGTTTTGCTTCACTGTATCCTCCAACTTGGCATACCAAGTGGCTGCTACACCCGACAGGGTTCTTCCATACAGAGAGAGTTTCTGTGGCTTAGTCAGACCCATCAGCTTCAGGATATCCAAGAAAAGCCAGATATGTACCATAGGATCTCCAGACCCGTCGAAACGGTCAATATGTGGCATTTTGAATCTGTCTGGGAGCCGTACGGCAGCCTCGGTATACCCATCCTCAATGTCGAGAATGGAGTTAAGGCTATGTGCCTTTTTGAATTGCTTCTCAAGGTTTGCAATTTTCACTACGATCAGATCGAGCTCATTAACATCAAGGGGATAAAGCCTCTCATTAGGCTGCACCAGGGGTCTAAAAACTTGGGCTTGAGCCAACCCTTCTCGAGGATTCAGACACTACAAATCTTCAACTGGCGGAAGTGGGTCAAAGTTCGGCTGGGGTCCCAAAGCTGGATGTGAGGCAGATGCCTTAGATGGGCGCTGCGTTTCAATACTAGTCTCAGCCTGCATGGCAGTTCCTTGATTTAGCGCTGCTATCACGGCCACAAATTCTTCCGAAACCTGTGCCATCACGGTCTGCTGAGTCCGAACAAAGGTGATGTGACTGGCGATTGATGGATCAGATGAATCGGTGAGCCCTAACTGGCCTTTCTTTGCCTTGCCTCAGCGAAAGAACACTGGTTGCCCTTGAATTGAATCTCTGACCTAACAAAGTCTATCAGCACTAGTCCAATGTACTTGGGGGATATCGGAGCCTCCTGAAGCTATGGTTCCAGGACTATCTAGCAAAAGAGAAAATAGACAGCATCTCAACTTGATTTCACGATAACCCATATGAGCGGTGAATAATGATCGTGCCCTCTGAGTCGCAGAATCGATACCCTCAGTAAATGAATCCCAAAAATCTTGAGCGGTGCTCGCAGTTCGATACCCAAACTCACGAACCGATACATGCATTCTGTGAGGCGCACTCTAAAGCACATAACAGATAAGTGAGAGCCAAAACACCCCTATGGAGGGGTAGGGTTTCCCTGTCCTATTTTGTCAGGAGCTAGGGTTTTACTACGCACGCAGCAGTTTCAAACAACCTATATCCGATAAGCAACCTGTCCTAGTTTGGAATGGTCACTACGGATTCCGAATATGCACTAGGTCGAATGGTCAAAAGGGTGCCCTAGTAAAACCGGGGTTTGTGTTCCCATACTGGCAGAGCCCGTAACCAGTCAACCTTATGGCACGCAGCCTCAGGCTAACTGCTCATGAATAGCAGATGGCAAAGACGGTGTCCTAGGTGCACCAATGCAAATGCAATGCAAAAAAACACATAAGTGTAATCAAAACGAGATATCATGAGTTTGAGTCAAGTTCTCCAAATCCCTAGCCGAGTCGCCACCAGAAACTGTAGACGTCCCCGAACGCCCTGGGAGGGATGAGTCCCCCCGTTCCGTTCGTTTTGGGCTCACTACAGTTCAGGACTCAAATTGTCATGGTTCTCAATCTGAACCAAAGAGTCCAAATCCAGCAAATCGTTTTGAGAAAAAAAATAGATTTTTGAAAGAAGTGCCAAACATGGACTGTTTTGCCAGATACAGAGTCGCCACCTAAATATTTTATTTTTGGGAAATTTAGGAAACCCTGACTCATTGCCTAAGGCCACGTGTCCGTCATCACCAAAGTTGCCTCGGCTCGGGAACTTGGATGCGATTGAAGGTCGCCGTGAGCACCCCCGCTCGCCCGATCAAAGATCGGCCTCTACTAACCATGATATCTAGTTTTGAAGACATTATGCATTCTTATTCCGGTTATTAGCCTAGATTTACTATGTGATGTGCACAGCATACAAGTATAGACCGGGTCGCCTGAATTAGAACAAAACATTTCATGTTCATTTTTGAAAGATGGTTTGCTACTCGCCAGTAGGCTTAAAATGCAGATTTTGCCACCCTCAGGTGGGTTTAGAAAAGATGGTTTTGCCACTATCTAGTGGGCTTGAAACTCGCAGTCGATGATTTGTTCCAATCCAAATAACCCAACCTTCAGCCACAGGCATTCAGGCAGTTATATCACATAAGCAAATAGCCTCATGGTAAGCATGCTATCATGGCAGTCACTCACATACATGCAAGGATGCTAAAGCATAAAAACTCCCTAAGTACTCCAAGCCAAAACAGAAACTATGTTAGAAATACATGCATGATCCTAACTATACAGAAATGCCTAATGCGACACATGCAAAAATGCAACTATAGCAAGCTCGGCTATTCTAAACATGGCATATGGAATGCTACAGCTAACAAGTATTCAAGTTGGAATTGAAAAACAATGCAGTCAGGTATGATCTGCATGGCAGTGCATGCAAAACTGATGAATGAATGCAAACATGCTATCATACTGTATGCTAATTGAAACATGCCCTAATCTAACCATCATAAGCGGGTAAATAAAAGGGAGAAAGACGTGGGGTTGGAAGACATACATCACACGCACACACGCTTATTACAACATTGCCCTCGCTCGGAGGGTCCAAATAAATAATATACAGTCCCAAATAAATAATACAGTCCCAATAAGTACAAATTCCTAATTAATTAATAAATTAATCTAGGAAAGCAATAAATGGCACGCAAATCCATGGACCGCCTCGGCTCTATCCCAAATGATGAATGATGCATGCTCAGGTTGCTTGGTGCAAGAATCCATTGCGACGCCCTAATTGGCCTCTGTTTAGAATTAAGCCCGGAATGTTGCGCGAAGCCCCAAAAGATTGTCGGTTTTTGATTTGCTGCAACAGAGAGCAGGAAAGGGGCATGGCAATGTATTTTCACATATGTATGCTTGACTACTCTTCAGGGAGCGTAGTCTTTGATTCTCGTGCCACCAATCGCGCATCTCGATGCATGATGGCCGAGGAGTTAATTTGCATGACTCAATATGGAATGAATGCACATATAAACACAACAAGACCGAGACTCCATCATGGATAATCCGGAGTGTCGGTGACCGGGAATTGAGACACGTTCCGTCACTCGAAGTACGAAACGTCCCTCGTTTCCCGTGCTCGGGCTAACTCCTATCCCAAACACAATGCAAATGAGATGGCATGCACTATGCAACTAATATACAACCTAGCAAACACAATACTATGAAATGGCATACACAATGCACGATGTAACATGGCATACACGATGCTCTAATATACAACCTAGCATACGCAATGCTATGAATTGAAATGGCATATGCAATGCACAATGGACTTACACCAACATGAGTGGACCTCACCCACACTCACATCAGTGGCCATAAGATGAAAATGAGACACTCGAGATGCGTGCACACATGCACGCAAACCGAGGACCGATCCTAAGGCACAAATGCCACTCTAGCAAGGCATGGCAAGGCATGAAAATATGGCATACAAGCATGTGATTTCCAGCACTGAAACGTGATGCAAAATGGCCCCGAAACATGGAAACATGGTACCCGATGCATGGAATGGTCCCGAAACACAAAACTAGGCACATGCATTACCCTATAGCTATACAAAGCATGCATTATTTGATCATGAAGCATAAAGACAGAACCAAGGCAGTCTCAAAAAAATGAATATTTCTAGTTCAAAACATGGCCAAAAGATGCTAGCAAGATGGCCTAACATAGCATGCAATTTTGACTATCAAACATGGATTACATGGCACGTATATGAAGCAAGTGAGAACTCATTAAACCAGCAAAAATCAGTGAATAAAACATGCCAAAACATGCCCAAATAAACTCTGAAATGCAACCAACACATGCGCAAATGATGGGTTCTTTTAGAGGGCATACAAAGGGGTTATTAAGCACATGCATCAAGGACACTTAGGATAGCCAAATCAACTTTGAAAATCAAATGTGATAGTCCTAAAACTCATCAAATTGTCCCTGAAATCAGTCAACAAAGCATGCAAAGAGGGGTTCCTTTGGAAGGCCAAAAAGACCATCAAACAAAACAAGGTGAGAGGGGGGTCACCCCCCTCTAATTTTGAGGCTCAAAAATGCATCAATGACACTGAAAATCCAGTAGATTTCAGTGGCTAATAGGCCAAAACAAGGCCAATGCAAATGCTCACATGTATGGCCCTAATCATGGAAGAATGAAGCATGCATAGGGGAAGATGACCCGAAACAGAGAATAGACCTTAATCAAGCATGAAGATAATGTTAAAACAAGACTTTTTTCAGTTTAGGTCGAGGTCCAAAAAGGCTTACAAGTAAGGCTAATGAATCATACAAAAATAGCCCTAAAAGACAGAATGAGCAAACAGGGTAGTAAATGACCTCAAACAGAGAAGAGCCCTTTAACAAAGTTGAAGAGAGGCTCAAAAAAAGATATTTTACAGTTTATGGAAAAACCCAAATATGCTCACAAGTAAGGCTACAATATGATGCAAAAATGGCCCTAAAAGAGAGATAGAGAGTAAGAGGTAGTATCTGGCCTCAAAAAGTGAAGAGCCCCTCAACAACATTGAAGAGGGGCTCAAAATACGACACTTTACAGTTTGGCTCGAAGTCCAAAAATGCTTACAAATAGGGCTAACATATCATGCAAGAAATAGGCCTAAAAGAGGGATAAAGGGAAAGGGGTAACAAAAGGCCTCAAATAGAGAAAGTTCCTTGATCAAACATGAATATGTGCTCAAAATATGACTATTTTCAGTTCAGGCCGAAGCCCAAAAAAGCTTGCAAGTATGGCTTATGAATGAAGCAAGAAAATGCAAGTTTAAAGGAAATAGAGAGTTACCCTAGAAGAGCAGCAAATCAAGGGCTTTTGGACCAAAATTTTGAGATTTCAACCTCTTCAAATGGCCTCCAAGGTGCTGGAATGGAGTGTGGAGGTAGTAGGCTTGGAGGTGTGGTGTAAAATGGCCAAGAAAAAGGGGGTTTTAAGCTTGGATGAAAGAGAGAGGGAGGGTTGTATGCATATAGCTTCAACTAATTTTTCTAACCCTTCAAAATGGAGCTAGGGTGCTGGTTTTTATAGAGGAGAGGCCAAGGGAAAAGGGGGGGGGGGAAAAAAAACCAATTCAAATTTCCTTCCAAAAGACAGACCCTCGGACAGTGGGTCAAGTGCAGAATAGTTGGCATAGCTGGAACACACTCAGGAGGGCAAACATGGCTGGCCAAGTGCAAAAGGTTCAGGTGGCTAGCCATCCACCTCCCCTGGCTGGACGGCCAGTTTAAAAGGGTCAGGTGGCCGGCCTGCCATCTTTTCTGGCCGGCCTGCTACTTTTCAGGACAAAAATGGATCTTCTGGAAAGAAAGGTGGCCGGCTAGTGATTGAGAAGTCCAATGGTGGTCAGCCAGGTGTCCAAATTGAAGCCCCAGAAGTTAGCTTTCCAATGGCACAAACCTTAAATTAAAATTCCTCCTGTGCACAAAGTTATGCCTGTTTTTGTGAAGCCGCGCAGATTCGGTCCAACCGGAGTGATGCCCTACTTCAGTCAACCATATCTCCCTCGTCCGGAATTGGCTTTAGGAGATTCTTAAGTGTAAAATGAAGCCCCGGAAGTCTTCTTTCCAATGGTGGTGGCCTCATAGCTTGATTCCAAGTATAAAAATGAATAGGCCCGATTCGGCGAGGGTTGCTCGACTCTTTCTTAACAGTTCATGCCCATTTTCTCCGCCAACTGGGTTTCTTCCCTCTTCTCTTCTTTTCTTCAACTTCAAACCCCTAAGTAAGGTGTTTTGAAATTTTTTTCAAAGATTTCATCTCTCTTTCATTCATTTTTACTTTGTCCTTACTCGATTTACCGAAAAGCGCAACATTTAACAAAATGCGAGCGTTAGAACATCGTAGAAACTTTATTTCAAAAACGTTTTGAAAGAGAGGGTTTTAAGGTTTAAAATCTTTTGATCAAGATTTTTTTGGTCCAAAAAGGGGTATGAAGTTGAGCTTTGACTCTCTCCTTGCCGAAGAAACTGAACCTTTCCCCTGCACACTTTTCTCCACCATGTAAACCATCAGTCGCGTCCAAGTCTTAAGGGCAGTCAAAAATGGGGTGTCTACAATGTGCTTTCTTGTGGTTTTGCTGTTAGCCTGCTATGCCCCTCTGGGTGTTATGCTGCTAGGCTGCTGGTCTATTTGGTGTATGGCTTGAAGTTGGCTTGGTGTTACACTATCTTGTTCATGCTGGTTTGGAGTTCACTCTGGTTGTCCTGTTATGCATTATTTTGAGGATGGGCTTTTGAGTTTCATTCTTTTTGTTTCCCTCTAGTTTATGTTTTTCTTCGTTGGTTGTAGACGCGCCCCGAGGACTCCCAAAGCTTCGCGCTTGCGAAGGCACAAAATCTCGTTTGTTCTCTAGCATACTACAGTTCGGACTCAAATGTCATGGTTCTAAATCTAATCTCGCAAAGTGCAATGCAAGACCGATAAATCACCAAAGAGTACAAATTCGGCAAATCATTTTGGAAAACTGATTTTTGTAAAGAAGTGCCAAACATAGACTGCTTTGCCAGATATAGAGTCGTCACCTAAATATTTATTTTGCGGGAATTTAGGAAACCCTGACTCGTTGCCTAAGGCCACGTGTCCATCATCACCAAAGTTGCCTCGGCTCGAGAACTTGGGTATGAGAGGGGAAGGTCATGTAATGAGCACCCTCGCTCGCCCGGTCAAAGATCGGCCTGTACTAAGCATGATATTTTGTTTTTGAAAACACGTGTTCTTATTCTGGTTTATTAGCTAGAATTACTATGTGATGCGCACAACACACAAGTATAGACTAGATTGTCTAATTTGGAACAAAGCATTGCATATTTGTTGTTTGAAAAATGGCTTGAAGTTTGCTACTCTCAAGTAGGCTAAATCGAGGATTCAACGAGTTGTTCCAATTCAAGCAATCCAGCCTTCACCCACAGGCATTCAGGCAGTTATATCACATAAGCAAATAGCCTAATGGCAAGCATGCTATCATGGCAACACTCACACACATGCAAGGATGCTAAAGCATAAACACTCATAGTGTACTCCGAGCCAAAACAATAGCTAGTTAGTAATCATGCATGATCCTAGCTTATGTTAAGATGGCTAATGCAACACATGCAAAATGTAACTAGAAATAGGCTCGGCTATTCTAAGATGGCATATGAGATGCGACAATTCGATACATGTATTCAACTTGGAATTGAAATACAATGCAGTTAGTATGATGCGTCGAGCCCGGTGCATGCAAGATAGATGAATGAATGCAAACATGCATAGCATAAGGATGCTAAATGAAATATGACCTAGAACTAACCATCGTAAGCGGTTAAATAAAAAGGAGAAAGGCGTGGGGTTGGAAGACATTCACACACGCACGCACACTTATTACAAAACTCGCCCTCTCGACGGAGGGTCCGAAAGAATAATACAAATCAACTAATTAATCAACTAACATGCTAATTAGTTATTACACAACTTTTAACTAATTAAACAAATTAATTAAGCTACAAAAACAGTAAAGCGGCCTCGATAAGAGGGACAAATGCATGCTCGATCGGCTTCGCTCGGAAATCTGTTGTCATGCCTCATGTTGCCTCTGTTTGCACTATTTTGCACCTCTGAAAATTGTGAAAAGTCCTGTGATGCTCTAGAACCACTTCATAGACATGCTGAGAGTCCATCGACCAAATGGTGAAGCCATCGGCCAAAGGAAAGGTGTCATCGACCATTTATGAGGTCATCGGCCAAACACTTTTAGTCGATCGGCACACCAGATAGCCGATCGGCCATCTTTTCTTGCAAAATGCTGTTCTGCTGCAACAGAGGACAAACAGAGGTATGTCAATACATTTGCAAGACAATGTTTGCAACTACACCCCTTATCATGTTTAAAGATCAAAGTTGTGTAGTTCTCGACCCTCAGGCCACCAATCACGCATTCCAATGCATGACGGCCAAAGGAGCCAAGTGTGCAATTCTATGTGGAATGAATGCACAAAATCACATAAAAGACCTCAACCTCTATCATGTTTGATCAAGGGGCAAGGCATGCACACACGATGCTATGCAAACATGCAAGCATGATGCGATGAAATCAGCATGCAACAACATGTAATGGAAGTAGCATGTAACAACATGCAATGATATGCAAAGCAAGCATGCAACAACATGTAATGTGCCAAGTATGCAACAAGCATGCAACAACATGCAAGGCAAGCATGCAACAACATGCAATATGCCAAGTATGCAACAAGCATGCAACAACATGCAAGGTAAGCATGCAACAACATACGAAGATGGACTTAAACTAAAATGGACAGCTCTCAAACATGCCCAAATCAGTGGCCAAAAGTGTTAAAATGATGGTACCAAAATGCAAAACAAACATGCATGCTAATTGGCCCATAAGCTAGGCAACAAGACACAACTCTCAAACACGAGCAAGGTGTGACAAACATGAGAATGTGGCAATGTAATAAGCTCTGAAAGTATTTGAGGAATGATGCCAAATTAACCAAACAAAGCAAGTATATCATGAAAGAAAGCATAAAGCTTAAGGCTAACCAAGGGACTCAAACCATAGCTATGCAAGGCAAGCCCCAAAGGGCCAAGGGCTATCAAAATAGTCCCAAGGTAGGTCAAGATAGGGCCAAAAACAAGCTTAAACCTAGCCAACACAAGCTAGAACAAAAGTCCAAAAGCATGAGGCATGCAAGGCTACAAAAGAGGTGTTATACTACACCTATCAAAACCAAACATGACATGACTTAACCAATGAAAAAGAGAGTTATGGCATGGTAAAACAAGACCAAAAACCCACTTATATGGCATCCCAAAGACCTAAGCATGGAGGCATGCACAATGATCCATTCATGAGGCATAAAACATCAACTCTTTAAAGCATTAAAGGAGTGATAAGTGCAAGCATTTGAGCATGAAACATGGACTGAAAACACATATGAAATGATGCCAAATCATGAAAATGGTCCAAGGAATGCATGCTAGAGGACTCAATACTCAAAGCTAACAAGCTAGGTTGAACCATGGCTATACAAAACAATATAAGCATGACCAAAACAACACCAAACAGACCTTAAGCATGGTAAAACAAGGCTAAAAGTTTCTTTGGGCCAAGCGAAAATCATGCTAAAAACATGGCTTACAGCATAAAGCATGTTAAGGCAATTTTATGGAAATGCACTACAAGTGCATGAGGCATGCAAAGGCTAACCAAACCAAACCTAAACAGAGGTATGACATGGTAAGACAACACCAAATACATGCTGAAGTGGACACAACATAGGCTAGAATGGCATGCTACTTCATGAAGCATACATGACTAGTGTGTGTGATTTACACTACAAGTGTATAAACCATGCATGGAGTGATCAATCCAAGCAAAAACAGTGGTGAGCCTCAGCAAAATAACCACAAATACATGCTAATAAACAAGCTAAAACAAGCCTAACAAACATGCTCACACAAGAGGCATTCAAGGCAAGTATTGAAGACACAAGGAGAGAGGATGACCCTCTCCTTTTTGGGACCTTAAAACACCATTCCCACCACTGAAATCCCTCTGGATTTCAGTGGTGAGAAGGCCAAAACAAAGTGATCCCAAAGCTCACAAAGAAGGCAATAAAGAAAGGCTAAACAAGGCCTAAGGGGGGGGGTAAACAACCCCAAACCAAAAAGTGACCTTAAACAAAGGTCTCAAGCATGCAAAATTAGAACTTTTATCACTTAAGAGTTAAGCTTAAAACATTAAGAAAATAAGTCTAAAAGCTTAAGCAAGAATGGGGGTTTAAAAGCAAGAAGCTCACCTTTGAAGAACACCTTCAAGAACACTACTCCAGCAGCCTCCTCTGGCCAAAACCAGCTCAAGAACACTAAAAATAACTCCTAAGGACCTCAGCAACCAAAGGATTATGTTCTACTAGGTGTTTGTGTGCAATAGTAAGACAAAATGACACTTTAGAGCACAAAACAAGGATCAACAAGGAGATATAGATACAAATGTATATCTATCTCTCAAGACTCCATTTTCTAAACCTCTAAGAAGGGAGGAGGGGCTCCCTTCTTATAGAATTCTAATTCTCAAGCTTATTGAGCAAGCTTGAGTCTTGAAACAAATCCTGTATGGAGGATGTGAATTGTAGATACCAGCTGTCACAGCTGGCAAAAAATATCTGCAAAAAGCAAATAGAAAGGTCTCAGCTCAAAAATATGGTCGATCGACCAAAAAGAGTGCCGATCGGCCAACACTTTTGGCCGATGGCAAGAACATAAGGCCGATGGCATCATGCCTTGGCCGATGGGTTGAGGGGATGGCCAACAAGCCACCCTCTTCCCACAAAAGCAAAAAACACAAGTGTTTGGTCCACAACCAAGCACAAAATAGACAAGTTGAGAGATCCTAAGGCAAGGCGCGCGGCCGAGACCTCTGGGAACTCAAAACGAATGCTAGCATGGATGATCATCGAGTGTTCAAATGATGACATCCAGGTCTTGAGGACGGTCAAAAATGGGGTGTCTACAGTTTTCCCTCTTTGACAGAACTCGAAAGTCATTAAATGACGGGAGTGAATGTCAAAGCCCAGAGACGACCCATTTTCGACAAGGCCGAAGACTTAGACAAGCATACAAGATAATAAAGATGTGCGCCCGCAGGCAGGGGCAAGATGCAAATGACAATGCACGATGCCGAACATAACTTATGATCATGCAAAGAGAGCTGTAATGAAGCATAACATGCAACAGTTTAAGTAAGCAAATAAGAATTGAACTACATTACATGCAGAAAGGATGTAAAAGAATTATACAATTCTCGCTACGTCTCACGCGGAGTACATACAATACCGTTCGGTTCGTCTGGTCGTGCCAACTTCAAATGAACCGTACATACAATATCGTGCCTGCAAAAGAAAGAAACTTAACAGGTACAATATCATTAGAAATATGCATAGCCATGCAAGTGAAAAGCGCATAACAATGTAAGTAGAACGTGCGAAACAATGCAAGTTAGAGATGTGCATAACAAAGTAAGTAGAACGGGTGAAACAACGCAAGTTAGATGGGGTGCGAAACAACGCAAATTAGATGGGGTGCGAAACAACGTAAGTTAGATGGGGTGCCAAACAATGCAAATAACGAGCGAGACAACGTAAGTTATATATGATATGTAAAATAATGCAAATAACGAGCGAGACAACGCAAGTTATATATGATATGCAAAACAATACAAATAACGAGCGAGACAATGCAAGTTATATAAGGATATGCAAAACAATACAAATAACGAGCGAGACAACGCAACTTATATATGATATGCAAAAGAATGCAAATAACGTGCGAGACAACGCAAGTTATAGAAGGATATGCAAAACAATGCAAACAACAAGCGAAACAACGCAAGTTATAGATGATATGCAAAACGATGCAAATAACGAGCGAGACAACGCAAGTTATAGATGATATGCAAAACAATGCAAAAAATGAGCGAGACAACGCAAGTTATATAAGGATATGCAAAACAATGCAAATAATGAGCGAGACAATGCAAGTTATATATAATATGCAAAACAATACAAATAACAAGCGAGATAACGCAAGTTGTATAAGGATATACAACACAATGCAAATAACGAGCGAGACAACACAAGTTATATATGATATACAAAACAATGCAAATAACGAGCGAGACAACGCAAGTTATATAAGAATATGTGTAGACGCCCCCGAATGCCCCGGGAGGGATGAGTCCCGTTCCGTTCATTTTGGGCTCACTACAGTTCAGGACTCAAATTGTCATGGTTTGTAATCTGAACCAAAGAGTCCAAATCCGGCAAATCATTTTGAGAAAACAGATTTTTGAAAGAAGTGCCAAACATGGACTGCTTTGCCAGATACAGAGTCGCCACCTAAATATTTTATTTTTGGGAAATTTAGGAAACCCTGACTCGTTGCCTAAGGCCACGTGTTCGTCATCACCAAAGTTGCCTCGGCTCGGGAACTTGGGTACGATTTGGGAAGGTCACTTCATGAGCACCCCCGCTCGCCCGATCAAAGATCGGCCTCTACTAACCATGATATCTAGTTTTGAAAACATTATGCATTCTTATTTCGGTTATTACCCTAGATTTACTATGTGATGCGCACAACATACAAGTATAAACTGGATCGCCTGAATTGGAACAAAACATTTCATGTTTGTTTTTGAAAGATGGTTTGCTACTCGCAAGTAGGCTTAAAATGCAGATTTTGCCACCCTCAGGTGGGCTTAGAAAACATGGTTTTGCCACTATCTAGTGGGCTTAAGACTCACAGTCAATGCATTGTTCTAATCCAAATAACCCAACCTTCACCCACATGCATTCAGGCAGTTATATCACATAAGCAAATAGCCTCATGGTAAGCATGCTATCATGGTAGTCACTCACACACATGCAAGGATGCTAAAGCGTAAACACTTACCGAGTACTCCAAGCCAAAACAGAAACTATGTTAGAAATCCATGCATGATCCTAACTATACAGAAATGCCTAACGGAACACATGCAAAAATGCAACTATAGCAGGCTCGGCTACTCTAAACATGGCATATGGAATGCTACAGCTAACATGTATTCAACTTGAAATTGAAATACAATGCAGTGAGTTATGATGCGCCAAGCCCAGTGCATGCAAAACAGATGAATGAATGCAAACATGCTATCATACTGTATGCTAATTGAAATATTCCCTAATCTAACCATCATAAGCTGGTAAATAAAAGGGAGAGAAAGACGTGGGGTTGGAAGACATACATCACATGCACGCACACTTATTACAATTGTGCCCTCACTCGGAGGGTCCGAATAAGTAATACAGTCCCGAATAAATAATACAGTCCAAATAAATACAAAATCCTAATTAATTAACAAATTAATCTAGGAAAGTAGTAAATTAGCATGCAAGCTAGGGACTGCCTCAACTCTGCTCCGGATGATGAATGATGCATGTTCGGGTTGCTTGGCGCAGAAATCCATTGCGATGCCCCAATTAGCCTCTGCTTACAATTAAGCCCGAAATATTACACGAAGCTCCAAAAGATTGCCGATTTCTGATTTGCTGCAACAGAGAGCAGGAAAGGGGCATGGCAATGTATTTTCACATATGTATGCTTGACTACTCTTCAGGAAGCGTAGTCTTCGATCCTCGTGCCCCCAATCGCGCATCTCGATGCATGATGGCCGAGGTGTCAATTTGCACGACTTAATATGAAATGAATGCACACATAAACATAACATGACCGAGACTCCATCATGGATAATCCGGAGTGTCGGCGACAGGGAATTGAGACACGTTCCATCACTCGAAGTACGAAACATCCCTCGTTTCCCATGCTCGGGCTAACTCCTACCCCAAACACAATGCAATATGCATGACATACATGAATGAAATCCTAACATGCGACCTAGCATACGCAATGCTATGAGATGGCATACACAATGCTCGATGTGACATGGTATACACAATGCTCTAACGTGCAACCTAGCATACGCAATGCTATGAAATGAAATGGCATACACAATGCACAATGGAGTTACACCAACATGATTGGACCTCAGCCACACTCATATCAGCAGCCATGAGATGAAAATGAGACACTCGAGATGCGTGCACACATGCACGCAAACCGAGGACCGATCCTAAGGCGCAAATGCCACTCTAACAAGGCATGGTGAGGCATGAAATATGGCATACAAACATGCAAGTTACAGCACTGAAATGTGATGTAAAATGATCCCAAAACATGGAAACATGGCACCCGATGCATGGAATGGTCCCGAAACACAAAACTAGGCACGTGCATTGACCTATAGCTATACAAAGCATGCATTGTTTGATCATGAAGCATAAAGACCGAACCAAGGCAGTCCAAAAACATGAACATTTCTAGTTCAAAGCATGGCCTAAAGATGCTAGCAAGATGGACTAAAATAGCATGCAATTTTGACTAGCAAATATGGTTTACATGACATGTATATGAAGCAAGTGAGAACTCATCAAACCATCAAAAATTAGTGAATAAAAAATTCCAAAACATGCCCAAATAACCTCTGAAATGCAGTCAACACATGCACAAATGATGGGTTCTTTTAGAGGGCATACAAAGGGATTATTAAGCACATGCATCAAGGACACATAGCATAGCCAAATCAAATCTGAAAATCAAATATGATAGTCCCAAAACTCATCAAATTGGCCTTGAAATAAGTCAACAAGGCATGCAAGATAGGGCCTCTTTGGAAGGCCAAAAAGACCATCAAACAAAACAAGTTGAGAGGGGGTCACCCCCCTCTGATTTTGAGGCTCAAAAATGAATCAAAGCCACTAAAAATCCATTGGATTTTAGTGGCTAAGAGGCCAAACCATGGTCAATGCAAGTGCTCTAATGCATAGCCCTAATCATGAAAGAATGAAGCATGCATAGGGGAAGATGACCCCAGATAGAGAATAGACCTTAATCAAACATGAATATGATGTCAAAAAAAGACCTTTTTCAGTTTAGGTTGAGGTCCAAAAAGGCTGACAAGTAGGGCTAATATATCATGCAAAAACTGCCCTAAAAGAGAGAATGAACAAACAGGGTAGAAACTGAACTCAAACAGAGAAGAGCCCTTCAAAAAGGTTGAAGAGGGGCTCAAAAAAAGACACTTTACAGTTTATGTCAAGTCTCAAATATGCTCAAAAGTAAGGCTATAATACGATGCAAAAATGGAACTAAAAGAGAGATAAAGAGCAAGAGGTAGTAGCTGGCCTCAAACAGTGAAGAGACCTTGAACAAAGTTTAAGAGGGGCTCAAAATAAGGCACTTTACAGTTTATGATAAGTCACAAAAATAATCACAAGTAGGGCTAAAATATCATGCAAAAATAGGCCTACAAAGAGAGATAGGAGACAAGAGGAAGTAGAAGACCTCAAACAACAAAGAGTTCTTAATCAAACATTTAGAGGAGCTCAAAATATGATCTTTTTCAGTTCATGACAAAGTCCAGAAATGCTTGCAAGTATGGCTTATAAATGAAGTAAAAAAATGCAAGTTTAAGGGAAATAGGTGTTTACCCTTGAAGTGCAGTAAACCAGCAGCTTTTGGACCAAATTTCTGAGCTTCCAACCTCTTCAAATGTCCTCCAAGGTGCTGGAATGAGTGATGGAGGTGTTGTGCTATGGGTTGGTGTGTAAATGGTGAAGAACCAAGGTGTTTGGAGGCTTGGATGAGAGAGAGGGAAAGTTGTATACAAAAGCTCCAAGAGGATTTTTTCTAACCCTTAATCATGGAGGAAGGGTGCTAGTTATATAGAGGGAGAGGGTGGAGAAATGGGGGGAAAACAAATTCAAATTTTCCGCCCCCAAAAGGACAGATCCCCGGGCAGGGGTTTGGGTCAAAATAGCTGGCACAACTGTAAGGAACTAGGAGAGAGAAATTTGGCCGGCCAGGTGTAGAAGGTTCAGGTGGCCGTTCGGCCACCTCCCCTGGCCGGCCGGCCAGGTGCAAAAGGGTTAAGAAAATTTAGTGGCCGGCCACCCCAAAAAGGTGGCCTCCCATGTGTGTACAACACAGCTGTATGGTCAAAAGCTGGAAAAAGTGAACCAGGAGAGAGAAAAGCCAACTTTTTAGAGGGGTTCAAAATGGTCAAAAATAATTGATGGCCGGCCTATCCATATTGGTGGCCTCCCAGGTGTGTACAACACAATAGTGTGGTGGAAAGTAAGAAAAAGTGGCCCGGGAATGGAAAAAGTCAGCTTTCTAGTGAAGAAAACGGGCGATAAAGAGCGATGAAGGAATAAAGCTGGTCTTTAGAACAATTGCTGGTGTCCCACCCTTCTACAACCTTCCTAACAATGAAAATAAGGTCCCCGCCAAAAATGAACCCAAACCGATGCAAAACGAAGGTTCGGGGCCAGCTATTTTATTAACCGGAGGTGGCGACACGACCAGTTGGTCTCTTGAGCCACAGTGTCCCTCAAAAGGGAGGAAATAAGGTGTGTGCCAAAAACCGGAGCAAACGGAGGTGGTTAAGAGGTCCCGAGCTGAGGCACACGACCGATGGCTCCGAAAACCGGGAAACGGGCTCCAAACGGGAAAAATGGCCTGCGACCACGAAACGTAGCCTACGGCCACTGAGAGATGATCTACGAGACCTCACCCTCCCTTTGGGAAGAGAAAACAAAGAAAATTGGGCCTGGTTCGTAAACCGAGGCAAAGCACGACAAAGTCCGGAAGTCTGGAGGCAGGGCTCGCAGCCGTGACTCCGTAACTTCAGAACGAGCACAATATGCAATATCACTGAGCACTCAGTTGGTGACGTCTGAGTCTTAAGGTCGGTCAAAAATGGGGTGTCTACAGTTTCCCCTCTTTGACAGAACTCGAAAGTCATAAGTGACGGGAGTGAATGTCAAAGCCCAGAGACGACCCATTTTTGACAAGGTCGAAGACGCAGACAAACAAGCGAGATAAACAAAAGGATGTGCCCGCAGGCATGCCCGTAGGCAGGGGGTAAAATGCAAAACGATATGCATAAAGCCAGATGTAACTCAATGATCATGCGAAGTAGCAAGCTATAATGAAGCAAATACTCACAATAGATGCAACAGTTTTAAGAAAGAATGCAAAGCAATACTACATTTCATGCAGTTGAAGAATGCGGAGAATCGTTGAATTCTCGCCACGTCTCACACGGAGGGGATACAATACCTGTGCGGCTCGTTTGATCGTACCAGCCTCAAATGAACCGTACATACAATATCATGCCTGTAAAAGGAAGAAACTTAACAAGCACAACATAGTTAGCAACATATGTTCAGTGTGGTATCGAATGCAAGCAAACGTGGTGTTGATGGGTGAGTGCATCGCAATGCGAGAAGCGACGCGTGTGACAATGCAAGTTAAGGACAAGGGTATGACAATACTCGTGAAACGTGCAGAACAGTGCAGGTGGTGAGCATGAGAATGCAAGTGACGTGCATAACAATGCAAGATAAATGTAAACTTGAATGCACATTTTGAAACGAAACAACGAGCGAAGCAATGCAAGTTTCAACGAAGGTGGCTCAATCGCGACCTCCAGTTTACCTTCCGGAGGGGTCACAACATATTCAAAAAGGATACACCTTGCTTTTGACGAGTAACGATGAGACACGCATCGAAAGTTGGAGTTGAAGTTCCTGTGGAGGGATTTCGCGACGAAAAGTGCATTTTCCTTGTACTTTCCCGGGTGACGGGGACTCCAATCATCACCAAAATTTGCAGGGACCTTGGAGGCCACCTTGGGGAGGCTGCCGGCCATGTTTGGCCCAAGGGGGAAGTTGCCGGCCAGGGATGAAAGAGAGGGATGGCCGGCCTGCCAGAAAAGGTGGCCAGCCGGCCACCTAGCCCAGATCCGGGGCAGTTTGGTCCTTTTGCTCTCTTTTGTTTAAATGTGCTTATCCAAAGCACTTTTCCTCACAACTCCAGCTCTGAAATTGTCTCATCTTCCTTCCTAGACCACTTTCTCTCTCAGATCTGTGCTCTAGACGCGTTTTTCAACACCCCACGCAAGTTGTTTTCGCAAAATCTTTCAGTTTTCATCACTTTGAACCGATTAAATTTTGATTTCGGTGCTTCTTTTCTCATTTTCACCACTTGAGGTAAGTTTGTCTCAACATTTGGAAGATTTTCTCGGGGGTTGACTTTTGTTGGTTTTTTCATTTCCCGAGAGTTGACTTTTGTTGACCTTTTCCAATTTTGGCTCATTTTGCTCCTTTTCGTAGATTTTTCGAGATGGCTGGTCATTTCCCTCATGGTGGAGGTCCTTCGGGTGCCGGAGATGATCCCGATATTGTGGCTTTACCCCCGAGGATTCGGCCATTCATTCCCGAGAGATATGACCCTCCGGCGCACATCCTCCCGTAGGCAGTCTTCTACTATTTTACTGACTTTGATGAGCGAGCGCCTGTAGATCTACTACTGTGGGAGCCAGAGTCCCACCTCTCTTACCCAGGCACGAGAGGTATTTACTTCACTTTTACATTTTCTGCAATGCATTCTGCATTTTCCGTGCATTTTGTGCTCTTGCTATGTTTATCTGCTCATTCAAACACACAGCTTGTTTTGAATGTTTAGTCTATAATACCGTATTCCGTTTGCATCTTGAACACACAGTTCAAACACTCTGACTTTCTGAACACGCGGCCCGTATATTGATTGTGAACACACAGCACACACTTGTTGAGAATTGAACACACAGCCCAAACTTCGTGATGAACACACACCCCATTGATTTCGAAATCTGAACACACAGCTCAAATACTTGATGTTGAACACACGGCTCGAACTTTGATGATGAACACACAACCCATTTTTCTGATTGTGAGCACATAGCACACACTCGTTTGAGAATCGAACACACAGCCCAAACTTTGAGATGAACACACAGCCCACTGATTTCGAAATCTGAACACACAGCTCAAATACTTGATGTTGAACACACAGCTTGAACTGATTGTGAACATGCAGCACACACTCGTCGTTAGTTGAACACGCAGCCCAAACTTTGAATTTCTGAACACACAGCCCACTGATTTTGAAATCTGAACACACAGCTCAAATACTTGATGTTGAACACACAGCTCGAACTGATTGTGAACACGCAGCACACACTCGTTGTCAGCTGAACACGTAGCCCAAACTTTGAATTTCTAAACACACAGCCCCAAATTGAAGGTGAACACGCAGTACACACTGATTGAGAGTTGAACATGCAGCCCAAAACTTTGATGTCGAACACACAGCTTGTTGTTGAGGTGAACACACAGCAGACACTGATTGAGGGTTCAACACGCAGCCCAAACTTTGATGTCAAACACACAGCTCGTACCTTGAATTTTCTGAACACACAGCCCATTTTTTTGTATCTGATTTGATTTTGCACACAGCTTATACATTTCATTGGCACGCAGCTTATTCATTTCATTTGCACGCAGCTTATACATTTCATTCGGCCCGAATACATGTGTTCATCATCTGAATCTGGTGACTTCTCGTCTTCTTGCGAGGATATGGCTCTATCACGGCGAGAGAGTGGTACGCGGAGCTCCCGGAGGCTGTCCGGGATTTGGTTGACGTGGCAGGGTTAGGGCCCTTTTGCACTGGGATCTCCTGCTGTCCTGCTAGTAGGACGCTGATGGGTGCCTTGGTAGAGAGATGGTGGGACACCACCAACTCCTTCCATTTTTCTGCGACCGGGGACATGACCATGACTCCATTTGACTTCGCCGTTCTGACGGGCCTTGATGTGGAAGGCTGGGCCATCCCATATGACGAGGATATGGGCCAGTGGGAGGCCGCTTGGATCTATTTATTGGGAGCTTCGCCCGGCCGGTTGTGAGATCTTGAGCGAGTCGATATACTTGGTTTTCTTCCCATTTCAGGAGGGCGGAGATGGAGCCTGAGACTCCTGAGGAGGTGGCACAGTACACCTGCGGATTTCTGATGTTCTTCTTCGGGACCACTCTGTTCGCCGATAGGGGGAACACTGTCGGGCTTTATCTGTTGAGTGATTTAGTGGACCTATCACAGGTCAGTTGATATGATTGGGGTGGCGCCAGCCTGGCTACTCTTTACTGCTATATGAGCGCGACCTCCCGCGGATGGGGGAACATGGTTGGCGACTATTGGAGGGCCTGGGAGGTACTTTCTGCCCTCCTGATTTACATTTCTGCTTCTCATTACTTGTACATTGCACACACAGCGCACTTTACACTCTGTACCTTGCACTTTTTGCTCTCAGCATTTTGTATTTACATTCTGCACTCGGCATTCTGTATTCTGATGGCTACTGTTCTATTTTTCACAGCTATGGGTCTACGCGTACTTCCCGACATTGGCTCCGGAGCTGGAGGTGGAGGTGCCCCTCGTGACCCCATATTCACTCGTATTCGAGGGCCAGCACCAGCTGAGACCTCGAGAGTCTTTCCTCTACCTACGGCAGTACTTTGATATAGTGCGGCCGTCAGAGGTATTTCAGAACTCTCAGTTCTTCATGTTTCAGATCTTTTATTTATCTTGTATATTCACAATTTCTAATTAGCTTATACATCGGTTATCCGCAGATCTCGTGGCGACCACAGGCGCCTTTAGGCGAACCTCCGATTCGGTTCTTGAGCATGGGGTGCCTCTCGGTATAGGATCTTGTTCGAGGGGCCAGTTGGTAGGGCCTAGTTTTTGGGGGATCGCTTCTTGCGGCAAGTATGGGGCTACCCTACTGAGGACCTTCCTTCAGCGCCTCCAGACGACATGCGGACCGCTGATAGGCTCTCTCCCCAGGATGTCGTCAGTGCTATACAGGGTACCGATGCATTCTTACATCTGGAGCAGGGGGAGTATGCGACCTATCGTCACACATACTTGATGCCCCCGCTGACAGGAGTTCGTACCCCGATGAGGAGGTCTGTTGGTATGCCTTCATCGAGTCGGGATCGGACTGCAGATGCCACTTCCACCAGCAGGGCTGGTACATCTAGAGGTGGGGCTAGACTAGTTCCCCCGATCCCTCCGACTCATCATCATCCTGGATGGCCGGGTATGCCAACTGAACTGATAGGATGGCAATATGGGACTTCCTATCCGATCCCGATAGAGCCTCTTATGCCTGAGCACCGATATGTCAGTGACCCTGACTCACCATCGGTATGTTCCACTATTTTCCGTTTATCACACAGATACTTTGGCATTTGTTTATTCATTGATGACTTGAGCTTGTATCTGCAGCCACCCAGGGAGTACATGGATGAGGTGCTCAGGATGGTAGCCTCACTTGAGGGCATGGTCCTACGGAGAGAGGCGCAATTGTCCCTCATGGGTGTCCAGGTACCCTTTTAGTTTTCCAGCATTTATCATACTTCTGATGACATGTTGATTTTACTGCATTGATGGGCTGCCTGTGTAAAGCACGTCTGACACACACCGCACTTACGTACTATACCTGCATGCACCCTCTTCATGTAGCTTTCTTGCATCTATATCTGATACACATTTGCGCTGATGTATTCAAATTTCATTTTCAGATGCTTCCGATATATACTGGGCCACAGACGGGGCCACCTGGGCCTTCCCAAGGAGCTGGGCCATCTAGGCCTTCTCGAGGAGCTGGGAGAGGGGAGTCGTCTCACGGACGAGGCAGACGCAGGGCGCACATCATAGAGGAGGAGCCTAGCGAGGAGGAGGAGGCTGCAGATCCCCAGTCAGAGACATCTGCCGACAGAGAGGGTGGCTCCGATCCCAGTTTCGGTAGTGGAGATGATGCTGAGGAGGGTTCCGAGGATGGCAGCCCCAACTCGGATGATGGTGATGATGGTGCAGAGGCCATTCCGCAGAAGAGGACGAAGAGGGCCTCTCATTCTTGCTCTTGAGAGCATTGATGCAGTTGTTCCCTGCTTTATTTACCTTTTACAAGTAGTTGTAGCACATTGTACATTGTTTAGGTAGTTTTATTTTCTGTAAAACTTGCACCCTTGTTGTAAAGCATGATGGAATGAAACAACTTTTGAAAAAGTATTGTATTTTATGTTCTTAGCATCGCATCGCATCATTTTGCACCAAAATGAGATTGAATGGAAATGTGCATTGTGTATTTGCCAAGTCAGGTAGTGAACCAACGCAACAAACTAAACAACCTAACTTACTAAGAAATAACAAAACCTTAGCAAGTTTACAACTCGATAAGCAAGACACAACAACATTGATGACTCGATAAGTAAGGCACAACAAAATTTGTTTAAACAAAAGGTAACAACTCAATGCACGAAACTCGACAGTTCGACAAAACTTAACAACTCGATAAGCAAAGCAACAACTTGATAAGCAAGACTTAACAACAACTTTATAAACAAAGTGCATTTCGGACGATTTGGGTGACGGAACGCATCCGAAACTGAGGGAAATGGAGGCCTTCGGCACTCCCGATGCATGCAAATGCTAGGAACTTCCTTCTAGAGGGTAGAACAAGACCATAGACACATTTTGCAGCATAGCCGGCCACCTTTGGGAGCTGGCCGACCAGCTTTTTTGCATTTGAGGGGAGAGAGGTGGCCGGCCTACCAGAAAAGGTGGCCGGCCGGCCACCTAGCTCAGCAACCACCAAATTTTTGACATGTGTCCCCCGAACAGTGTCTTATCCTCTTTAAAAGCCCTAGCCTCGTGGTTGATTCATTTCATCTCAGTTTTGCATCAAAATGGAGGCGTTTCTCGTCGAAAATCTCACAGCTTGGATCGCCTCTCTAGATGGCTCGGAAAAGTTGAACTTCTGGGGCTTCGGCTTGAATGCACTATTCGCGCTGAGCCGTACTCCGCTGCACCTTCTCTTCCTTCATGCCGCGGCGAGGTTTTGGAACCCAGTAACACATGTTTTTAGCTTCGGCGGGCAAGAGGTATGTCCAACTTTCGAAGATTTTCAGGTTTTGATGGAATACTGCCTCAGTTTCACTTCGGTCATGCCAAAGCTTTAGGGTGGATGTGTGGGCTTACCGTGCACGACGGTCGGTCTCTGATCTACAACGGGGAACTAGACATCCTCGGCTTGATTCATCGCTTTTCTGATGCCGGTGACCGCGGCAACCATTATTGGCAAGGTTTTCGGCAACACACCCTTTGTTTGTGCATGCTATCTCACTTTTTGCTTGCCCTAAGCTTTAGTGGATCTAGCATTCGTCTGATTGAAGTTGCTCAAGGCTTGAAAGAAGGAAAGAGCTGCATTGCCATGACATTGGCTGAGACACTGATGGGCTTAGATGCTTTCTATCGCCGGGAGATGACCAGATTTGTGGGGAGTCCACTGCTGCTACAGGTAATGTTTCCCACCCATTCTCACATATATATTGCTCACATCACTCGGTCCTCAGGCTCGTTTTTTTTCTCACAAAACCCTTTTCTTACTTTTCTCTCATCGTACATCTCTCTATTCTTTATTCTCTCATTTTTCATTCCTCCCCAGGTATGGTTGATGGATAAACTGCAAGTTGTGGACTCTTGCCCCACCTACTCAGCTCGTGGCTATTTCTTTCGGCAACGCCTAGTCGATGCCCTTGATGAGGGATGGTGGTTCGACTGGATGTGCAATTTGTCTGTAGATCGCATTGCTTGGCGCTATCCTTGGCTCAATCTCCCAACAATGAGCTATAGCATGTCTCGGCAGACCGGGATCCAGTTGATTGGTCTGACCCACTGTGTATTCTACTTTCTGTTCCGATTCCAGCACTAGTTCGGTCATGATCAGACTTGCCCGCCAGAGAGGATAGAGTATTCGGCTACATTCCTGGTCTGAGGCGCACAGCTTGCCCTGTATGCCACAGCATGGAGGACTAGAGAGCTCCTGGCCCCCGCTCCCACTTTCAGTTGCACTTTGTCGGACGAGTGCTTGGATTGGCTCAATGAAGAGGCACAGATTAGGCCTAGCTTGGCATCAGAGGCTTCGACTAGCTTTGGGAGGGGGTGCAGGGACACCTGACTTATCTATTCTCCGGATTTATTGCTTTACCAGTACTTTCAAGTTTTCTTTATGAATATAATAAAAAGCAACTTCAATTTGTATGCAAGAGTAGGAGAACTCTGTATTGAAATCAATGAAATTGAAGGTTGTGGGTACTGAAAATTTTCCACTTTGGTCCAAAAATGGTCTAAGTTGTAAAAAGATTAATTTGAACACAGTCAACTTTTATTAAAACTTTTCAAAACCATTTTCGATATGGATCAGAACTGAACACGCCTAAGATCATCCTTTGGGATGCACAACCCGGATCCTAACGGAAAGTTGCCCTAGTCTGAATAACCTTCTTGACACTACACAAAGAAGAAAGTTGCCCTAGTCTGAATAATAGTACATGACATTCCACAACAACAGAAAGTTGCCCCTAGTCTGAAAAGCACTGCACCGGAGATCACGATGAATGCTGATGGACAAAGATGACTGAGATGATCAAATGGACAAAGTTGATTGGGGAAAAGTTTATGGCTGAACTTCAGGATGAAGTTGCCTACGTATCCCAAAGATGGGAATCAAGCCTTACGTAGTTCAGGCTGGGGTTCACTCGGGTATTTTCACTCTCCTTTTATGCTCTAACTTTTGCCAAGGTCGCCTATGAGTTTTCAACCTTCTTGAGCTTAGTTTTTATAATTTCAAATTTTTTGTACTCTGAGTTTTGCCTAGGTCGCCCTTTCGGGTTTCCGGCCTAGCGAGCTCCTCAAGGCTAATATTTCTTCAACTTGTCCATATTGTTTGGTTGTGAGAACTCCGGGCCATCTAGATCCATCGTAACCACAGCTCCACGACGGATAGACTTAATGATGTAGGGACCGGTCAATTGGAGTGCGAACTTGCCCCTTGGGTCGTGGATGGGAGCTCGGTTGTCCTTGAGCACCAAATCTCCTTCTTTTAGATTCCTGGACTTAACTTTCTTGTTGAAAGCCCGGGCAATTCTGTGCTGATAACCTTGAACATGGTACAGTGCCTTCAGTCTTCTCTCATCAAAGAGCATGAGTTCCTCAAACCTGCTCTGCTACCAATCTGCTTCGGCTATTTGACACTCAGCCAATACTCGCAAAGACAGAACCTCAATTTTGATAGGTAGAACAGCCTCCATCCCATAAACTAATGAATATGGAGTCGCCCCAGTAGAAGTTCTGATTGAAGTCCGGTAGCCCCACAGAGCAAAGCGGCTTATCGGCGATCGTGAGTTTCCACCATCTTCTGCAGTATGTGTTTGATGTTCTTGTTGGCGGCCTCAACCTCTCCATTGGTTTGCGGCCGATATGTGGATGACTTATGAAAAGCCACGTTGTATTTTTCCAACAAGTCAATCACTTCCTTCTTGAAGTGGGAACCGTTATCTGAAATTATCTCGTTTGGGACTCCGTAGCGACAAATGATGTTGTTTCGAATGAACTTCGCAACATGTGAAGCTTTCAACACCGCATAAGACTGGGCCTCGACCCACTTCGTGAAATAATCTATTGCGACCAGGATGAACTCATGCCCATTCAACCCCTTTGGAGTGAAAACCCCGATCACATCAATTCCCCAGACTGAAAATGGCCATGGCGAAGTCATATTGTACAGCTTCAACGGCGGAATGTTCATGCGGTTTGCATGAATTTGACACTTGTGGCATCACCGAACAAAGCCGATACAATCCTCCTCCATGGTGGACCAATAGTAACCCTGCCTGAGTATCTTCTGTGCTAGCATTACTCCGTTCATATGCGCACCGCATTCCCCTCCATGGATGGCCTCCATTAGGCGCTTCGATTCTTCGGCATCGACACATAACTTATGCATTCCCAGATGACCTCTCTTATACAGCTTACCCCCGCAGATGATGAACTAAACGGCCATTCTTCTGATTGCCCTTTTATCTTTGGCATTTACCCCTGGCGGGTATGCTTCCTTCTCCAAGAAATTCCAAATGTCGTAATACCAGGGGTTTTCTTCCTGAGCCTCACCTATAGCAGCAATCAACTCGTAGGCTGGCGCAAATTTCTGGTCAATGATGACTGGACGCATCCGGACTCTGAACGGGATGTCTATCATGGAAGATAAAGTTGCTAAAGAATCTGCGAACCTGTTGTTCTCTCTTAGTAGATGAGCAATGTTTAGCTTCTCAAACCGAGGAATTAACAAGTCCAAGGTCTGGTGATACATCATCATCTTCTCTTCTTTGACCTTCCAGTCTCCTTTTGCTTGGGACACAACAAGGTTCGAGTCTCCGATGACGTCCAACCGTCTTGCCCCTAGTTCCAGGGCTGCTTCTAGACCGGCAATCCATGCCTCATATTCTCCTTCGTTCTTCGAGACTTTGAACCGGAGTTTGAAGGCTAGAGGGATACGGGAATTGTCGGGTGCTATCAGCAACACCCCTATCCCATACCCGTATTGATTTGACACTTCGTCAAAGTACATTGTCCAAGTTTCATTGTCGATGTGCAAAATAGCTTCATCTGGGAATAAGTGCTCGACTGCTTCACCCCCTTCCACTGGATGGTCGGCTAAGAATTCTGCTACTGCTCTTCCCTTGACTGACTTGCATGTTACATATTTTAGATCAAATTTGGAGAGCAACAGCAACCAACGAGCTAGCCTACTCGTAAGTGCTGGTTTCTCGAAAAGATATTTGATGGGATCGAGTCGTGAAACCAACATTACGGAGTGAGCTAACAGGTAGTGCCGCAACTTCCTGGTAGCCCATACCAAAGCTAAGCAAGCCTTCTCCCACGGTGTGTAGCGAGTCTCATACTCTAGCATCTTCTTGCTCAGATAGTAGATGGCTTTCTCCACTTTGTCCTCTGATTCTTGTGCGAGCATACAGCCCATTGTAGTCTCAGTCACTGAAAGGTACAATATCAACGGTTTCCCCGGCTCTGGTGGTGACAACACGGGCGGGTTCTGTAAGTATTCCTTGATCTGTTCAAAAGCAGCTTGGCATCGGCCGTCCCATTGGAATTTCTTTCCTTTCTTCAGGAGACCAAAAAGTGGTTCACAAGTCAAGGTTAATTTTGAGATAAACAGTCTTATGAATTGCACTTTACCTAGAAAGCCTCGCACCTCCTTTTCAGTCCTTGGTGGTGGCATTTCTAAGATGGCCTTGATTTTGGAAGGGTCAACTTTGATACCTCTCTATGTAATCAGAAACCCCAGCATTTTCCCTGCTGTAACATCGAATGTACATTTCTGAGGATTCAGCCGCAACCGGAATTCTCTGATCCTTTGAAAGAACTTTTGCAAGGCGGTGTAGTGGCCCTCTCTTTCTTTGGACTTGACAATCATGTCGTCCACATACACCTCCACCTCTTTGTGGATCATGTCATGCAATATTGTGGTCGCGGCCCGTTGATAAGTAGCTCCAGCATTCTTCAACCCAAACGGCATTACTCTATAGCAGTATGTCCCCCACGGTGTGGTGAATGTGGTTTTTTCCCGGTCTTCTGGTGCCATCACTATTTGATTGTAGCCGGAGAAGCCATCCATGAATGAAAGCAAAGCGTGCCCTGTTGTAAAGTCCACTAACTCATCAATATACGGCAAGGAAAAGTCGTCCTTCGGACTGGCTCTGTTCAAATCCCTGAAATCCACGCATACCCGGATCCTGCCATCTTTCTTCGGTAACGGAACAATGTTGGCCAACCAAGTCAGGTATTCGGATACCAGCAGGAAGCTGTAGTCACCCCATTTTTGACCGTCCTCAAGACTTGGACGTCACCGTTTGAACACTCGGTGATCATCCATGTTCGTGTTTCGTTTTGGGTTCCCAGAGGTCTTGGCAGCGCGCCTTGCCTCAGGATCTCCCGACTCGTTTGTTTTAAGCTTGGTTTTGCACCAAATGCTTGTGCTTTTGCTTTGAGGGGCAGGGAATGGCTTGTTGGCTATCCCCACACCCCACCGGCCTCCCCTTTTCCTCACCGGCCATTCATTGTTGGCACCGGCCATGGTCTCTTGATACCGATGGCCGGTCGGCACTTTATGTGGCCGGTGACCTCTTTTGCTGGCTGGTATGCATCTTTTGCACCCTTCAGGCATGGTGCATGCCAGCTGTGCCAGCTGGAATGCACTAACACTCTTCCCTGTGCACAGTGTGGCTGTTTTGCCCCTTTTGCACCCTTTTAGTCAAAGCTTCTTGATGAAGCTTTTGTCAAAGCTTCCTCAAGAGGCTTAGCCAGTTGTCTTAGCTTCCTCTAGAAGCCTTGACCCCCTTTCCCCCTTTGCCCCTTTTTCATTTAGCTTGTTTAAGAAGCTTCAAGCTTTCTCTTGTCCTATATAAGGACCTTTCCTTTTTCCATTATCTAGGGTTAGAGATTTTAGAACAAAAAAAACCAGAGCTTATACATATATTCTGATATATATCATACTCTCTCTCTCTCTATATTTCCCTCTCTCTCCTCTTTTGTGTGTGTTTTGTGGCCTAAAGTGTGTGTTTGTTCTTAGTTTTGCACTAGAACACATAGCATTACACCTTACTTTGACTTTGGGAGACTTTGGGGGTTTGTTCTTGAGTTTTTGGACTGATTCTGATCAAAAGAGAGTGGCTGGGCTTGCTGTTCTTGGACTGTTCTTCAAGGGTAACAATCTTGCTTTAGTTTCCCCAATCTTGCATTGACTTTTGACCTATCTTGCATGCCGATTTAAGCTTTGTGTATAACTGAAAAAAGTCTTGTATTTTCATGCTTAAGATTCTTCATTAAGGTTGTTTTGTTGTTAGGGGTCGACCTCCCCCTCTTAGGTCTCTTTTGGTCCTTTTTGTGCCTTCCTTTTTAAACTTTGGTTACTCTTGTGTAGTGGCCTTCTCACCACTGAAATCCAGTGGATTTTCAGTGGTAAAGAAGGGGTTTTGAGGTCTTGCATAAGGGAGGGACACCCCTCTCCCTTGGTCTCTCATTTGTGCATGTTTTTGGTCCATAATGGTAGCATGCACAAGTAGTTGTTATTGACTCATTTTCAGAGGTTTTTTTGGGTGTTTTGGGTCATATTATACCTCTGTCCTATGTTGTTTTATTGACCTTTACCATGCATTATGCACTTGCTTTGCATTCTTCCATTTTGCCTAGAACTGTCTCATGACATTTGGCTACCATGCTCTCATATTTTGGCCTTCTTTTGTGAAGTTATTGGTCATATTTTGCCATGTTTGAGGTCTATTAGGTGTTGGTTTGGTTGCATTTAATATGCCTTGTATGGCCCCTTTGCATTCTAGCATGTTAGCATCGGATGTGTGAGTCCTTCGTATGCATTGGTTAGGCTATTTCAGTGATTTGGAATCACTTAACATGCCATTTCAGTCCCTAAACGATGCTTGTATACTTTCATTCATCACCTCTTTCATGCTTTGAAGATGTGTCCTTTTATGCCTTGAAATAAGCATTGTGTATGCCTATGCGTTTGGGTCATTTGAGCTGTCATAACATTGGGTTTTAGGACTTGTTTTAATGCATTAAAACTCTGTCTTAGTTGTATAGTTCATGCCATGCTTGCTTGGGGTAGTGGTAGTGGAATGCTCCTTTGTTATGCCTTAGCCATGAGCCTATTGGTGGGCATGCTTACATGAGTCTTTATCCATCGTTTTGAACATCTTTTGTCACTATTTTGGGGGTGGGCTGAGGTCTACCCCTTTGTGTTTTAGGTCCACCATTGCATGATTATATTGCATTCCTTCGGTTTCATGCTTGCATTGTATGGTAGGATGTAATGCATGACATTTGAATGCTTAAGTTACCTTGCATTTGGCATGCCTTGTACCTTTAGCATCATGTTGCATGTTTGAGTCATGTGGTGTATTTGAAGCTCTATTGCATACATTGCATTTTGCTTGGTTTGGGGTGTCAAACCAAGCGTGAGGATTGAGAAGCGTTCATACTTCAAGTGATGTAACACCTCTCAACCCTCGGACGTCGATACCCTTGATCCCAATATGATAGGATGTTGGCTTTCATTTGTTTGTTGCATGCATTTTTACATTAAGTGGCAAGCTTGGCTTCTTAGGCCATCAAGCCAAATTGATGGCCCGAGAGCCGAGGGTCATGCTTCCTTGAGTTCCTTACATGATAGAGAGTGTGGCCATGCTTACATTTGCTTAAAATTCCATGCCATACACTGCTTGCCCTCTGTTGCTGTCAAAACCAATTTCTACAGGAAGTTTTGGCCGGCCGGCCATCTCTAGTGCCGACCGGCCATCAATGAATGGCCGATGACTTCATAAATGGCCGGTGACCATTTCACATGGCCGGTGGCCATTCCTTCTAGCCGGTGGTGTTCTACAATGTGCAGAGAGTCCATTCCAAGATTTTTGCAGTCTTCAGAAGAGCTGGGCAATGTAAACAGAGGCAACAATGCTATGGCAGCGAGTTTCTAGGCAGTACGAGTCAAGCATGCATCATTCGTGCATTCCGAGGCAGAGCTGTGGTAGTCTCTTTAAGCTTCATATTTAATTCATTTTGTAATTAATTTGTTAATTAATTAGGAGTTTTGTAATAATTAATTTAGTATTATTCATTCGGACTGTATTATTCTTTCAGTCCCTCCGTGTGAGGGCATATTGTAATAAGTGTATGTGGGTGTGTGTATGTCTTCCAACCCCATGTCTTTCTTCCCTTTTATTTATCCGCTTATAATGGTTAGACTAGGGCATATTTAAATTAGCATACCCTATGCTATGCATGAGTGCACCCATACATTTGTCTTGCATGCACCTGGCTCGGCATATCATGCTAACTGCACAAGTATTTCAAATGTAACTTGAATACATGCTATCTGTGCATTTTCACATATCATCCTTAGATTAGCCGAGCCTACTCTAATGACATTCTGTATGCGTTGCATTAGCCATCTTAACATGAACTAGGATCATGCATTGATTACTAACTAATTTCTGTTTTGGCTTGGAGTACTAGGTAAGCTTTTATGCTTTAGCATACCGCATGCGTGTGAGTGTTGCTATAAAAGCATGATTACCATGAGGCTAGCTGCTTATGTGATACAACTGCTTGAATGCCTGTGGGTGGAGGTTGAGTTGTTTAAATTGGAACAACGCATTAAAACTGTGAGTTTTAAGCCCACTAGATAGTGGCAAAACCATCTTTTCTAAAGCCCACTCGAGGGTGGTAAAACCAGCATTTTTAGCCTACTTGCGAGTAGCAAACCATTTTCAAAACAAACATGAAATGTTTTGTTCCAATTTAGGCGATTTGGTCTATATTTGTTTGCTGTGCGCATAACATAGTATTTCTGGGCTAATAACCGGAACAAGAACACATAATGTTTTCAAAATTAGATATCATGGTTAGTGGAGGCCGATTTTCGGATCGGGCGAGAGAGGGTTGCTCATGGCTGACCTTTCCCAATCGTACCCAAGTTCCCGAGCCGAGGCAACTTTGGTGATGACGGACATGTAGCCTTTGGCACCGAGTCAGGGTTTCCTAAATTCCCCTATAAAAAATATTTAGGTGGCGACTCTGTATCTAGCGAAGTAGTCCATGTTTGGCACTTCTTTCAAAATCTGTTTTCTCAAAACGATTTGCCGGATTTGGACTATTTGGTTGAAGATTAAGAACCGTGACACAAATCGAGTCCGAACTGTAGCGAGGCCCCCTCGCGGGCTTGTTACAGTTTCTGGCGACTCTGCTGGGGAATTTAGAGAGCTTGACTCGAACTCGTGATATCTTGTTTTGACTACACGTATATGTTTCTTTGCATTGCATGTGCATTGGTGCGCCTAGGACACCGTGTTGGCCATCTGCTATTCCTGAGCGGTTTCCCGGAGGCTTGACTTTGTCAAAGCATGCCATAAGGCTAACCGGTTGCGGGCTCTGCCAGTATGGGAACACAAACCCCAGTTTTACCGGGGCACCCTTTTTGACCATTCGACCTAGTACATATTCGGAATCCATAGTGACCATTCCAAACTAGGACAGGTTGCTTACCCGTTATAGGTTGTTTGAAACCGCTGCGTGCGTGGTGAAACCCTAGCTCCTGACAAAATAGGACAAGGAAACCCTACCCCAACATAGGGGTCTTTTGATTCTCATTTACTTACTATGTGCTTTTAGAGTGTATCTCTATAGGAACGCACATGTCAGTTTGCAAGTTTGAGTATCAGGCCTATGGGCATCAGTGTTTTTGGGAATCAGTTATCTGAGGGTATCAGATTCAGATTTAGGGGCAACGATTTGGGAACAGAGATCAGTGTTTGAGAAACAGTGTATCCAACTCATTGGCAGTACATTATGATACCCAACCGTGTGTTGTATGTTTATTTTATGCTGTTATGCTGTCCGATTGTCTGTTTATTTATACGCTTTATTTATCTTTTTGCTAGGTAGTTGAGCACAATTGCTTCTGACCCAGTAGATATTCCCCAAGCACTCTGGACTAGAGGTCGTCGACTCCATCGATCTGAGGATCTGGTAGACGGACAACCAGTGTACCACTCTCTACCCCCGGTTACTAGATGGAGGGCAGTTAGGCAGAGGGCATCGATTGGCCGTCGATTACAAAGGGCTTTGTCTACCCCACTGTATCTGATGGGGATCAGGACTCTGCTTCTCCCACAGAAAGGGAACATATACCGATAATTCAGTCAGAGCAGAACAGTGTGACCAGCTTAGAGGAGATGGTGCACCAGCTTCAGGAGAGCATGAAAATGATGCAACAGGATGCTGTCCGACAGGCCGAGTTTGCTAGGCAGCAAGCCACGGTTATGAATGAACAAGCAGAGTTAATCGTGAGGTTACAACAGCAAAACGGAGCATCTGCTTCGCAGCAAGTTCCTCCCCCGCCAGGAGTTCCAACCCTTGGGGAGATAGCTAATGTTTAGAATGATACGGACATTCCCACAGGACAGCCTTCACCCCCAGTCCTACCCCAAATCCAACCCCAGTTATCTAAAACACCCACCAACCTACCGGACTCCTCCTTTGAGTTCGAGACAGACCCCACAGCACTGAAGTTGAGCAAGCTTGAAAAGCTGTTCAAGAGATCCCAGGGAGTCAAGACCATCCCTGACATTGAAGATGGATATCTTGGCCAAGTGACGGTGCACATGATTCAAAATGCCTCATGTCGACCGGTTTGATGGGTCCGGGGACCCCATGGTGCACCTAAGATTGTTTTTAGATGTTTTAAGGCCAATGGGCCTCACTAGACTGCAGAAGCTGTCTCTATTTGGCCGGACCCTGTCGGGTGTGGCGGCCATATGGTATGCCAAATTAGAAGATGACGTCAAGAGGAAGTGGGACGAGATGGCTGAGGCCTTCATTGTGCAATACTCATACAATACACAAATTGAGATTACGACCTGGGATCTCGAAACAACAAGGCAAGAGCCCAAAGAGAGTTTCTCAGAATTCGTGACCAGATGGAGGGCTAAGGCTTCGATGATGACCTTAAGGCCCACAGACAAAGATCAAATTTGGATGATTGTGCGCAATCTCCAGCCAAAGTTAATGCAGAAAATGATTGTACTCCCCTTTCCTACCTTCGCCGATCTACATGAAATGGGGGTACAGATCGAGGACGCCTTGAAGCAAGGCTTAATTGAGAATAACCGGGAGCAACCCCGAAGAACTTTCAACTGCAACACTAATGCGGGCTCGAGCGGTGCTGCAACTACAAGAACCTCCAAAGTGAGTATGGTCACCACCAACCCCCTCCAAGAACCATGGCAGCCACGCCATTCTCCGGTGCGTCTAGAAGCCATCCACAAACAGCCAAATATCCACCCAAAAACACAAGGACCTTCGCTCCACTGTATATGCCCCTGTCCAAAGCTTTGGGGGTTGTAATCAGAAAAGGGCACTTGAAGCCCCTAGAGCCGCGGCCATTACCGGAAAAGCTTCCCCCTACCCACAACCCAGCCAAATATTGTGCATTTCACCAGCAGCACGGTCATGACACCGATCTGTGCTACCGATTACGTCGTGAGATTCAAGATCTCATCGATAACGGGATGATTATGCCTCCCAAGAAACCCAATGTCACGACAAACCCTCTTCCTACACATAACCAAGCTCCACCTCTTAAAAGAATCAACTTCATCCAAACTGGGGTCGCGTCTTACGATCCTAGTATCTATATCACTCCTTCTCACCTACCTAAGCCGGAGGTACTCCTTCCTGATTGCACCAACTTGTGCATGATGGACATCTCCATAACCCAACCTAAGCCAGTGGTGGTGACAGTCAAGGACGGAAAGGAGGAGATTTTAGAGGAAATGAGGGTTGTTGAGCCAGAATTTGAGAAGTCTGGGCGTTTTGTTGAGAAAGTATATAGTCTGAGCGACTACGTTTCGTCAATAGGCCAGAATGGGCTAGATGTGGAATTGCCGACAGAAGCAGAGCTGTGTGTGATCCAAGGGGATAGCTTGGAACAAAGGATAGATGATTTGACGGCTATGGAAGAGGACCTTGCCAATCTCCAGTTTTACAGTGACCAAGACCTAGCGGGCGCAGCAGTCAACTGGTTTGATTATGAGGAATCGGCAGAGGCCACTGGGTGGTTGGATGATCAACCGGATGTAGTGGAAGAGTTCCAACGAGCGAGGCAGGCGGCGAGGTATTAGTTGAGGCGGAAGGGCGAAAGTCGAGTACATTCTTGGAGACGCCGGTCTGAAGAATTTTGCTCAGATTGGAGCATTTTGACTCTGAGGATTATCGAGCGGCCAATTTGTATTAACACAGTCGGAACAGGAAAGATTTGAAGATTCTGAGAGAATCAGGAAGGCTAAGGCTCATGTGAGGACTGAAACCGCTACGAGCACAGAAACAGAGGATGCCGCGAGCATAAGGATGGAAGGTATTGTGAGTATGAGAATAGTCGTACCAGAGCCGGACAGGTGTCTGTCGACTGCAGATGAAATGTGGTGGGAGGACGACGATTTATGTCTTGCCCACACGAACGAAGATTGGGGAAACAACCAAACCGACGACACCTGGTATATTGGAGAAGTCGACCATATGACAAGGAGTGGGCGGTACTTCAATCCCCCACACCTAGAACAACCAGAGGCTTCTGGGAAAGATAGGGAGACTGAGAAACAGAAGGAGAAACAACTTGAAGAAGAGGCTGTGCTCAAACAGTTGAAAAAGATACAAGCTGACATCTCCATCTGGGGACTGCTTATGGAATCACGAGTACACAGACAGGCCGTCCTATCAGCCATGGACAAAGCCAAGCTTTCGACAGAAACCACGCTAGAACAGCTGGTAGGATTAGTCTTTCCGGGAGGGGCTACCCCGACGCTAACTTTTTCCGACAAAGAACTGCCACCTAAGGGGGCAAACTAGAACAAGCCACTCTACATCTCTGTGGAGTGTAAGAATAAATGGATACCGGTGGTTCTTGTTGATACCGGATCCGCCATCAACGTCTGCCCGGCAAGAACATCATATGCAATCGGTTTGAAAACTGCGGATTTTGTACCAACAGCCCAGGTTATTCGGGCATACGATAACACGAGTAGAGTAGTCATGGGAACGGTGAAAATTCAGACTAAAGTGGGGCCGGGACAGCATATTCCTCTTAGAGGTTCCTGCAACCTTCAACCTGCTTTTGGGGCGGCCGTGGCTGCATCAGGTAAAGGCGGTGTCCTCCACCTTACATCAAATGGTGAAATACCCCCATGGGAAGGGAGTAGCCATTATCTTTGGAAATTCATCGATTCATCAACCACCGGAGGTATCTACGCCTGTTCTAGAGATTGAACACGGCATGGAGGATGTGTTCATATCAGGTTTTACTCTGGCTGAGGCTCGGGTTGTACAAAACATCATGGCTACTAATGAAGGGATATATGTCAGTGCTCAGGCAGTATACCTCATGAATAAGCTCCAATACATCCCCGGGATGGGATTGGAAAAAGAGTGGCCGGAAGGGCGTCGCAACATTGGCCGAAGTGCCGCACAATCCCCATACCTTTGGCTTGGGTTATTTGCCCACCAAAGAGGATTGGGTAAGAAAGGGGAAGGAAATGGCCGGAAGAGCAAGAGCGAAAGAAATGGGGAAACCTTTTGAGTTGATGCACCGGCCCGTCTGGGGTACCCTAAACGGACGCTTCGTCTGGGAGGGGGAGGATTTTCCATTTTGTGGCTTTCCGGAGCCATGGCTGAACACGGAGAAGAAGCGCGTGTCAGGTTTCGAAATTTTCTTTGACCTACAGTTATCTGGGGATGATGTCGCCGGAGAATAGACAGACCTGACAGTTGAGATTGAACAGAGCAAGGAATTGGAGTCTGAGGACGTTGAGATTGGAATGGGGGTAGCACTAGCATGTCTACTTTCAGATCCTCTAATCGAACATAAGTGCTTGGGGGATAACTCCCCGGTGCCCATGATCGGGAATGAAACGGCTGCGGGCCTACCATCAACTATTTTGGATGCATCTATCGCACCCTCCCTTGTTTGGCAGTACGAGGAGGGGTTTTTGTCGGCAACAGGGTCAGTAGTGAGCGAATCGATTCCACTGAAGTCTTGTGAGTCGGAATCGGGTTCAGCTCTTAATCGAAGTCCGAGTCCCAGATTCTGGGGTGATAACCCGGATGCCATAGTCCTGTCCAGGTCGTCTTTTTCTTTCTCTTTCGAGTATGTTGTAACAGAAGGAGTGGACGGTTTGGAAGTACATAATGAGAATGATATGGATGTGGTTTCTGAGTACTTTTCTGTGCCTTTGATTTATTGCTTAAATCAGGACTTTCAAAATTTTGAAGAAAACGACGAGGAAGAAATTCCTCTGGTTTTGCAACGATTAATTGATCAAGAGCAGGAAAGATTTGTTAAACCTTTAGTTGATGAAATTACTACTATGAATATTGGTATTGAGAAGGACCCGCGGCTGGTCCAGATCAGGTCCACGTTGTCTTCGGAGGAACGCGAGCACTTAGTCGCTTTATTAAAAGATTTCAAAGATGTTTTCGTGTGGTCCTATGAAGACATGCTTGGGATCGATCCTGAGATTGTACAGCACCGGATCCCTCTTGACCCCAAGGCCCGACTTGTCAAACAGAAACTCAGGAGAATCCGCCCTGACTGGGCCATCAAGATTAAGGAAGAAGTCACCAAGCAAATCAATGCAGGCTTCCTACTGGTATCCGAATACCTAATTTGGTTGGCCAACATTATTCCAGTGCCGAAGAAAGATGGCAGAATCCGGGTGTGCATGGATTTTAGGGATTTGAACAGAGCAAGTCCAAAGGACGACTTCCCCTTGCCGCATATTGATGAGTTGGTGGATTTTACAGCAGGACATGCTTTGCTTTTGTTTATGGATGGTTTCTCAGGCTACAATCAGATAGTGATGGCACCTGAAGACCGGGAAAAGATTGCCTTCACCACCCCGTGGGGGACATACTGCTACAGAGTGATGCCGTTTGGGTTGAAGAATGCTGGAGCTACTTATCAAGGGGCCGCGACCATAATATTGCATGACATGATCCACAAAGAGGTTGAGGTGTATGTGGACGACATGATTGTCAAGTCCAAAGATAGAGAGGGCCACTACACCGCCTTGCAAAAGTTCTTTCAAAGGATCAGAGAATTCCGGTTACGGCTGAATCCTCAAAAGTGTACGTTTGGTGTTACAGCGGGAAAAATGCTGGGGTTTCTAATTACACAAAGGGGCATCGAAGTCGACCCTTCCAAAATCAAGGCTATCTTAGAAATGCCACCACCAATGACTGAAAAGGAGGTGCGAGGCTTTCTGGGTAAAGTGCAATTCATAAGACGGTTTATCTCAAAATTAACCTTGACTTGTGAATCACTTTTTGGCGTCCTGAAGAAAGGAAAGAAATTCCAATGGGACGGCCGATGCCAAGCTGCTTTTGAATAGATCAAGAAATACTTACAGAACCCACCCGTATTGTCACCGCTGGAGCCGGGGAAACCGTTGATATTGTACCTTTCAGTAACTGAGACTACAATGGGTTGTATGCTCGCACAAGAATCAGAGGATAAAGTAGAGGGGGCCATCTACTATCTGAGCAAGAAGATGCTGGATTACGAGACCCGCTACACTCCACTGGAGAAGGCTTGTTTGGCTTTGGTATGGGCTGCCAGGAAGCTGCGGCACTACCTGTTAGCTCACTCTGTAATGTTGGTTTCACGACTGGATCCCATCAAATATCTTTTCGAGAAACCAGAACTTACGGGTAGGCTAGCTCGCTGGTTGTTGTTGCTTTCCGAATTCGATCTGAAATATGTGACACGCAAGTCAATCAAAGGAAGAGCAGTGGTGGAATTCTTAGCCGACCATCCAGTAGAAGGGGGTGAAGCAGTCGAGTACTTATTCCCAGATGAAGCCATTTTGCACATTGATGATGAAACTTGGACGATGTACTTTGACAGAGCGTCAAATCAGTACGGGTACGGGATAGGGGTTTTTTCTGATAGCACCTGACAATTCCCGTATCCCTCTAGCATTCAAACTCCGGTTCAAAGTCTCGAACAACGAAGCAGAATATGAGGCATGCATTGCCGGTCTAGAAGCAGCCCTGGAACAAGGGGCAAAACGATTGGATGTCATTGGGGACTCGAACCTTGTTGTGTCTCAAGCAAAAGGAGATTGGAAAGTCAAAGAAGAAAAGATGATAATGTACCACCAAACCTTGGATTTGTTAATTCCTCGGTTTGAGAAGTTAAACTTCGCTCACCTAGCCAGAGAGAACAACAGGTTTGCAGATTCACTAGCAACTCTATCTTCCATGATAGACATCCCGTTTGGAGTCCGGATGCGTCCAGTCATCATTGACCAGAAGTTCGTGCCAGCATATGAATCAATTGCTGCTATAGATGAGGTTCAGGACGACAACCCTTGGTATTACGACATTTGGAACTTCTTGGAGAAAGAGACGTATTGTAATAACCCGACCCTCGTATATGTGTTATGATACATTTTTAGTCCCTTAATGTGTACAAATATATGCTTATAATGCCATGTTATGAAAGACTATCTGTTGAACAAGTAATGTATCTGTTCCCTTAGAACGTTCGAATCCGAAGTTGGAGGCCTTAATGGCTTAATTAACTGAAATTGATTATATATCTGTGTTCAGCATAATTTTCTGGTAATATTAAGCATGTTTACGAAATTTCAATTTCGGAATGATAAAGCGATCCGTTTTCGTCCTATATGCTCTTTGATATTTTCCTATTTATGTCTCTAAGTCTTTGACTAAGATCAAAAACGTGTATCTCTCTTTTGGGGGAGAAAGAAGAGAGAATTGAGAGGAAGAATTAGGGGAGAAGAAATTCAACAAGAAGCTTGGAAATTCTTAGAGTTGTTGTGGATTCTAACTCAAGGTAAGATCAAGCTCCCCTTGTATGGCAACTTAGAGGTTGTAATTCATATTTATGTAAAAATTCATGCTTGTTTCATGTTTGATTGTGAGAGTTTCTCATTGTTTGGTATTTTGACACTATAGTTGGTGAAGTGGGGAAATTGTACTCATTCTTTGGTTGTTTATCATGAAATTATGGATATATGTGTGTGTTTTGTTTCAAGAATGGGTTTTGATTCAAAAGCTTGATTCTAACTCAAACAAGGGAATTAAGAGAGAGATGGCTTGGTTAAGCTTCTCATTTCGTTGCATAAGTTAAGAATTCCTGTCATGGTGGTGCCTATCGCATTAATTTAAGCTTGAATTGCATGAAAATGGCATAGAAATGGAGTAGGGTTTGGATTGGGGAAGAAACGAAATTTGAGTTTGTCTCGGTCCTCGGCGGAAGTCCCTTCGGCGGGAAAAACCCGCCCAGCGGTTTTGTGAAATTTTGATCGCTCGGCGGCCAAAGTGGCGCTTCGGCGGGGAGGTCATTCGTGAAAAAAAAATGTGCTTGCTCGGGTTTCGTGCTTGACCCTCTGGTAATGTTAGAATCTTTTTCTGATGATTTTAAAGCGATTATAATCTCACATAAAGTGTAATGACTCAGGGAATGGTATCTCCATAATTTATGAAAGAAAAAGAACTAATGTATAAGTGATGATTGTGTGCAGGACACACTCCAGGAGGAACTAGCACATCATCCCAACACTGTGAGTAGTAGTACTCTTTACTACAGATAATGAATGCTTTTAGCATTTTATTACACGATAATTCAGCATTTATACTAGTGGTATGACTAATGTAAATGTACGAAATGATGGAAAGACCGACAATACGATCATATGACATGAAACAAAGTGTTGTACGGAACTAAGAGCTATATTGTGAGCCACCTCTAGGATCCGTGCGAAGTAAGGCACGGAACTAAGTGCTACAGTGTGAGCCCCTCTAGAATCCGTGCGAGTCACCTCTTGAATTCAACCAAGGGCCGTTGTGCCACATGAACTAAGGGCCGTTGTGCCACATGAACTAAGGGCCGTTGTGCCACATGAACCAAGGGCCGTTGTGCCATACGAACCAAGGGCTTTTAGCCACCATGTTTATGTTACAAGTTTGGGCCTAAGGCCAATATATATATTTATACAGAACAGAATCAGACTAACCTTATGAACTTAGCATCTTTATATGCAATGATGAGTTTATGTTTAAGTTAAGTATGGTTTTAATTACGTATTACTATTCACTGAGCTTGGCTCACTTTCAGTTATGTCTGTTTCTGTAGGTAGCCAATCAGGTGGGCAGCCCTAGTCCTTGGCGCCGATTCCTTTTTGTTAGCCTTATGTCCAGGCACTACACCAGGCCAATTATTTATTAAGTTTAAAGAAGATGACGGCTTGTTTTGAGTGCCACCTATGTTTGGTGTATATGACTTTCATGTTTTTGAGTATGCCCAATGTCAGGGCTGGGACTGTAAATATGTTTGTGTATAAACGCCACCCAGGGATATTAGTTTTGTTCCTTTTGGGTATGAAGTCTATGGTTATGTTAATGCATGAGTTGTTTGAGATCCTGGCATGTCAGAATTTAGCTCAATGGAATTGTTTGATTTGTGTTCTTGTAATGCATTTTGCTTCCGTCAAGGCCCCATACGATGTATATACTAGGGTATTTATCCGTTTTCTGTATGGGTCATGCCCGAACTTTTAGGGGCGGGTTTGGGACGTGACAAGTGGTATCAGAGCACGAGTTGCTATCTCACACACGGATTCATTGAGCATAGGGTGTCTAGAAAAGCGTTAGGCATTCTGCATGACATCCTACAAGTACATGAAAGACCGATGGCAACGTCAGGTGTACTCTGTTAATGCTAACAATGTTGACTTATGACTCTGCTATATATAAATGATTTGTATGTAGGATCATGGTGAGAACAAGGGCGAAGAAGCGAGCGGCTCTGGCGGCCGTTTGGACAGGATGGAGAGAATGATGATGGAAATGGCGGAGACCTTACGGCAACAACAGCAACAACGACCGCCACCACCACCTGCAGGACGACCGCCACCACCACCGGCACCTCCACCGGCAGGACAACCGCCACCACCACCGGCACCTCCACCGGCAGGGCAACCACCACCACCACCAGTACCTCCACCGGTAGCACCAGATTTTCATGCTGAAGACCGAACCATTACCCTTATTAAGGAGTTTAAAAAGATGAAGCCACCATCTTTTAAAGGGGGCATAGAACCAATGAAAGCAGAAGCCTGGGTGTTGGGAATTGAGAAATTATTTGAAGTTTTCCCTTGTACCGAAGCTCAAAAAGTGCAATTGGCTGCCTTCACTCTAGAGGACGAGGCGCGGAGGTGGTGGATGCTTACCAGAACCAGCCATCCGGGGTTAATATGGGACCGATTCTGGAGGTTTTATGACAAGTACTTTCCCCAAAGTATGCGGATAAAAGGTGGTGAATTCAAACTCTTAGGCAAGGGAATAAGACCGTTCGAATATGAAGCTCGGTTGCGAATTGGCTCGGTTCGCACCTCACATGGTGGACACGGATTATAAAAAGGCACGAAAGTTTGAAGGGGGATTACGAAGTGCTATCCAGGATCGAGTCAATATGTTGAAGCTACCCACTTATGTGGACGTGTTGGAAAGGGCTGTGATAGCTGAAGGAAACCTAGCTACTCAGAATCGGATTTCCGAGTGGAGGGGAAAAAGGCAGAATAACCAATGGTCAAGGGGGTCAACCACTCCACCAAACAAAAAACAGAATTCAGGAACTTCAACTGCGTCTACCCGTAGCCAGGATTCAGTTTCCATTTGTCCAGACTGTGGGAAGAAGCACCGTGGGACGTGTTCTGAAAGGTGGAGCTCATTATCAGTGTGGCAAAGTGGGTCATTTGATAAGGGATTGCCCTCAGAGGAATCAAGGAGATGGCGATAGGATGTGATCGATTCGTGAGTTCGCACCAACCGCCAACACCGTGTCGGTTGCCAAACCTACGAACAATAAAGATATTCTGAAACAAAGGGGTGTTTGCATTGGTTCCGGAGATGTACAACACGCAACCTTGATTGTATCAGGTACATTTACTGTTCATGGGCATTTAGCTCATGTATTATTTGATTCTGGCTCTACTCACTCTTTTGTGTCAAAGGTATTTGCGAAAAATTTAAATAAACCTGAAGAAAAACTGTCTTATATGTTATGTGTATCTTCACCTTTGGGGGACCCTTTGAGTTGTACTTCCATTTATTTTGCTTGCGAACTTCAACTTGGGGAGGTCCGAGTATATGTCGATCTGTTACCTCTTGATATGGCCTATTTTGATATTATCCTGGGGATGAATTGGTTGAGTGAATATGGTGCGACTATAGATTGTTCGACTAAACAAATCGATTTCCACCCTCGGGACAACGAGTCTACCTTCAGAGGTGGAGTGACTCCTCCACCTTATTTGATTTCCATGATGAGGGCTTATAAGTTAATTGAAAGGGTGTCGGGGTTTTTGTGCGGTGTTTGGAAGGGCAAGTAGTTCATGGGGATATTGATCTAATTCGATTGTTCGAGAGTTTCGGATGTTTTCCAAGAATTACCGTAGGCGGTTAATAGATCGAGAAATTGAGTTTACAATTGAGGTAGCGCCAGGAACTCAACCCATTTCTAAGACTCCGTACCGAATGTCAACCGCTGAAATGAAGGAATTAAAAGTTCAGTTGCAAGATTTACTTGATAAGAGGTTCATTCGACCGAGTGTGTCGCCTTGGGGAGCACCAGTACTGTTTGTGAAAAAGAAGGATGGGACACTCCGACTTTGTATTGATTACAGAGAATTGAATAAGGTAACAATCAAGAATAAGTACCCACTGCCGCGGATCGACGATTTGTTTGACCAATTACGGTAGATCTTTTCAAGATTGATTTAAGATCGTGTTATCACCAATTGAAAGTCAAGGTGATGATGTTGAAAAGCGGCGTTTGAACCCGATATGGTCACTCTGAATTTCGGTGATGCCCTTTGGAGTTACTAACGCACCAGCAGCCTTCATGGATTTGATGAATAGTGTCTTTAAGTCTTATTTAGATGAGTTTATTGTGGTATTCATCGACGACATCCTTATTTATTCCAAGACTGTGGAAGCTCATGAGGGTCATCTTCGTACAATTCTTCAAACACTCCGGGAGAAGAAACTGTATGCAAAGCTGAAGAAATGTGAATTTTGGCTACAAGAAGTGGCGTTTTTGGGGCACGTAATAACAAAGGAAGGGATATCTGTTGATCCACATAAAATTGAGGCGATTGTAAATTGGCCAGCTCCTACCAATGTGACTGAGGTACGTAGTTTCTTGGGATTAGCCGGTTATTATAGGAGGTTTGTTCAAGGCTTTTCCAAAATTGCTATACCGCTCACACAGCTAACTCAAAAGGGAGTGGCGTTCAAATGGTCAGAACAGCAGGAATCTGCTTTCCAGGAGTTGAAGACAAAATTGACTACTGCACCAGTTCTTACGTTACCGTCTGGTACCGAAGGGTTTGTGATCTACAGTGATGCATCTCATAAGGGGTTGGGTTGCGTGCTCATGCAGAAAGGGAAGGTTATCGCTTATGCTTCACGTCAGCTCAAACCCCATGAAAGGAATTATCCTACGCATGATCTGGAGCTAGCCGCAGTAATTTTTGCTTTGAGGATCTGGCGGCATTATCTGTATGGCACCACTTGTGAAGTTTACACTGACCATAAAAGTCTTAAGTATCTTTTTACTCAAAAAGAGTTGAATATGCGACAACGACGGTGGTTGGAACTTATTAAGGATTATGATTTGCAGATTCTTTATCACCCGGGTAAAGCCAACACAGTTGCTGACGCGCTTAGTCGAAAGAATATGGGAGAATTGGCATATGTGGTTACGGAACAAAAGAAGTTGGTGGGTGAATTGGAAAGAATGGAGGTAGATCTTGTAGTACATAAACAGGAGGTCGTAGTGGCAGCCTTGATAGCTCAACCAATGTTATTGGAGGAGATCAAGTTACAACAAATGGAAGATGAAACTTTACAGAAGATATGTGATGAATTCGAAACCAAACCGAAACCGGAATTTAGTTTGATGGATTCGGTACTTAAATTTCAAAACCGAATATGCGTTCCCAATGTAGCTGAACTCAAACGGAAATTAATGGAGGAAGCACATGCCTCAAGATTTTCACGACATCCGGGGAGTACCAAAATGTACCAAGATTTGAAGAAAAATTTTTGGTGGCCAAATATGAAAAAGGAGATTGCAGAGTTTGTCTCTAAGTGTTTACACTGTCAGCAAGTGAAAGTGGAACATCAAAGACCAGCGGGATTGTTACAACCCCTTTCAATTCCAGAATGGAAGTGGGAACATCTGACCATGGATTTTGTTGTGGGATTACCACGAACTCCTCGGGGTATGAATTCTATATGGGTCATTGTGGACCGATTGACTAAGTCCGCTCACTTTCTACCAGTGAAGACTCAGTATAATGCAGATAGACTGGCGGTACTTTATATAAATGAGATAGTAAGGCTTCATGGTGTACCAGTCTCCATTGTATCAGATAGAGATCCAAAGTTTGTTTCAAGATTCTGGCAGAGTCTACAAGAAGCTATGGGTACA